>CM076578.1:492327275-492708165 GCA_034641835.2 Pinus albicaulis
TGCAAAAATCCACCATTTCTCAGTCCTACCACCATCAGTCCCGAAAATTGGTGAACCTTCCAACTAAAGCTGCAATGTACTCTTCAGGCAGCGATAGCGGGGAGAGCTCTACAGAAGAAGATAAGAATGAGGTTGCAAATGCATGCTTTGCCTATACTCTAGAGCCGACAACGCAACGGTTGAAGAAGGCAGAGGACTCCTCAGAGGATTACAACTTCTTCATTGCTGAAGAGCCACCTCCTGAAGGCCTCAAGCATGACTTTCCGTGGAAGGATTAGCAATACGAGGTCTCCTACTTCTGCTAGTTTTTACAACATTTTTTTTATGTTTTACTTGTTTACGCACAGTTTTACCAATTTTTGGACAATCTCGGTTCATGCTGGTTTCCCCATTCGGGGCAGCAACTTCTAAACTAGTTTCCCCAACTCCGGTAGTCCCTATTTTTTGTTTTTGAACTTTGACTTGGCCAGAATTGGCTAGCATAAGAAATTCCAGGGGGAATGTGTTGATTTGTAAATGCTTTTGTATTATATAATAGAATTAATCTTACTTAGAAAAAAAAAAAAAAATTCTAGCATGGTAATGTTTTTCTATTTTTTATTGTTGGTTTGCAGTGAAATGACCCTCTAACACATACGTAATTAATGCCACATCTCTTTGCATGAAAATCCTTTCATTCCTAGAAAAATATAAGGTAATTCACATTTTGTCTAATTCAAGAATTGTGCTTCAAGTATTAATGAACTTTCCTATGCCTATGGAAGAGAAAGTGAAAGAAAATTTGAAAACACAATCCAAAAGCCAATTGTTCAAAAATATTAATTGTTGTGATTTCAAGTGTTGAGTTAGAACATTGTTTAATGTCGATAATATATGTAAAAGAAGAGAGTGATTCCTAAGATCGTCTCAAGAATTTTTCACATATAATATATCCATATTAGGCCAAGCAGACGTTAAGAATTTTGTTGCTTACCTCCTAACAATGATCAAAACACCTCATTTGTTGGAAAATGAATAAGAATATTATGTTAAAAGTTCATTATGGATAAATATTTTTAAGTTTTTAAGGAAACTTGAACAATATATAAAAAAAAACATTGTGTGATTATATCAAAAAATGATGAAGAGAGCAAGTTCATTTTTTCTCGGTGATTCATAATAGTCCTTTATGAGCACAAGGAAAATCAGATTTGATATTCTGTGATTATATCAAATACTGATGAAGAGGGCAAGTTCATTTGTTCTTGGTGGTTCATAACAGTCCTTTCTAAGCGAAAGGAAAATTAGATTCTTTGTGGTTGTAACATACCTTTTGTAGGCCTATTAGACAAGTGGAGTGAGAATTGATTTGTAAGAGAATGTTCAAATATCACCACAAAACCAAAGCTTTGCAAATTATTTTATGCATTTTACATTTTTTGACATAATTGGCAAAGGGATCCTATTATATTCATAGATATACTGCCCTCCTAAAGGGAGGAATTGATAAATACAAATAGAAATGAAAAAGCATTGTAAAATATTTTTTTGAAATGTGAATTTGGGTTACACATTTTTCCCTTTTTTGAGAAAAAAATATCATTTTTAGAAGTTCTTCAACTTTCGGCAAGCCACAACAATTTTTTGTTTAGAATTTCATTTTACGATATGAAGAAAACTTGTCATAAATTTTATTATCTTTCCATTGCTTATTTTTTGGAATTTTTTTATTCACATTTGATATGTCAACTTAGAAATTCTTTGAAGGTGTGTTCTTTAACAATCAAAGGATTCATAAAAAATCATGCTTTTTAGAACTAGTGTATTCTTTATTAACTTGGTGTTTTAGAAAGAAAAAAATGTGTTGTGCCAATTTAGACAGACTCTACTTCGATATTGTTATATTTACGAAACAAACTGATGCATATCATAATTACTAGAATTTTTTGAACTGAACTAATATGAAAAAACTACATATTTTGAATATGTTTGGTTTAGCATTAAGTTTCTCAACATATTACTTATAAAATAAAAATATAAAAACTACCCATTATAGACGACAGACCAAAGTAATGAACCATAAATTTTCAAATTTGTTTACAGTGTATTTTGGAAGATACAAAATTTTGATTTCATTAAATCATAATGACCTTCAAAAAAAAAAATTCACCCATTTTATTAGAAAATTATTTAAAAATTAGTAAATATCTATGAAATTCCATAAAATTTATATCTGCTGAAAGTAGATTCAATTATGCAAATTCTAGTATTGGTTCCGAAAGTTAATTCATAAAATTTTATGAGTTTAACCATTCTGAAGTTGGAAATAGGTGATCAGAGCCGAGCTGCTGAAGGATTGCTGACATTTTAATTTAGCCGAACTATTTTTAAAATTCAGCTGAACTTTTTTCAACACCACATTCCATTAATACAAACGAAAGAAAATTTCGGCTGAACCTTTTTTAAAAGTTTAGCCGAACTTTTGGTTGCTAATTCTGTCAGTTGCACAAAACAAAATGACACGACCCCTTCAAAAAAATTTTTTTGCTAAACTCTATAAATAAATGAAATCGAAACACTATTTTCACACATTTTTTTCATTTGGACTGATTTTTCAAACTAAATCTTTTGGTATGAATTTTTAAAGGAAAAATTTTTAGCTTCATTTTTAAAAGGCATTTTTTTGGCTGACTTTTTAAAGTGGCGTTTTTTGAAAGTAAGTTCTTTGGGATGAATTTTTAAACTAATTTTTTTTTAAAGTATGTCTTTTGCACTGAATTTTTAAAGTGCATTTTTTTGAAATTATGTCTTTTACGCTGAATTTTGAAAGTGAGTTTTTTGTCCAAATTTTGAAAGTGAATTTTATTTTTTTTTAATGGGATTTTGAAATTGAATTTTTTGGATTGGATTTTAAAAATATACATAGAATAAATTATTATGGGAAATTGAAGAAATTGCAAGAGAAAATATGATCAAAAAATAAACCTTGAGGTTCATAGAGAATACAGGAGAGAATATTACAAAAAAAGGAAATAATAACGCTCAAATATTGAAAGGGAAAATAAACCTAAACTCGAAGTTGAAGCAGGTATGTAAATGTAAATATTATAAATGATATCTAAAATTTAACTAGTGTATTGTAAAACTTAATATTTATTTGATGAACTAATTTGAAAAAGATTTTGCAATGTAAACAGAGAGAGATATTCCTCAGAAGATTGATGATAAGATTGAAAATGTTGAAAGATAAAGTGAAAAATATAATGAACCAATGATTGATGATGTTGAAAGAAATTCAAGTGAATAATTTGAATCACTAGGTAGGTATATGATCTATCATGTGTATTATTGAAATTATGTACATATTTATTAATTTCAACTTCATTCAAACTCTATTTTTCAATTTAATTATTTATTGAATATTTATACCCATTTTGTACATTTAATTCTCATATGTATAGATGATGAGAAGTTGGAAAATGTTGACACCGACACATATGCAGATAAATAATTTGACCATGTTATACGATATGATGTTAAACTCATTATTGATAAGTTCTTCAAAGATGAAAATGTGGCAGTTCAAGCCCAAATTTTGATAAGTCTCTTAACATCAAAGAAATTAAAATAATCTACGACTCTATTGGGTCTTTGAAAATCAATGAAATATAAAAAAAAATAAAGAAAAATGTGATGAAAAATATAAATAGTGCTCTAAAATCAATTGGAAGATCTAGAAAGAAAAGTTATATAGATGAATGTAAAGCAATACAAATGGCAGTGGTTTCATCAATTACTATTTAGAAAATCATTTGGTAACATCTATGGAAAAAGCATTAGGCACCTCACGAAATACATTGCACAAACATCGAAAATTTTGACTGCAAATAGATGTAAATGAGGAGCTCGCTTGTTGGAAATTTATTTGTAGGCAACCATACAAAGATAAACTTGGAGAAGATGTTAAAGAAATAATGTATGAATATTGGATGAAAAATTCACTTGTTTCACCAAAAGCAAGGGATGTGATGCGGTGAATAATAGCATGAAATAGGTATGAATAACATGCAAAACATATCCTGGAAACCACTCAGATAGAGTTTTTCAATAAATTCATAGAAGAGAATCATGGAATTAATGTCTCAATCAGTACTTTTGTGCAACAAATACCATGGATGTTAAACCTAACACTGTATGAGACACTTGTTGTTGTTGTTATCATGTGGAATTTTAGTTATATTATGACACATTCCTTAATTTTGGTAAAACATTTTTGGAAAAAATCACCTCCTCCTTCTACTATCCATGATTTCATATCCCAAATTGCATGTGTAAGAGAAAGTCATGAATTATTTTACCAAAAGAAATGTGTTGGTGGTAAAAACTATGATCATTGTGGAAATTTGACTTTATTTCACAACAAATATCCTATTGATATAAATGATCAATAATTGTCAAACATAAAAGTGAAATGGAAGATATATGAATATATTTATACATTGATTGGTTCAAGTATTACTACAAGTACTAAAAGGATTGATTTACAAGAAGAAATTTTTGTGATAGATTTTTTGAAGAAGTTTGAGATATAAATTTATAAATACACCAAGCATTCCCATAGAGATCGATGGCAGGACTTGCAACTCAAGAAATCCCTTGAAAATTTTCCAGCAGGGACCATTTTGTCATTAGTTGATTTTGCAGAGAATTACACATTTTTTGCACAAAATGAAATACAGAGTGAATATTATCATTTTGACCAAGTCTCTATGCTTGTCCTTATTCTATATAGACACGTTGAACAAAATGTTGATCATATAGAAAGAACCATTGAAAATCAACATGTTATTAAAGAATATCACTTTTATATCAGTGATGATCGTACATATGATACACATTTTGTACAACATTTTTTTGATAAGATTTATGACTCATTGAAAGGTCGTGGAATAAAATTCAAAGAACATTGAATATGGTCAGATGGATGCATAGGTCAATTCAAATCTTCACAGTCATTCTTTTGGTTGTCTCTTCTTCATATCAAAACCCACATTAAACATTCTTGGAATTTCTTATAGACTGGTCATGGAAAAAGAAAACATGTTGGTGCAGGGGCATGTATAAAGCAATCACTTCGAAGATATCAAATGGGTCACTCTAAAAACCAACTTATCGCAGCTGAACAAGTTGTTAAATGGTGCATCGTTGCACTAAGCCATGAGACTAACCCATCAAGTAAAGTATGAAGGTGTGTGTATATATATATATATATATATATATATATATATATATATATATATATATATATATATATATATATACATACAAATTAATTTGCATATATACTATAAATTTAATACATGATATATTTTTTATTAATTTTCTAATTTTAAACATTTATAAATTCTAAACATTATGTATCACAATGATTATCTTTGATATATAAATTGTATTTTAAATAACATATTTATATTCTTGTTTGAATTTTCTTTATAGGTTTTTTTGGCATATTAGAGCCAAAGATGTAGATAGATCGATTGAATGTGAAGCCAAAATAGTAAAAGGGACTCAAAAATTGCATTCAATTAAAACAAAGGAGTATCGAAATGTGTTTGCATTTGATAAAATAAAAGTTTTTTCTTTGTCTTGTTTGCATAGAGGACACACAATCTTATGATGTTTGTGAAAAAAATATGTATTTAAAATCTTGGCAACATACAAAACTAAATACAAAGGGGGAAATGCCAGTTGAAAAATTTGAAGAGATGGAATCAAAGGAGACTGCAGTATCATCTGAAGTTGATCGAGTTTATGAACTTGTTAGGGAAGGTAACATTTCAATTTCTTTCAAATAATAGAGATCTAAAAACAGATAATAAAATCAAGTCCATGCTAATTTTAAAGTTAATTTTTCCTGTTAATTATGATCTAAATTTAGACTTGTTTTATTGTGCTGGAGATGTTTTTGTTGTAGTTGCACCTGCTAATAACCTAGAAAATTTCAAGTATTATTTGATGCAGTGCACTGAACGAAAGATGAAATTATTGGAAGAATACGATGATAATGGGTTTATATATGAAAGAGGGTCTATTATACTAAAAGTTTATTTTTTCCAACAAACTCATCTAACTAAGAGTAATGTTTACTTTCAATATTATCAACCCGATGTCATAAGTTGTCAATATAGTCACTTGGTGTGCGCAACACGCATAAAGTTGATATAAGTTCAATCAAAGAAAAATTTGATGTTAAGAAATTTAGAATGTCAAAAGATGACCATGAATGGATCATTGAGGATGGAATTCCATTATAATTTTTTTTTATTGAACTGCCCAACAATTTCTTCTCCTTGGATTCATATTTGAGAACTTAGAGTTCAAGTACATTGTTAGCCTTTCTTTTTGTGCACTCTTAAGTTGTACATTCTTAATAATGTATTGAGTTACAAAGTTATATGTGTATCTCATGTTATGTACAAGTGTATTTAGGATTTGATTCTATTGATATTATGTTTGCATGCACGACAAGTAATTTATATAGCATACATCCTCTGGTCTTAAACGATTTCATACATGAATGCAATTTTTAATAAATTAGTTAATTCTATATATGAACGGAAAATGTATGTATCTAGCATATTTTATAATGCAGTTTTAAGTTATTGATTGTTTTAGACATCTACATAAAATTATAAGATTCATTGAAACACAAAATGTGTACCATTTTTTGTAATTTCCAATTTTCTTAGATTCATATTTTAAATAAATTGACAAGGCTTTAAAAACAAAACCTAAGAATCATATACTAACGAACAATAAGAATGATTGAATGCAAAATGTACCAACTAAATCCAAATCAACTAAATTTAAATTTACTTTCATCGTTACATATTCATGAACTTAAATATGTGAAACCTTTAAAAGCATCAAACCATACGTCATGCAAATTGTGGGACATGTTTTATAATGCAATTTTATCTAGTATGTTTGTGTAGTTAAATAACTTTATATTAAAATTCAAATATCAATTGACATCCATAGTAGCCTTTCTATAGTATATTTTTTGTAATTTGCAATTTTAATAGATGTGTTTTAAATATCTTTTGAAACGCTGAAATAACTTTAAACAAAACCTAATAACTATCTACTAACATTAAATAAGAATGATTGAATGCAAAATGTACCAATTAAATGCAAATTTACTTTCATAGAAACATATTCATGAACTTAATTATGTAAATCCTTTAAAAGCATCAAACCACATGCACATCATGCAAATTGTATAGTCATGTTTTATAATATGTTTGTGCACATGAACAACTTTATATTAAAATTTTTAACTATCAACCGATATCCATAATAGCCTTTCTAGATACATGAATGCAAAATGTACATTTACTGGATATTTTATAACATTTTCAATTTCTATGATTTTTAATAGAAATCTATGTAGACATAATTATAATGTTCATTTTCAAATGAAAAATGTACCATATATGTCAATTTTGTAATTTTCAATTTTAATAGATTCATTTTAAATAACTTTCAACATTGAAATAACTTTCAACAAAACCTAAGAATCATAGACACTAACATTATAAGAATGATTGAATACAAAATGTACGAACTAAATGCAAATTTACTTCCATTGCTACATATTCATGAACTTAAATATGTATTTAACCTTTAAAAGCATCAAACCACATGAACATCATGCAAATTGTATGACCATTTTTTATAATGCAATTATATAATATGTTTATGAATTTCTTTACAACTTTATATTAAAAGTTAACTATCACCTTTAATAGAAATCTATGCCTAATTATAATATTCATGTTGAAATGCATAATGTACAATGTGTTTTGTAATTTGTAATTTTAATAGATTCATTTTAAATAACAAGTGACAAAACAACTTTAAACAAAACACAAGATTCATCTACTAACATTATAACAACACGTTCATGCAAAATGTACCAACTAAATGAAAATTTACTTCAATCATTCCTACATATTTACAAACTTAAATATGTAAAACCAAGTTTTAAGCATCAAACCATGGACCATGCAAATTGTACCATGCAAAATGTACATAAAATCCAAAATTAGCATGTACTAAATCATAATTTAAAGAGTTCTAGATTTAAAATATGTCCAAAATTTATATCATTCAATAAAAGTAAATATAACATGTATTATAAGAGCTATGAAATAAAATGTTGCATCAAGTTAGAGAAAATTAAATATAACATGTACTATAAAAATACTTTCAAATAAAATGTTGCATCAATTTAGAGAATTTGGCTATGTAGTAGTGGATATAAGTTAGCAAGATGTGTTTCTTGCTGCCATGTAAAAAGAATATTACTAATGGGTGGACTTCTCAACTTTTCTTTTAGCACATATGGGTCCATTTTAGACTACCCACATCCAATGTCTTAAATCAATATTCTCAATTCCTTGGAGAGTTTTGAACAAGATTTTGGAGAATGATGGACACCAAGCTATAGAGGAGTATGAATTTCAATCCATAGACCGACAAATATACAGAGGTAATCAACATAAAAATGGTTCATTTTCTCCAAGGATATTGAAAA
This sequence comes from Pinus albicaulis, assembly GCA_034641835.2. Lineage (NCBI taxonomy): Eukaryota > Viridiplantae > Streptophyta > Pinopsida > Pinales > Pinaceae > Pinus > Pinus albicaulis. Next base: position 492,335,854 of record CM076578.1, read on the forward strand.
AAACACCCAAGTTGTTGGATGAACATATACATTATGTCAAACATGCATACACCAAGGATTTGCACTCTTTTAATCAAATTTAACCATTTGAGACATGATTTAGGTACCTTCCAAAATTTCCCTTAGATTCAGTTTTTTGGAAAGACGAGGATTCCAATGAATTAAGTGATGAAGATAAGGATCGCAAGTTCATTCAAAGGAAGTAGATGATTCATCAAGAACTACAGGAACATTTGGAAAAGAGTCAAGAATAGTAAAAGGCTCGACATGAAAACCATAAGGTTGATCATCAGTTCTAGGTTAGATACCAAGTATGGCTTCACATTAGGAAGGACAGGTTAAGGGAGAAGGTAAATGTTGAAACCACTTGTATATGGTCCATTTTCCATCTTAGAAAATATTAGGATAAATTATTATCACCTTCATATTTTATCTTATATACATATGTTTTATATAACTTGAAACTTTAGGTACCACCCATGATCATGGATCTAGAGGATAATGGTCAAGTTCAATTAGTGGATGATTTTGGTCCATACTACTTGGAAAATATGCTTGAAGACATCATCCTAGACAAAAATACTAGCACATCATGACAAGGAGATGTGGAGTACCTTCAGGTGGGTTTCAAAGGAATGCATCCCAACACGACATGATCAATTGAAAATGAGAAAATGAGGGAGAAACATCCTCACCTACCTATTGATTGTTAAGGATTTTGGAGACCCAAAAGATTCTTAGTGGGGAGTAATTATCTAGGAAGATCCAAAAAGGCTCAAAATTTGATGTCCTAAAATATAAACAAAGCCAACAACAAGCCATATCTCTAGACGAGATGATTCTAATGACATGAATTACACCTCAATCTGGGTATGTATGATAAATTTATGCTCATCTTATGTTTGGCACAAACAACAAAAAATATATCTGGGTGGACCCATAGGGTGCCACATGGCACTCCCACATGCCACCAAGTGGAATCCTATTCGATAGTTGTGTGACCCACAAAGGTAGATGTGAAATTATGGACAACACATGCCATATGTGACGTATAAAGTCAAGTTGGAAGGACATTGATGATTGAGGACACACATGGACCAATGGGTAGGTGACATGTGGCCAAATCAGATGGTGCCATGTGGCACCTTGCTGGGATCACACAAGGATTCAACCAACCCATGGACACATGGAAATTTGAACACATGAAAGAACAATAAAAGGTTGGGCGGTTACATGACAACATAAATTACAAAAAACCGCACATATATTATAATGCACCAAACATACGTTATAGAAAAACCACAAATATATTACAATACACCAAAATCTGAGTTGGCAAACCCGCGAAATTGGCCTTGAGACATCCCCTAACCACATGCCTTAACATAACAATGACAAAAAACAAACCTAAGAGGCTACATTGGTATGTCCAAAAATGAATAATTATTTAAGTCCACACTCAACCAACGTAGAGGAAGACAGAGGTTGGGCCATGGAGGGGTTGAGCGGAAATCTGGACAGTGGAATCGTGTTAGGAAGGTGCACTTTTCGAGATAGATTATAGGTATATTATAGGGAATATTATGCAGGAATATTCCAAGAACATTCTGACTGTTGTAGCATCTTGAAGATTCTCCAAGGGACCTGGAGGTGAAAGTTATAGAACCTTGTCAATTTTATACTCACTTTTCACAAAATTTCACAAGGAATCCACTAGTGCAGTCAAAATTAGGATCTAAGAAAAAAAAAATTAGGTCACTCTCAGAAGTGAGGAATTTCCATGTATTTTTCCATGTACTTGCCATTATTTTGTTGATATAATATAGAGGCTTCTCTACTTTGAACCTATTCCTAGAGATGTAGCTCACACATTGTAAGTGAAATATGTTTACAAATCTCGGTTCATTTTCTATGTTGTCCTCATTTTTTGTTGCTTCTTCATGGATTTTTATTTATGGTATTTTCATGCTCTTTAACCAATTATGTTTAATATTACTAAATAAAATATTTTTAATTATTCATCCTTGTTGCTACATATATTGAAATGGGGACCACATCATCACCAAATCATCCAATAAAATGTTGCCGCATGTCATAGCAATATTATCCATTGTGGTGGGGATGCTTCAATTAGCTAGTTCACATGCTGGAATACATCTGTCATTATATCTAAGCAAGGTTCTTGATCTTTAACCATGTTAAATTTTGTGCACTTTTTGTCGCCATCCCAAATGGATTTAATTAATTATCCATAAATCTACCAAAATTTGTGCATTGTTTAATATATTGATGTTGGAGGGTTTTTTCACTATAGTTTTTGTCCTTTACAAGTGATCATTTTTCAAATGGCCATAACATCTCATCCAAGAGGAGGGTTTTAGAGTGGGATATACAACTTGAAAGGTTTTCATGAGGAATACCCAACCATGATATTTATAGGATCATTAGGACATCTTAACCTTGTGAAAATATCAATAAACTTCATACCTATTTTGACTTCACCTGATGAGGACATGCATGATATTTAGCTATTATAAATCTTTCTTTTACTCATGAATGACACTGCTACTATCTTGGACATTCACTTTGACATAAATGACACTTCTTGTCATCATCAATGGAAACACTATGTGCAACACTTAAATTGTACCATAAACAAAATACTAAACATAGTCCTAATGAAACTAGTGTTGATTCTTACAAGTCCAAGTAGAGTTTAAATCATGGGTTCCTAAAAACGGTTTCCATTTAACATGTCTCTAATCCCACTATGAGTATGGAATAGACCAACCTCCTATGCAATTTTGTGCACATTCATGTCTATAGTCAACTTGTAAATGATGGAGTTACATCTCTTCTCATAACTAGATTGATTTTTAGTGTGGAGTCCAACATAAAGAGTTGTGTGACAAATTTAATTATTGATACTTGTCCTTGTACCCATACTAATGAATTATGGAATGTAAATATGATTAACACCCCCTATTTTATCTATAAATTTGTTGTCCCTTGTTTAGATATAAATCATTGTTTTCTTTACTAATATTGTACACATATGTTTCGTTTTTGGAATCTCACATGAGTGTTGATCCATTTCTATTTTTTTAATCGAGATGATAGAATTAAACTCAAATAAAGGATTATTATGTAGTTTTTTTTTCAAAACCTGACCAAAGGTAATGATGTATCTAATTGTTTTCAAATTTTCAAAATCATATTCTCTTAATGCACATGAAATTAAAGTTATTATATCCAAATATTATTGTGTGAATGATGAATTTGTATTATATTTAAGTTCGTAATTTTTCAAAAATAGAAAAAATGGAAACTCTTTTCTCATATCATGTTTAAGATTCTATTTTTATAAATTTTTACAAATATTTACTATAAAATTTTATGTTATGCCAAGGAAAATAACTCCTAAATTTGATTGATTTGCATTAAAAATAAAAAAAATGTTTAATATGAAAAGGTGTGGCCTTTGGGATTCATGTTCCAAGGTCGCTTCCTATTCTAACTCTTCATTTTCATTTATTTACATATTTAAAATTTTCTCACCCAATCCCCAAGGATTAGGTGTCTAACATCAGCCCCATTAATCTGAAGGGGCGTTTTTGAATCCAAGCATCATTATGAATATTTAAAACATTTTTCTTCCAAGTGATTTAGTGAATATGTTTTCCAATTTATTGGATAATGTTTGTAATGTTTCCTTTTTAGTAATAGCTAGAAATCCATGGATTTGAACTAAGCTCTGGATCCCCTTAGACCAATGTTTCTAAGACCGAAATCCAAGGATTGGGACCAAGATATCCTTCTAGGGTGGTGAGACAAGCCTCTCACACCTAGTTCCCTTCAGAAATTGCCTAAAGAATGGGGCTGCAACAATTTGTGATCATACAATGGATTCACTGTGTTATTTTCATGAGTCTGCATATATAAATACACAAACAGCCAATAAATGTGTATGGTAGCAGTAAAGAGTACAATTCTTGAGGATTCAATCACTTAGATTAGGCAATGAAAGCCTCAATGAGTCTTGTACATGAAAATGAAGGCACACTGCTACATAGAGAGAGCGATGGCTAAAACTGTGCAGTCATATGGAGAGACTGCATCATATAAAATGGAAATATAATGATATGACACTAATAGTTTAGGAAATGAGGGGGAGCAAGCTCTCAAACCCTAAAAACACTCATACAACAATCCTTAGGAGGATTGGCTACAATACATGTACAAAATATGAAAATACAATAATGCCAGAGTTGTTGGGTAGCAGCAACTCATTAAAAAAATAGGAGATGGCTGAATATGATCTGCAATATGAAATGGCCTCCTCCGATGGGAAATCTGAAGTGAAAGACTGATTCTTTCACCTAAGATCTCACCCTCCAAATGTCTGCTAATCCCTCACAGCAAATGCTCTCTAAGAATAACATTGTCTAAGAGAGGGACTGCACTGTATATGATGGAAAGTGGTTGGCTTGATGCCAAATATGGTGGAATAAGCTCATGAACCTTGTTTTCTGATCTCCCAAAGGGATGGAAGCTCCCTCCTCTGAAAAACTAGCCAAGGATGGTGTTGTAGAAAACCTCCCCAACAACACCCAGCGACACTACACAATCTCTAGCTGAAACTACACTGATGATGAAGGATAATGCTTGACCTCAATTTCTGAATATGGGGAATAGAGTGAAATCCTCCAAGAGCTACTCAAGAAGGAGAGGAAATCCTAAACAGGAATTCCCTCGGAAATTCTTGCTAACCACCAAGATGTTGCTGCAAGTCCACCAGACCAAAGATGAATAATAATCAAGATGACTTATAATGGCTACCTTACCCTCCTTTTAAAAAATATTAGCTCCCTCTCAATGTACCCCACTCATTAGGGTTTCCTTCCTCTAGAAGCTTCCCTCCTTATCCCATTGCACTGGCCCACAATGTGCTCTCCACCTCATGCTACTGTGCAGTTTGACTTGGTCAAACATGACCGAGCCTTCTTGCAAAAGCCTCTTTTCACACATGGAGGTGTGAAATCAAGCTCCAAAGTGATCCCCCTTCATGCTAAGAGGATGTTTATTCCATATGGATAAAATGAATGTCTCCTACCCATTTTATTCACCTCCTAAGTGCAAATGTCAAAAATTAATATTCCACAAAATTTTGGAATATTACAATGTCATAGATGAATAGTCTTAGCCTCTACATGATATCAAACCAAATCAAAATTTGTGTTCAGATGTTTGGTTTGATCATGGAATTTGGGTTTCTTGGACAATTTAATTGAAGCACTATTATCAATTATAACCGGATTAGAGTTCACTTTTTTCTCATGCAAGCCTTCAAGATTTTTCCTGAACTACACAATCTCCTTGGTAGATTCTACAATTGCCATATATTTTTCCTATGTTGCAAAATGTACTAGAACTAAATATTTGTGTGACCTCCATGAGACATAACTAGATCCAATTCTCATAACATATCCTAAAGTAGACACTCCATTTTCCTCATCTCCATGAATTTTTGAATTTGAATATCCAATCAATATGAATTAGTTCAGATGTCAATATTTGATACCAAAGACTTGAGTTCCTTTCAAGTACTTTAGAACTCTTTTTCTAGAAAACCAATGTCCTTCAAAAGGCTTTTTCATAAACATGGAAAGGAATACAACAAAAAATGAAATAGATGGTATGGGAATGGTAAGGTGGATAAAAATTCAACCTTGTGTGTACTTAGTTGGATCCTCAAATTCATTTCCTTGTTTAGATGAGAGTGTTAGATTTTTTTCAAATGGAGTAGAAAAAGGATTACACTCAACCATGCCAATTTTTTTTAACAATTATCCAATATATTTATTTTTAAAGAGGAATGTATACCATGGATTTTGTGTCACTCCAATTCCCAAGTAGTAGTAAAGGTATCCCAAATTTCTCATCTCAAATCCTTTCTTGAACTCTTTCTTTATGGATGCAATATAGTTTTCATTTTTCCCCTTTATCAATAGATAACATACATATACCATAATATATACAATGTTTTTTCCAACTTTCCTCGTAAATAGAGTTGCATCATCGAGATTAAAGTGGTTGAAATTTAATTTTAGAATATGCTTATTAAATTTTCATACCAAGCTTATGGTGCTTGTTTAAGGCCATATAAGGATTTTATGAGTTTGCATAGTTTTTTGTTCTTTTCCCTTAACAAAAAAGCCTTATGTTTGAGATATGAAGACATTTTATTTCAAGTATCCATTGAATAAAGAAATATTCACATCAATTTTATGGAATTTCCATCTATTTTGAGCTTCCAAGGAATGGAGCGTCTAGATGGTGACCCAATTTTCTATGATGGAGAATGAATCTTCTTAATTGGCACCTTATTTTTGTGAAAATGGTTTTGAAATGAGACTTTATTTGTTATTTTCAAGTGATTATTATTATTTTTACTTATTGTATATCCACTTATAGCCAATAGGTTTCCTTCCAAATGGAGGTTCCACCAACTTCCATGTTCCATTATCTATGAGAGCATCATACTCTTGCATTGTTTCTTTCCATTCATGATGAGAAGAAACATCTTTAAAGGAAATTGGTTCAAAATTAGTAGAAAATCTCAATTCACAATCATATGAAACATCTGTATCATCAATAAAATTGCAATCAGCTACATAACCACAATTTTATTTTGTGGAACTTTGAGTTCCTCTCTTTTAGACCTCATCAGGGTGAATAGTTTTGATTATTTTGGTGAGCTATTTTTGGTAACTTTATAATATTTTATAGGTTTATATATTGATTAAAACAATGTTGCATCCACATTTAGCCTTCCAATCCTCTAAATCACATTACTTAAAGGGTCTTCATTATTTGAAGGAGTAGTTGGATCTTCATGATGGGAATATAGTGCTTCAAAAGGTGATTCCATATATTGATCCAAGATAAGGATCCCCCGTTCAAGGTGTGGAATATAATCATAAAATATTGTCGGTCTTGGAAAATTCAAGAAAAATCACATATGTAGATAATATAAACTTCTTATTTACCTCATTGTAAACATGATATGATTTGTTAGTATCTGAATACCCCAAGATGATGCATTTTTTACTCTTTGCATCAATCTTGATTTATTTTTCCTTAGGAATTAGGGCATAAAAAGTGGAGCTAAAGATCTTCAGATGCCTTACTGAAGGAATGTGTCAATACCATATTTCATGAGTATTGTTTTTCAAAGCATTAGATGGAAATATGTTTTTTATGTACACTTCACATAGAATTTTATTTTCCTGAAACATTAGCTTTTATTTTGAAAAATATCATTAAGAAAGCCATATTAACATAGTCCTTTTAATTATTTCATTTACACCATTTCTAGTGAGAATTGTATGGAACAATTTCTTAATGTTGAATCCCATGTCAGAAAAGCTATTTTTCAAATACATTAGAAATATATTATTTTCCATTATCAACAGGAAGAGAACCAAAATGTGTTTTTCATCATTTTAAATTCATGCATGAACTTTTTTCAAAGTTTCAAAAGCTTATGATCTACTTTTAAACAAGTGTACCCAACACATTCTACTATAATCATTAATAAAATTTAACATATATTTATTTCCATTTGAAATTGGAAAGGGAATAGGGCCACAAAAATCATAATGAATAAATGCAAGATTTATATGTTCTCTAGAAGTAGACTCATGAAATGGTTGTTTTCTATGATTTCCTATTTGTTGTCGTTGTGACAAAAACCCTCCAAAAGTTTTCTTACACTTGAATTTTGGAGCCTACTGAGGATCTTGTGATACGTTGTTTTATGGTCACTTCGTGGTCGTCTAATGCTTTCTAAAGTTTGTAGTGTTATTCTAAGTGTCAAATTCACTTTCTAACACATGCTCTCTCTTTGATGAATTCATAAACACACATATTTTTATGCAAGCTCAGATAGGAATTGTGTAACTCTTGAAGATAAATCTTGTGAAATCACTAGTGACAGTGATTGCGCAATCCATAAGAATAGTGTATTTCTCAACACACGTTGAAAATTTGTGTGCACTCTGTATTGATAGACCTCCTCACTTCGATTGCATTGGTGCTTCTATTTTGGTGAGTTTTCTTAACTATCGCTCTATCGTACCTTTGTTTTCGCAAGTGTTTCTTTCATGTTCATTACTATCATTTTCTCTTTCTTTCAATTTAAGAAGTATCATTTTCATGTTATCTTCACTTTTTCATGTGTCACTTTCACTTTCTTTAAATATTTTCAAGTGTCGTTTGCACTTTTATTTCACTTTCTAAAGTGTCGTCTTTTAGCATGGGAAGTGTTGCACATCACAAAAGGCATATCTATGGTTCATTTAAGGGTAAAATTTGGTTCTAATGGGTCCTATTTATCATATAGACATGCATTAGATCAATTCCTAAATTTTATTTCACCATCGCACAAGTGTCATCACTGTCGTCGCAAAGTATACCTAAATTATTACACTTGGAGGAGTATGTTATTTCTCCTTCGCAATTAGGGGACCATGTTGTTTTAAAGTTAAAAGTATTATACGTTGTGTCTTTGATTGTTCTTAGTGGGTGATCAAGTTCAAGTCTTACTTTGGTTTCATAGAAGGACTTCACTGATCTTGTTATCACTCAGCCAGATTCGGCTGAAGAAGGAATCCCAACAGAGGTATCCACAAACCAAGATTTTGAATTGATAGCTAGCCCTATCAAGTTGAAGAGGGCTCTCTCCAAAGGGTCATAGCAAAGAGGGCTGGAGAAATTAGAGTTTTAGGCTAGGTATTAAATGTCGGGATTTGTTTTGTTTTGATTTTGGGGTTGGGCTCACTAAAATGAGGATTAGGTCAAGGGGACTAGATTAGGGCCAATGAGATGATATTGCAGTCCATTCGATGGGGCAAGGTAGGTAGGAAGGTTTAACACTTAAGGATGATTTTGGTGAGATGAATAGACCAGTGAGGAGCTAGGAAGAGTATATGAGATGAATTTTCCCTAAACTGAAGAAAATGGACAAATTATGCAAAATTTCCCAAAACATAGCATGAAAAAAATGAATTATGCCTTTCAACTTGAAATTAAGCATATCATAGACATGAAAAATGTCTATGAGCTTAAAATTAATTCATACAAATGATCACAAAGAAAAAACTATGTCAAACATTCATACCACATGAATCCCAAAGAAATAGCTGCAATTTGTCATTAATATCCAAGCCAAAATGTTTCTTGATCAACACACAAACTTTCAAATTGATGCCAACCTCTAAGCCTTGACTCTTGTGAAGAACTGGGCTAAATATACCTCGAAACCACCTCCAGTCATCCAGAAGGGTCAAATCCATGAGGTGAGGGAGATTTACATGAAAATATGAACTCAAAGCTAGAGTGTAGGATGAGAAAAGTGACTCATTCCTATCTCTAGAAACTGATTCATTACACCTCAACTGATTGACTTACCTAATGTATCTACCCTAGATAAAAGTAAAAACATGACTTTTACATTCATCTTTACCATTTACATCATTAATTTCTCATCTACCAAGGTGAAAAGTCAAACTGAAGAAAAATTGAAGACTGTGAAAATTGGAAATTTCATGGTAAACTCACAGCGTCCAAGAAGAAAAAATAGCCTATTTTCAAAGTTGGTTTTGAGTTCCTTCCCAGTGTCTAAATCAGCTCCATGATATCTCATTGGAAATATCTCTGCGTCTAGTTTCCAAATATACCTCCATTTTTCAAAATGGTGCTCTTCCGTGTGAAAAGCCTGTTCTCCCAAGACTAGTAAACGCACAACAACCATGCCAAAAAGGAGGCAAAAACATGAAATTTTGGTGGTTTTTTGCATTTTTAAGGGACCAATTCTCCTCCAAATCTACTGAAACTTGCTAGGGTTGATTTCCTAATCATTATGAACATGATGGTAGTGGCCATTTTTCATTTGGAGGCACCAAAAAATAGCATAGCATCTAGGTCGTTCTGCCATTGGAAATTTTTCTGAGTGAAAAAATAATCAAAAACACAGAATTTTCACCTTTTTGAAGACAACATTTGGAGGCCTTCCTAGTGTCCAAATTGGGCCCAGAATATCTCGTTGGAAATCCCTTCAAGTCGAATTTCTAATTATATCTTTTTTCCTTATTGGAGTTGATTTTCCTTTCCAAAAGTTGATCTTCCCAAGACTAGTCAAAAAGTGCTGAATGAGGGTGCAGAAATGCAAAGTGATGTTACAATAAATGATTGGAGGCCTTCATGATCTCCAAATTGTGCTCATGATATCTCATTGGAAATCTATATTAGTCTAGGATTCATTTGACTTATGAAGCAAGTCATTTGGACAATCCAGCTATGAGAAAACTTTATTTTCCCAAGGTCACTCCAAAAGTGCAATGACACCCTTCTGGCACGAGTGTTTTTTACATTTCTCTAAAACCATGACACCTATGTAAAATATGAAGGGTTTTTTTCTTCCTTGACCTATGATGGACAAAAAACTCTCTCACTTTTGTCAAATTCATCTTTGTTTGGTCAGAAACACAATTTGAAGAAAAACCGACCCTATGAGTGGCAAATGACTTGACTCTTTGAATGACTTCTCAAAAAATGATGGAGACGTGATGTTTATGAACTGAAATGACCTCATACTAAATGATATGGCCTAAATTATGCCTCCTTTGCTCAAATTTATCGTTTCCATAGCAAACCCTAACTCAGTGGGAAAGGAAATTAGGGTTTTGTGCTTGTGAACAATGATTACTTGGGCACCCTTGGGAAAAATGGTTAAGAAACGAATCGAGGTGAATGATAATGATGGATATGAGGTGAAAGCAATGTAAAATAAGGTGGGATGGGTGGTATTCAAATACCAGTGCTAACATCGGCTCTATTTGGGGATGGTAGCTCCTTAGAGGTGCCAAGAACTGCAGATGTCTGAGTTGAGAAGATTAGTGCTTTATCCATTGGGAAATGGAGTCCAATCTACTAACTAAAACTAAAATTGAAATTGAAAACACACTGCAAATTTCAACCCACAGTAACATATCATCAAAGCCTTAGGGACTTCACCTCGGGCTTCAAACCTTGATGAATTGTGTCAACACTTGCTGAAAATAAAATAAAATCAAACTGAAATGATACCAACCTACTCTAACTGAACCATTCATCACCTAATCAAGTGAAATGGAACAACCAATGCAACCATGTAATAATTATGGCTTCTAGTTGAATTCTCCGCAAGTGGTTGCTTATGAGCAAGAAGAGAGAACAACTGAAAGGCAACTCCCATGAAAACTTGAAATCAGATTGAATCTTAATGAAAATGCAAAGCATCGGCCCACCGACTGACCTCAAGAATTCTGCAAAAGGATATTCATAGGAATACATATTAATTTCTTGCCCATCTAATACATTACTGCTCTGCTCTAGGTATTCTTCGTACCTTGAATATGAAATTTCATATTTAACCTTACTTTCCTGATATGGTTGCAAATGTTCAGATGAGATTTGTAATGAGACTCCTGATAAACAATACAATGAAGCCGTTTGTCGGATCCATTTTATATCAACAGGCTTTTAAAACTAACATTTAGCTAATGGAGAAGGACATTTACTGCATATATCATCCAATACATCAGCTACTGGGTCATGAAAAACTTGAAAAGACGGTTGCAACCTATTTTCCATAGGTTATAATGATACAGCATTAATTTCTACAGGATTCTCATCCTTCGCTTTAGAGAAATTATGAAAATTTTCCTTTAAAAATCGAAATGCTTCAAATCATAATGGTATAGAATCATCTTGCATCGTTTGATCATATGCTTCAATTTCCAAGCCTTCATTTGAAACCTAACATTCAAAGGCATTCGAGCTCTACTAATCTAGATCTAAGGAGGGTTCTATGTCGCAAATGATTTCCTCAACCATTTTAGGATAATTTTTATCATTTATAATGTTGATCACTTTCTTATCTACTTGCTCATAGTTTTCTCTTATTTTAAAAATGAGGAGAAACACAAGGGTAAGGAGCTCTGATCGAAAATTTCATTATCCTCTTGATTGTCAAGATCAAATCTTAATAACTGCTGATTTCTGATTGCATGACAGTTATCTTTGATGAACTGAAATGAAATAAAACAAAGAGGCAAATATTCTCCACTTACTTCCAAATTTTCTACATTTTCCTCATCACCGCCATAGCTAATATGCATCGGTTGATCCCTATTTTCGAGCTGCTGAAACTGAACTTCCTTCTCCCATAAACCAGTTGTTGATTGCTCTACAAGATTAGCTTCTGTTTAGAGAACATAATTTTCATCATACTGATCATACTTAGGTAAATCATCAAAAGGAATAATGCCATCAAGCATGCATCTCAGATCTATAGATCTCTCCTCTCCAAGCTGATCTATAAAACCAATTTCTTTACTGTCCCTTAATGAATACATAAAATCATTATTAGATATACGATAACTAGGATAGGAAGGAAAATGTTTCAGATCAGCAACTTGTTTTTCTTCAATCAGTGCGACATGGTTCTCTTGAACAACAATTTCATATCTCATGGTGACCGTTTGCATCATTTCCTCTACTGTACTAACTAAAACGTTAAGCTTCACTTCTGAAGATGTCAAGCATTCTTTCTCTATGTTTTACCTTTCTTCTGCTTTCAAATTTAACCTTTTGATCAATAAATTAGCTTCTACGACTATTGTGTTGTCCTGCATTTTTTCAAGTGTTGTCATGTCCCTTTCTCTCAATCGAAATTCCATTTCCAGATCAAAGGCACCTGGGTAGTGTAGGAGGGTTGAACCAAGAGGCAGTTTTATATTAGTAAGGATCGAATGGTATACGTGATTGAACCTAGCTGAAAATTTTTGCATTGTTTCTCCTGGTTGCCTTTTAAATTATCATATTCTTCTAAAATCAGAAAAGGATTCCTCTTGATCACCCATTTATCAAGAAATACTTTCACAAACTGATGGAAATAAAAAATAATTTCCACTAGCAAGTTTTTGAACCATTCCTTGGCTTCTCCTTGCAAAGATAAAGCGAAGATCCTGATACTAACATCATCTTCATCAACCTCAAAAAGGTCAAGAAAATTTTCAAAACACTGAATGTGTTTCTTAGTAGTGATGTTACGATATTCTCCATCAAACCTGGGAAGATATTTGTAATAATTTTCAGGGAAAGCATGGAGTATAGGAGATAAGATGAGTGGTTTATATCTATCTGGAATTTTACAAGGTGTAGGAGTATGTACAAAAGCTATAGGATCAGTCTTGATCTCTTGAGGTTCATCAGCTTGAAAAGGATATGCAAAATTTTGGGTAAGAGGTCTTGATCTTGATCAAAATCAAAGGGAAACTCAATATTTACACTCTTTAAATAGGCGGAATCAAAACTTTGATCATCTTTTTCATACAATAAATTCTAGAAAACTTTTAGGATAGTTTCAGGAAAAGAAAAGAAGTAATTTGCAAGAAATCCTATTACATATTGAATACAATTCTACTTTGAATACTTGACCTTTCTGTGAGATTCTTCCATTTTCCTGTTGGAAAGGTCGATCCTCCAGTGGAGTCTTTACATCAAGTTGGAGTCGCCAAGTGAATATTTCAGCCTTCATATGTTTCCAACTGTTTTTCACCATCAACTTGAATTAGATCTCATCTTTGTTGTTCTTTCCCAAGGAAGATTTTTCCTTTCGATCCCCGACAACGGTGCCAGTATGTTATCACTCCACCAAATTCCCAAGGCTGAAGAAGGAATCCCAATAGAGGTAGCCACAAACCAAGATTTTGACTTGATAGCTAGCCCTATCAGGCTAGAGAGGGCTCTCTCCAAAGGGTCACAACCAGGAGGGCTAGAGCAATTATGGTTTTAGGCTAGGTATGAAATGCATGGATTTGTTTCATTTTGATTTCAGGGTTGGGCTCACTGAAATGAGGATTAGTTCAAGCGGACTAGATTAGGGCCAATGAGATGAAATTGCAATCCATTCTATGGGGCAAGGTAGGTAGGAAGGTTTAACACTTAAAGGTGATTTCACACCTAGCCTTCTTGCAAAAGCCTCTTTTCACACATGGAGGTGTGAAATCAAGCTCCAAAGTGATCCCCCTTCATGATAAGAGGATTTTTATTCCATATGGATAAAATGAATGTCTCCTACCCATTTTATTCACCTCGTAAGTGCAAATGTCAAAAATTAATATTCCACAAAATTTTGGAATATTACAATGTCATAGATGAATAGTCTTAGCCTCTACATGATATCAAACCAAATCAAAATTTGTGTTCAGATGTTTGGTTTGATCATGGAATTTGGGTTTCTTGGACAATTTAATTGAAGCACTATTATCAATTATAACCGGATTAGAGTTCACTTTTTTCTCATGCAAGCCTTCAAGATTTTTCCTGAACTACACAATCTCCTTGGTAGCTTCTACAATTGCCATATATTTTTCCTATGTTGCGAAATGTACTAGAACTGAATATCTGTGTGACCTCCATGAGACAAAACTAGATCCAATTCTCATAACATATCCTAAAGTAGACACTCCATTTTCCTCATCTCCATCAATTTTTGAATTTGAATATCCAATCAATATGAATTAGTTGAGATGTCAATATTTGATACCAAAGACTTGAGTTCCTTTCAAGTACTTTAGAACTCTTTTTCTAGCAAACCAATGTCCTTCAAAAGGCTTTTTCATAAACATGGAAAGGAATACAACAAAAAATGAAATAGATGGTATGGGAATGGTAATGTGGATAAAACTTCCACCTTGTGTGTACTTAGTTGGATCCTCAAATTCATTTCCTTGTTTAGATGAGAGTGTTAGATTTTTTTCAAATGGAGTAGAAAAAGGATTACACTCAACCATGCCAAATTTTTTTAACAATTATCCAATATATTTATTTTTAAAGAGGAATGTATACCATGGATTTTGTGTCACTCCAATTCCCAAGTAGTAGTAAAGGTATCCCAAATTTCTCATCTCAAATCTTTCTTGAACTCTTTCTTTATGGATGCAATATAGTTTTCATTTTTCCCCTTTATCAATAGATAACATACATATACCATAATATATACAATGTTTTTTCCAACTTTACTCGTAAATAGACTTTCATCATCGAGATTAAAGTGGTTGAAATTTAATTTTAGAATATGCTTATTAAATTTTCATACCAAGCTTATGGTGGTTTTTTTAGGCCATATAAGGATTTTATGAGTTTGCATAGTTTTTTGTTCTTTTCCCTTAACAAAAAATCCTTATGTTTGAGATATGAAGACATTTTATTGCAAGTATCCATTGAATAAAGAAATATTCATATCAATTTTATGGAATTTCCATCTATTTTGAGCTTCCAAGGAATGGAGCGTCTAGATGGTGACCCAATTTTCTATGATGGAGAATGAATCTTCTTAATTGGCACCTTATTTTTGTGAAAATGGTTTTGAAATGAGACTTTATTTTTTATTTTCAAGTGATTATTATTATTTTTACTTATTGTATATCCACTTCTAGCCAATAGGTTTCCTTCCAAATGGAGGTTCCACCAACTTCCATGTTCCATTATCTATGAGAGCATCATACTCTTGCATTGTTTCTTTCCATTCATCATGAGAAGAAACTTCTTTAAAGGAAATTGGTTCAAAATTAGTAGACAATTTCAATTCACAATCATATGAAACATCTGTATCATCAATAAAATTGCAATCAGCTACATAACCACCATTTTATTTTGTGGAACTTTGAGTTCCTCTCTTTTAGACCTCAACAGGGTGAATAGTTTTGATTATTTTGGTGAGCTATTTTTGGTAACTTTATAATATTTTATAGGTTTATATATTGATTAAAACAATGTTGCATCCACATTTAGCCTTCCAATCCTCTAAATCACATTACTTAAAGGGTCTTCATTATTTGAAGGAGTAGTTGGATCTTCATGATGGGAATATAGTGCTTCAAAAGGTGATTCCATATATTGATCCAAGATAAGGATCCCCCGTTCAAGGTGTGGAATATAATCATAAAATATTGTCGGTCTTGGAAAATTCAAGAAAAATCACATATGTAGATAATATAAACTTCTTATTTACCTCATTGTAAACATGATATGATTTGTTAGTATCTGAACACCCCAAGATGATGCATTTTTTACTCTTTGCATCAATCTTGATTTGTTTTTCCTTAGGAATTAGGGCATAAAAAGTGGAACTAAAGATCTTCAGATGCCTTACTAAAGGAATGTGTCAATACCACATTTCATGAGTATTGTTTTTCAAAGCGTTAGATGGAAATATGTTTTTTATGTACACTTCAAATAGAATTTCATTTTCCTGAAACATTAGCTTTTATTTTTGAAAAATATCATTAAGAAAGCCATATTAACATAGTCCTTTTAATTATTTCATTTACATCATTTCTAGTGAGAATTGTATGGAACAACTTCTTAATGTTGAATCCCATGTCAGAAAAGCTATTTTTCAAATACACTAGAACTATATTATTTTCCATTATCAACACGAAGAGAACCAAAATGTGTTTTTCATCATTTTAAATTCATGCATGAACTTTTTTCAAAGTTTCAAAAGCTTATGATTTACTTTTAAACAAGTGTACCCAACACATTCTACTATAATCATTAATAAAATTTAACATATATTTATTTCCATTTGAAATTGGAAAGGGAATAGGGCAACAAAAATCATAATGAATAAATGCAAGCTTTATATGTTCTCTAGAAGTAGACTCATGAAATGGTTGTTTTCTATGATTTCCTATTTGTTGTCATTGTGATAAAAACCCTCCAAAATTTTTCTTACACTTGAATTTTGGAGCCTACTGAGGATCTTTTAATACGTTGTTTTATGGTCACTTCGTGGTCGTCTAATGCTTTTTAAAGTTTGTAGTGTTATTCTAAGTGTCAAATTCACTTTCTAACACATGCTGTCTCTTTGATGAATTCATAAACACACATATTTTTATGAAAGCTCAGATAGGAATTGTGTAACTCTTGAAGATAAATCTTGTGAAATCACTAGTGACAGTGATTGCGCAATCCATAAGAATAGTGTATTTCTCAACACATGTTGAAAATTAGTGTGCACTCTGTATTGATAGACCTCCTCACTTCGATTGCGTTGGTGCTTCTATTTTGGTGAGTTTTCTTAACTATCGCTCTATCGTACCTTTGTTTTCGCAAGTGTTGCTTTCATGTTCATTACTATCGTTTTCTCTTTTTTTCAATTTAAGAAGTATCGTTTTCATGTTATCTTCACTTTTTCATGTTTCACTTTCACTTTCTTTAAATCTTTGCAAGTATCGTTTTCACTTTTATCTCACTTTCTAAAGTGGCGTCTTTTAGCATGGGAAGTGTTGCACATCACAAAAGGCAGATCTATGGTTCATTTAAGGGTAAAATTTGGTTCTAATGGGTCCTATTTATCATATAGACATGCATTAGATCAATTCCTAAATTTTATTTCACCATCGCACAAGTGTCATCACTGTCGTCGCAAAGTATACCTAAATTATTACACTTGGAGGAGTATGTTATTTCTCCTTCGCAATTAGGGGACCATGTTGTTTTAAAGTTAAAAGTATTATACGTTGTGTCTTTGATTTTTCTTAGTGGGTGATCAAGTTCAATTATTACTTTGGTTTCATATTTGCTTCACTGATCTTGTTATCACTCAGCCAGATTCGGCTGAAGAAGGAAGCCCAACAGAGGTATCCACAAACCAAGATTTTGAATTGATAGCTAGCCCTATCAAGCCGAAGAGGGATCTCTCCAAAGGGTCATAGCAAGGAGGGCTGGAGAAATTATATTTTTAGGCTAGGTATGAAATGCAGGGATTTGTTTTGTTTTGATTTTGGGGTTGGGCTCACTAAAATGAGGATTAGGTCAAGGGGACTAGATTAGGGCCAATGAGATGATATTGCAATCCACTCGATGGGTCAAGGTAGGTAGGAAGGTTTAACACTTAAAGGTGATTTTGGTGAGATGAATAGACCGTTGAGAAGCTAGGAAGAGCATATGAGATGAATTATCCATAAACTGAAGAAAATGGACAAGTTATGAAAAATTTCCCAAAACATAGCATGAAAAAAATGAATTATGCCTTTCAACTTGAAATTAAGCATATCATAGACATGAAAAATGTCTATGAGCTTAAAATTAATTCATAAAAATGATCACAGAGAAAAAACTATGTCAAACATTCATACCACATGAATCCCAAAGAAATAGCTGCAATTTGTCATTAATATCCAAGCCAAAATGTTTCTTGATCAACACACAAACTTTCAAATTGATGCCAACCTCTAACCCTTCACTCTTGTGAAGAACTGAGCTAAATAGACCTAGAAACCACCTCCACTCATCCATAAGGGTAGAATCCATGAGGTGAGGGATATTTACATGAAAATATGAACTCAAAGCTAGAGTGTAGGATGAGAAAAGTGACTCATTCCTATCTCTAGAAACTGATTCATTACACCTCAACTGATTGACTTACCTAATGTATCTACCCTAGATAAAAGTAAAAACATGACTTTTACATTCATATTTACCATTTACATCATTAATTTCTCATCTACCAAGGTGAAAAGTCAAACTGAAAAAAAAATTGAAGACTGTGAAAATTGGAAATTTCATGGTAAACGCACAGCGTCCAAGCAGAAAAAATAGCCTATTTTCAAAGTTGGTTTTGAGTTCCTTCCCATTGTCTAAATCAGCTCCATGATATCTCATTGGAAATATCTCTGCATCTAGTTTCCAAATATACCTCCATTTTTTAAAAATGGTGCTCTTCTGTGTGAAAAGCATGTTCTCCCAAGACTAGTAAACGCACAGCAACCAGGCCAAAAAGGAGGCAAAAACATGAAATTTCGGTGGTTTTTTGTATTTTTAAGGGACCAATTCTCCTCCAAATCTACTGAAACTTGCTAGGGTTGATTTCCTAATCATTATGAACATGATGGTAGTGGCCATTTTTCATTTGGAGGCACCAAAAAAGAGCATAGCATCCAGGTCGTTGTGCCTTTGGAAATTTTTCTGAGTGAAAAAATAATCAAAAACAAAGAATTTTGTCCTTTTTGAAGACAACATTTGGAGGCCTTCCTAGTGTCCAAATTGGGCCCAGAATATCTCGTTGGAAATCCCTTCAAGTCGAATTTCTAATTATATCTTTTTTCCTTATTGGAGTTGATTTTCCTTTCCAAAAGTTGATTTTCCCAAGACTAGTCAAAAAGTGCTGAATGAGGGTGCAGAAATGCAGAGTGGTGTTATAGGAAATGATTGAAGGCCTTCATGATCTCCAAATTGTGCTCATGATATCTCATTGGAAATATATCTTAGTCTAGGATTCATTTTACTTATGAAGCAAGTCATTTGGACAATCCAGCTATGAGAAAACTTTATTTTTCCAAGGTCACTCGAGAAGTGCAACGACACCCTTCTGACACGAGTGTTTTTTACATTTCTCTAAAACCATGACACCTATGTAAAATATGAAGGATTTTTTTCTTCCTTGACCTATGATGGACAAAAAACTCTCTCACTTTTGTCAAATTCATCTTTGTTTGGTCAGAAACACAATTTGAAGAAAAACCGACCCTATGAGTGGCAAATGACTTGACTCTTTGAATGACTTCTCAAAAAATGATGGAGATGTGATGTTTATGAACTGAAATGACCTCATACTTAATGATATGGCCTAAATTATGCCTCCTTTGCTCAAATTTATCATTTCCATAGCAAACCCTAACTCAGTGGGAAAGGAAATTAGGGTTTGGTGCTTGTGAACAATGATTACTTGGGCACCCTTGGGAAAAATGGTTAAGAAACGAAGCGAGGTGAATGATAATGATAGATATGAGGTGAAAGAAAAGTAAAATAAGGTGGGATGGGTGGGATTCAAATACCAGTGCTAACATCGGCTCTATTTGGGGATGGTAGCTTCTTGGAGGTGCCAAGAACTGCAGATGTCTGAGTTGAGAAGATTAGTGCCTTATCCATTGGGCAATGGAGTCCAATCTATTAACTAAAACTAAAATTGAAATTGAAAACACACTGCAAATTTCAACCCACACTAACAGATCATCAAAGCCTTAGGGACTTCACCTCGGGCTTCAAACCTTGATGAATTGTGTCAACACTTGCTGAAAATAAAATAAAATCAAACTGAAATGATACCAACCTACTCTAACTGAACCATTCATCACCTAATCAAGTGAAATGGAACAACCAATGCAACCATGTAAGAATTATGGCTTCTAGTTGAATTCTCTGCAAGTGGTTGCTTATGAGCAAGAAGAGAGAACAACTGAAAGGCAACTCCCATGAAAACTTGAAATCAGATTGAATCTTAATGAAATTGCAAAGCATCGGCCCACCGACTGACCTCAAGAATGCTGCAAAAGGATCTTCATAGGAATACATATTAATTTCTTGCCCATCTAATACATTACTGCTCTACTCTAGGTATTCTTCGTACCTTGAATATGAACTTTCATATTTAACCTTACTTTCCTGATATGGTTGCAAATGTTCAGATGAGCTTTGTAATGAGACTCCTGATAAAAAATACAATGAAGTTGTTTGTCGGATCCATTTTATATCAACAGGCTTTTAAAACTGACATTTAGCTAATGGAGAAGGACATTTACTGCATATATCATCCAATACATCAGCTACTGGGTCATGAAAAACTTGAAAAGACAGTTGCAACCTATTTTCCATAGGTTATAATGATACAGCATTAATTTCTACAGGATTCTCATCCTTCGCTTTAGAGAAATTATGAAAATTTTCCTTTAAAAATCGAAATGCTTCAAATCATAATGGTATAGAATCATGTTGCATCGTTTGATCATATGTTTCAATTTCCAAGCCTTCATCTGAAACCTAACATTCAATGGCATTCGAGGGCTGCTAATCTAGATCTAAGGAGGGTTCTATGTCGCAAATGATTTCCTCAACCATTTCAGGATAATTTTTATCATTTATAATTTTGATCACTTTCTTATCTACTTGCTCATAGTTTTCTCTTATTTTACAAATGAGGAGAAACACAAGGGTAAGGAGCTCTGATCGAAAATTTCATTATCCTCTTGATTGTCAAGATCAAATCTTAATAACTGCTGATTTCTGATTGCATGACAGTTATCTTTGATGAACTAAAATGAAATAAAACAAAGAGGAAAATATTCTCCACTTACTTCCAAATTTTCTACATTTTCCTCATCATCGCCATAGCTGATATGCATCGATTGATCCCTGTTTTCGAGCTGCTGAAACTGAACTTCCTTCTCCCATAAACCAGTTGTTGATTGCTCTACAAGATTAGCTTCTGTTTCGAGAACATAATTTTCATCATATTGATCATACTTAGGTAAATCATCAAAAGGAATAATGCCATCAAGCATGCATCTCAGATCTATAGATCTCTCCTCTCCAAGCTGATCTATAAAACCAATTTCTTTACTGTCCCTTAATGAATACATAAAATCATTATCAGATATACGATAACTAGGATAGGAAGGAAAATGTTTCAGATCAGAAACTTGTTTTTCTTCAATCAGTGCGACATGGTTCTCTTGAACAACAATTTCATATCTCATGGTGACCATTTGCATCATTTCCTCTAATGTACTAACTAAAACGTTAAGCTTCACTTCTGAAGATGTCAAGCATTCTTTCTCTATGTTTTACCTTTCTTCTGCTTTCAAATTTAACCTTTTGATCAATAAATTAGCTTCTACGACTATTGTGTTGTCCTGCATTTTTTCAAGTGTTGTCATGTCACTTTCTCTCAATCGAAATTCCATTTCCAGATCAAAGGCACCTGGGTAGTGTAAGAGGGTTGAACCAAGAGGCAATTTTATATTAGTAGGGATCGAATGGTATACGTGATTGAACCTAGTTGAAAATTTTTGCATTGTTTCTCCTGGTTGCATTTTAAAATTATCATATTCTTCTAAAATCAGAAAAGGATTCCTCTTGATCACCCATTTATCAAGAAATAATTTCACAAACTGATGGAAATAAAAAATAATTTCCACTGGCAAGTTTTTGAACCATTCCTTGGCTTCTCCTTGCAAAGATAAAGTGAGGATCGTGATACTAACATCATCTTCATCAACCTCAAAAAGGTCAAGCAAACTTTCAAAACACTGAATGTGTTTCTTAGTAGTGATGTTACGATATTCTCCCTCAAACCTGGGAAGATATTTGTAATAACTTTCAGGGAAAGCATGGAGTATAGGAGATAAGATGAGTGGTTTATATCTATCTGGAATTTTACAAGGTGTAGGAGTATGTACAAAAGCTATAGGATCAGTCTTGATCTCTTGAGGTTCATCGGCTTGAAAAGGATATGCAAAATTTCAGGTAAGAGGTCTTGATCTTGATCAAAATCAAAGGGAAACTCAATATTTACACTCTTTAAATAGGCGGAATCAAAACTTTGATCATCTTTTTCATACAACAAATTCTGGAAAACTTTTAGGATAGTTTCAGGAAAAGAAAAGAAGTAATTTGCAAGAAAGCCTATTACATATTGAATACAATTCTACTTTGAATACTTGACCTTTGTGTGAGATTCTTCCATTTTCCTGTTGGCAAGTTCGATCCTCCAGTGGAGTCTTTACATCAAGTTGGAGTCGCCAAGTGAATATTTCAGCCTTCATATGTTTCCAACTGTTTTTCACCATCAACTTGAATTAGATCTCATCTTTGTTGTTCTTTCCCAAGGAAGATTTTTCCTTTCGATCCCCGACAACGGTGCCAGTATGTTATCACTCCACCAAATTCCCAAGGCTGAAGAAGGAATCCCAATAGAGGTAGCCACAAACCAATATTTTGACTTGATAGCTAGCCCTATCAAGCTAGAGAGGGCTCTCTCCAAAGGGTCACAACCAGGAGGGCTAGAGAAATTATGGTTTTAGGTTAGGTATAAAATGCATGGATTTGTTTCATTTTGATTTCAGGGTTGGGCTCACTAAAATGAGGATTAGTTCAAGCGGACTAGATTAGGGCCAATGAGATGAAATTGAAATCCATTCTATGGGGCAAGGTAGGTAGGAAGGTTTAGCACTTAAAGGTGATTTTTGTGAGATGAATAGACCGTTAAGGAGCTAGGAAGAGCATATGAGATTAATTCTCCCTAAATTGAAGAAAATGGAAAAATTATGCAAAATTTCCCAAAACAAAGCATGAAAAACATGAATTCTACCTTTGAACTTGAAATTAAGCATATCATGGACATGAAAAGGTTTATGAGCTTACAATACATTCATACAAATTATCACAGAAAAAAAATTGTGTCAAACATTCATACCACATGAATCCCAAAGAAATATTTGCAATTTGTCATTATTATCCAGGCCAAAATGTTTCTTGATCAATACACAAACTTTCAAACTGATGCCAACCTCCAACCCTTGACTCTTGTGAATAACTGAGCTAAATAGACCTCAAAACAACCTCCACTCATCCATAGGGGTTGAATCCATCAGGTGAGGGAGATTTACATGAAAAGATGAACTGAAAGCTAGAGTGTAGGATGATAAAAGTGACTCATTCCTATCTCTAGGAATTGATTCATTACACCTCAATTGATTGACTTACCTAATGTATCTGTTAGGCACCTATAAATTTTTTTTCAAGCAAACAGGTGGCTAAATATTTTTCTGAGCCTTCAAGAGATACATTTCCTCTGAAAATCTCTCATTCTTGAAGCCTCTGTGTGTCCTTTTCCTTTGAAAAGATCTTCACTGTTGTTTCCATCCAAAAAGCCTCACTATCTATGAAAAATTGTGCTCAGAAAGCCTTAATCTATTTCCTTTTTACCCCTGCAAAATTCCCCATTTTAACCCCTTTCTGCCCTTCTCAAATTTCACTAAAAACCTTCAAAAGCCCTTCTAAATCACCCAATTCCCTTTTAAAAAATCATGTGAAATCCCTTTGTTTGATTTTAAACCCCTTTTTTCCTCTCTATCGGAACCCCTTTGAGGCCTCAAAAACCTTGCTTTCGGCCTAAAAAACCCACTTCTACCATATATAGGCCTAACCCCCTTTCATCTAAGCCCCTAACCCCTTTCCGCATATAACCGGGCATTGAGACTAGGCGCTAAGCCTAACAGATCTAATTGCAATTAGAAGTTTGATGGGAGCGTGTTTCTTTGTTAAAATGAAATTTTCTGATGCGTGGAAGAAATGTTCTATTAACTGCGGGTGCAATATCCGTCGTTGATCTGAATAGATCTAACAGTCTGTTCTTGTTTCACTGGGCCTCGCCTCACCGCTTTGTCAACCTCTCACTAAAATCTCCACTATTGATCCTTACGTAATCCAATGACCAGCGCACCACCGTGCCGATCGCCAATTGCAAAAGTTTATTGTGCCACCTCTCCGATTCCCCGATTGGCCGATCTCTGATTTAATCCTAGTCGTTGAATCCACAAGAACCAATGGCCAGGATTGGCTCTCTCACTACCCCTGTGTCCCCGATTGGCTACCCTCGATCCAATCGTGACCATCGATCTTCTGCTGATCCGAAGGTCCATGCACAATCACTACATAATTCCATCAGAGTTTTGGCCCCTGCCTTCTCCGATTGCGATTAGATCTCAACCATCCATCCCATTTGATCCGACGGCCCTCCTTTCTCTCGCTCAATCATTCGTCCCTTTTGCCTCCGCTTCCTCTTCAAATCTCCACCATCGATCCCATGGATCCAATGGTCAGGATTCTTCCCGCCCATTAACCATGTCCCACTACCTTCGCTTTCCCTCCTCTGATCTCAGCCATTCATTCCGCTAATCGGACGGCCCACATTCAAAGCACCTTTGACTTGTCCCCACTTTACCAACCATGCATCTCCCCGCATCGCGCTCTGCCCTGCACCATTAGATCTCACATCCCTAGATCCAACGGCCAACACCCATATCGCGTAACTTTGGCATCATAGCTTTAACAGTTTGAAATCACGCGATATGGGTGGTTTTATTTTGCCACGTATCGAGCGACGAGCTATATCGTGTTATTTTGGGAAAATTTCAAACCGCACTTTTGCTGCGCGAAAATAGTTATTTCTCCAAAAACCACTTCCCCCTTTTCTGCCTCCGAAATTCCATCATCCAATCCCGACCGTTGATCTGATCCCGATCAACGGTTCGTATTCCATCATGTCTTTGTTCATATTATTTTCATCAAGCCTCCAAAGGACTCCATCGTGGCATCTCAACCGTTGATCTCCTCCTGAGATCTATCGGTCCACATTCAATTGCCCTCCGCCTGTCGGGTCCCACCACCTAAAGCCTCCGCTACCTTTCATTTTACCAATTTTTCTTTGAATTCACTCGTATTTCAACCTTTGCGTTTTAACACTAAGGAATATTTCTTCCACCTAATTTAATCTTAACCCCTCCGTTCATCAATCCTGGCCATTGATCACCATTACCATATCTAACCCAATGGTCTGCGACCCTCATTACCCCAAATCTCCACCAGGTCATTCTTCGCCATTCTGCAATGCTTTTTCGCCCATTTTCACCTCCATTCATCATTCCGCCACTGTTCCACAGTCTTCCACAACATCCATCACCACTCCCATGTGGATTTCCTAACATGTTTGTGTGTTTTTGCAGGGTTACAAATGGTGAAACCGTTCTTTTCTACATAGTCACTGATTAGTGACAGTGGTGTCGATGAAGTTTTATCAGAGCTAGAAATTGCAGGGGAGACTCCTGAGGGGGTTCAAACGCATATTTCATCCAAGTCAGAGGTATTAGCTCCATTAGAAACCTCCAGCACCATAAGCCTTGCAATTTCACAGACATAGACAGTCAAAGAAGCGGCAAAGAGTATCAGCGAAGGATTAAAGAGTTTTAAAGACTGTAATTGAAGATTTTGAGCTTTAATTCAATATTTAAAGGGAAAATGTACCATATTGAATACCTTATGATTAACATAGAAGGCCTAATGAGGCCTAAAGCACAAAATACAATCTTATTAGTGTCTCACATCAGCAGAAGGTTATTTCTCTTGAAAAGACAAGTTCCCAACTTTTTTTCATTCTACTTCGAGCTCCTGTGAAGATCTCCACCCTGAAAGAAAGTCCTGATGTTTCTAGTGCATTTGTTATGCAGTATGGTAGGCCTGAAAGTCATTTATCTGCCTTTTCTCATCACCATAGTACTACAGAGTACTACAACCGAAAAGTACATCAAAGAACATACCTGGAGTTATTATCAACCTGTCGAAGACCACTCTTTCATCCAACGAGTATTGAAGATCAATGCATAGATATTAAGATAGAATGGGCCTCGAGCCCATTCCTTTTACTTCTATTTTAATGTTTCATTTAAGGTCTCACCTACCTCCTCTGCCTCTCTTTAGCTATAAAACTCATGAAAAAACACATTGTAAAGGTTGTTGATCAGATCTATGTGAATTGTAAGCTGTTTCTCTTGAGATATAGCTCTCTGTGTAAAGTTGTAAGATAGGCTAAGGAGATGATTTCAGATTGAATATCAAGCTATTGGATGATGGTGTATATGACTGGTGTTGCTCTTTAATATGACAAGCACATTTCTTTGGATCCTGATTTAAAGCACCGATGGTGTGTTCTACCTTTGTCTAAATTTTCCTTTTGAAATTCATTACATTTCATTTCTCTGGTAAGAATTAGAAATCTGGCTTAGGATATACCCTCACATGGTACCCTAATGCTTCCTGCTCTTCTTATCTTTGATGTTTTCTACTTATTGTGTTATCTGAGAACTAATTCAAGATAATTTAACCAGTGTAGTAGTTGTTATTCACTGCTAACTGATGTATGAATTTATCAATCTGTTCTTAGATGTTATTGTCTGGTTTTAATTGAAAGAATTGGGATACTGGGAGTTTAGAATGTTGATTCTGTCTCACTATGGTTTTTTTCAATCAATTGAACCTTTCTAAGTTCCCTTAAGTTGAATGTCAAAGCATTGAAAGTTCAAAGCCTTTATCTTATCTCAGGCTTCACATTTGTGTTTAAATCTTAAGTGTTTCTCATTGTTTGAAGAGTTAGCATTTTAGGAGATGGATCATAGGTGTTTAAGGCATACCCTATCCCTAGACATGATTCCTAAGTGGTCACCTTGGAGGTTTCCTTGTCATTCACCTTCTTTCCTTACCTTTTCATACCACACTATCATCTTTAAAAGATCCTCTATTTTAGATGACTAGCCCAATTGAAAGCCTTGGATACTGAATAGAAAGTAAACCCTTTTATGACTCCATTGCCCAATGGTCTCGAGTGTTCCCTGAAGTATCTCTCCTTTGCCTAAAATCCTCTTTTCTCACCCTTTGTCTTGTATTGAACCCTTTCTTCATGTTTCCCAACAACCAAACAAACAAACAAAACAAAACAAACCTTGTGCCTTATTACTAGCCTAATACCTTGAAACTGAACTTGAAAGACAAATACCTTTGCCTTTATAGAGAGATCCCTCTCTGGACCCAGGAGGGCTAGATCTTGAGGTTCCAAAGTGGTTTTTATGTTGTCTTATCTTTTGGTAGAGCAAAACCTGCCAAAACATAGGAACCCCAACATAATGGCGACTCCACTATGGAGCTTTGAGTAAAACACACCTTTAAACACTTCCAAGGACTCAAAGAAGACCATAGTAGCCTGAGTTTGGTGGTTAATCACTATGGTGGATAGTATACCTTCTTGAAACATTCTAACCTTCCACCTGGTGACTCCATAGTTCCTTAATGGTTAAAAGACTCCACTGGTGATCAGTAGGCCTACTAATTATCTTGGTTTTCACAAGACTCCATTGGGAGACTAGCCTTCATTAAAACATTATCCATATTAGAAAAAACATATAGGATTAGCTTCTTGGTTAAGAGACAGACATACTGGATTCAAGAACAGTCTATACAAGAGCTTATCCTAACCCAAACCCCCTGAAATAGTTAACAACCCTGAGAACATTCTTATGAAATCTCCCACCCCTAGAAAGCCAACTATTTCCAGACACATCCATAGAGCTAACTCTGTACCAGAAAAATTTACATCTCTATCAGACACTCATTTTGACTTAGACTTACCAAGCAGTTTACCTAAAACTAGGTCATTCAGTGCTCTAGACTAGTCAGACCTTGGGCTTCCAAGTTCACCATCTCATAGTGGTCAACATATAAGGGATATAGATACCCCTCCATCTACACCTCCTGAAATTCATTTCATTCAAAACTTGGGGCTCTATCACCCTAAATCAGCTCAACAGAGTGTTGCTGGTCCTAGTATTCCTGTCATCCAGATACCAGCTGCTCAAGCCAACCCTTTACCTCCTCAAAACACCATTATGGCAGCCTGGTATGCACCTCTAGTGTTGCCAT
Source organism: Pinus albicaulis (assembly GCA_034641835.2). Taxonomy (NCBI): domain Eukaryota; kingdom Viridiplantae; phylum Streptophyta; class Pinopsida; order Pinales; family Pinaceae; genus Pinus; species Pinus albicaulis. Next base: position 492,364,273 of record CM076578.1, read on the forward strand.
AGCCTCTAGTGCCTTTACCCAATGACTATCAGTCAAAAATCTCACATTTCACTGCAAAAGAGTCTACCACAGCTCAACACCATGTAGATAGGATGGAAGATTCCTTTGACTATATGGAGATAGATGATGAGACAGTCAAGATGAGAATATTTTCCCAGAGTTTAGGAGGAGATGTGAACAAGTGGTTTAAAGGCCTACCTCCTAATAGTATCCATGATCTTCCCTCTTTATATCAATCCTTCATAAACAAATGGGAAGTCAATACCAACCCTCTCCAAATCTTAGCAGAATACAAGAATCTTAAAGGAAATGTAGGAGAGAGTGTCCATGACTATTCTACAAGGTTTAACAGTGTTTACAACGCTCTTCCTACACACATGAAACCTCCCCAAGGAATGGCTTTAGTGAAATATCCTGAAGGCTTTGATGCTGACATGGCCTACCAGCTTAGGGAGAGAGATTACAACACATTTGAAGATATGAAAAAAGGAGTAGTGAATGTTGAAGCTAACCTGATTGAAAAGAGAGTCAGAATGAGGTCTAAGAAAAGGGTAACATATAGGGATGACACTACAGCTTCCACATCTGATCCCAAATATGACAGTCTAGCCAAAAACGTGGAAAGGCTAGAGAAAATGATGGAGAAAATGGTTGTCACAGTTAGTAATTAGAACAGAAACCAAAATCATAACCAGAACCAGAACTTTAGGAGAAACAATCCCCCAAAAAAACAAAGAGACTCTGATCAACAAGTCATGCTCCCATTTCAAGAGAAATTCCTTGATGAGGATGAGGGGATAATAGAAGAGTCTGAGGGAACCATAGTAAACATGATGGAAATAGACAACTCAATCCACAACTGTTCCACAGAAGACAATCAGACCTCACATTCACATTGGGATGAGGAAAGGTTAGAATCTGAGGATTATAAGCTAGGATTTGAAAATGCCATCATGCAGGTGAGAAAACAGTATGAACTTAGAAGCAAGAAGAGCTTAGACACTTCCAAACCAAAATCCTCTGAGATCACCATTAAGAAGAGTCCTGAGAAAACTCCTAAAGAAACTGCTGAAAGAAGCAAATCAACAGCTGAGAGTTTAGGGAAGAACAAAGAAAAAGACAGCCAAAATACTGATAAACAAAGTCAACAAACTAGCAGCACTAGCATTGCAGCTAGTGCTCCTGATAAAACAGCGACAAACACTGTACATAGTGAGAATCAGCACTCTAATTTTTCCACTAAAGTAGTGGCTAAAAAAACAAAGTTGAGTCTTACAAAGAGTCAATATACCTTCAATTTGGAGAGTGAGATTGCTAAAATTAAAATTTCTGTCCCACTCTCTGAGCTGGCCACTTAGGATGTATATAAAGGCCAGATTCTGAAAGCCTTAAATCTAGGTGAAAACAGTGACACTGTCAATCTAAGTGATGATCAACCGGCCCTTCTGTTTGGTCCAAAGATAGAAGGAAAGTTTCAGGAAGGGGTAGTACCCCCTTTTTATATCAGCCTCAATATCCATGACAAGATCCTTCACAATGCAATGGATGACTCTGGGGCATCACACAACCTAATGCCTAAAGTAATTATGGAGAAGTTAGGCCTAGAGATAACCCGACCCTATAAGGATTTATACTCATTTGACTCTAGCAAAGTGAAGTGCCTTGGCCTAATCAAAGATCTATGTGTGAACCTGACCTAGATCCCAGCCAAATGCATGGTTATGGATGTTGTGGTGGTAGATGTGCCACCTAAGTATGGCATGCTGTTGTCCAGGTCATGGGGAGCCAAGCTGCAAGGTACAATGCAAATGGATGGGTCATATGCTACAATCCCTGTCTTTAGCTAGTTTAGGAGAATGTATAGAGAGGCACAAATGAATTTTATGGTGAGTAGCCCTGAAAAACCTGAGAATTCACCTCTGTACTTTGTACACACGGATCTGGACTCCTTTATCCTTTGCAACGATGAATCCATAGACGAGCCAGAACTAGAGGACATAGATGCAAACAATAGGGTAGAGCCCATAGACTTCAACATAATGGCCACTCTTGACATAGAAGAAAATGAAGGAGAAACCTTTGGACAATGCACTAAATCAAAAACTCAGAGTGAATAAGAACAAGACTACAAACAACTGACTATTCATCTCTCGGAACTCCATACACATCACGAAGAACAAAACACTCCACACCATGATGCAGACCCCATATTACAGCATAATAGTGAAACCAATATTAGGGAGGAAAATGATGATAAACCTGAAAATGATCCCTTATGGAGAATGAATTTCGATGGGTCTTGCACTAGAAAGAATGTAGGAGTCGGAGTGTGGTTACATAACACTGAGAGTGACTATGCCGAGAGTCATGCCTTCAATTTGGACTTCAAATGTACAAACAATGTCGCAGAGTATGAGGCTCTCATCCTAGGCTTGAATCTATTGAAAAAACTAGGAGCTCGTAGGATAGCTGTACATGGAGACTCTGAGTTAGTCATAAAACAAGTGAACGGAGAATATACGGCGAAGCACCCTAGATTGAGAGCATACAGGAATGATGCTATGGATTTACTGAAAACGTTTGTAGAGTATGAACTTGTGTTTGTTCCTAGGAGTCAAAACATCATTGAAAATGGATTAGCCTACATAGCTAGTTCATATCATAAACCACCTAGTGACAAAAAAATCATCATTCAGACGAAATATAGGCCTGCGGTGCCAGATAACGAGAAATATTGGCAGGTCTTTGAGGGCGATAAGCAGATAGAGGATTTCCTGACTGGCAGGAACGAGTTTGAATTCTCTGATTCGAACTCTAAATCCGATGAAAGCTGCCTGAGTGAAGAGCTCCCCGACGAAGAAAGATCACCACATAACGTAGAAATAAACATGTTAACTAAAGAACTTGGGACTCAAACCGAAGAGTACAAGAACGCAGAAAAAGAGGAAATAGAGGTGCTACAGTCAAAGAATAAGAATATACGCAGAGGACTGGCACCTTTAGAGGACCTTTTTTATTTTAACGACGTAAGCGAAGAAACCCACTATAGAACAGTCAGACTCTAAAGTTGAGGAGTGCAACATAGGAACCGAATATAAGCCTAAGATGATTAAATTGGCTAAGTCATTGCCAGCAGACATGAAAAAGAAATATATTGACTTATTTAAAGAGTTCATCGATGTGTTTTCCTGGAGCTACGAGGACTTAAAAGCCTATGATATGAAGATCATCCAGCAAAAGATCCCTTTGAAAGAAAACCAGAAACCCTTTAGGCAGAAGCTGTGTAGAATCAACCCAAAAAAACTGCCTCTAGTGGAAAAGAAGATCAAGAAGATGTACGAGGTAGGAATTATAGTGCATGTGAGGTTCTCCGATTGTTTTCCAACCTCATAGCTGTGAGAAAGAAGATGGGCAAGATCAGACTGTGCATCGATTTCAGAAACCTTAACAGAGCTTCACTTAAAGACAATTACCCCTTACCAAAGATGGAAGACATCCTACAGAGGGTAGTTGGCTCAAAAAGGATATCCCTATTAGACAGTTTTTCAGGCTATAACCAAGTTGTAGTACTCCCAGAAGACCAAATCAAGACAGCTTTCACCACTTCATGGGGCACTTTTATGTACGTAAAAAATCCTTTTGGACTGATGAACACTACTGCGACCTTCCAACGAGCAATGGACATAGCCTTTTCGGAGGAAATAGGGCACTTCATTTTCATATATCTTGATGACATAACAGTCTATTCCAAGACTAATGAGGAGCACATAAAACATTTGAGAAGAGTTTTTGAAAAATGTAGAAGGTTCGGTCTGTCTTTAAATCCCAAGAAGACTGTGTTCGGGCTTCAAGAAGGTAAGCTTCTTGGCCATATTATATCAGAGAAAGGAATTAAGATAGATCTGAAAAGAGTTGAGGGAATACTTCAAATTAGGCACCCGAGAAACATAAAATAATTGCAGTCCTTTATTGGGAAAATCAACTTCTTGAGGTTTATTCCCAACTTAGTTGAGCACCTCAGGGATATGACGAACATGCTGAAAAAGGATGTAGGAGTTAAGTGGACTTTGGAGGCCAAAAAATATTTTAAGTTAGTTAAACTTGCGCTCACCCAGGCACCTGTCCTAATCAGCCCAAATTTCTCAAAAGACTTCCTGATATTCTCCTTTGCCTCTGAGCATATAGTGGCTGCAGTTCTGCTGCAAAAAAATCCAGAGGGGCAGGAACAACCCATTGCTTTCTTCAGCAAAGCTCTGAGGGATGCACCCTTGAAATATAGCATAATGGAAACATAGGCCTATGCCTTGGTAAAGGCCTTGAAAGACTTTAGGGTGTATATACTACATTCTCACATCATTGCCTACGTGCCAAACATAGTGGTAAAAGACATTTTGTCCCAAGACCCAGATGGAAAAAGGGGAAAATGGATTGTTGTAATATTAGAGTATGACCTGGAAATAAAACCCACAAAACTGATCAAAGGTCAGGGCTTAGCTCAACTAATGGATGAATCTAACTTGCAAGCCCTTGACATAAACATGGTGGATGCCTTGGATGAACATGAAGGATTGCACGATCCTACTGTTGAAGAACAATTTCAAAATTCTCCTTGGTATTCCGATATCCTGTATGTACTCGCAAACCTCAATGCCCCTCCTGAAAGACTAAGGCTAGATTCCTAAAGTTAAAAGCCAGAAACTATTGCATACTGAATGAATGTTTATACTGGAAAAATTCAAATGGTTTGCTGCTTAAGTATCTGCCTGAAACTGAAGCAGAGAGGGTAAAAAAGGAGTTCCATGCAGGAGAGTGTGGAGGCCATTTAAACTGGAAAGCCACTTCTAACAAAATACTTAGAGCTGGCTATTACTAGCCTACACTCTTCAATGACATCCACAAAATGATAATTTCCTACCATAAGTGTCAGATCTTTCAGGGCAAAAGGAAGCTCCTCCCTTTACCATTACAACCTATAACTGTTGAAGCCCCCTTTCAACAGTGGGGCCTAGATTTCATAGGGGAAATACACCCTGCATCTTCTGCTCAACACAAATGGATTATCACAGCCACAGACTATTTCAAAAAATGGATAGAGGCCATCCCTTCTAGGAATGCCACATATTCAGTCATCATTAAGTTCCTAGAAGACCACATCCTCTCTAGGTTTGGCTCCCCTAGAAAGGTAATCACTGATAATGTTGTTGCTTTTGGATCCAAGAAAATGATTGATTTTTGTCACAGGTATCAGATAGCACTCGGTCATTCAACTGCTTATTACCCACAAGGTAATGAGTTAGCTAAATCATCAAACAAGAGCTTGGTTACCATTATCAAAAAGATGCTTGAAGAGAATAAGAAATCATGGCATAGCAAGTTAGTGCATGCTTTGTGGGCAGACAGACTGACTACAAAGAAATCGATCGGAATGTCACCATATTAACTTATCTATGGAACAGAGGCAGTGTTTCCTACCATCCTAGGGGTACCAGTGATTAAACTAGTCCAAGAGATTCAGACAGAAGAGGACAACATGGTAAAGAGGATAAATTAATCAATACATCTCCAACAGACAAGAGAAGAAGTCTATAATAGATCTCTAAAAGTACATAAAAATATAAAGAATTTGTTTGATAAAAGAAAAAAAGCTTGTGACTTCAAAATTGGAGATAAAGTTCTTAAGTGGGACTCTAGGAGAGAAGACAAAGGAAAAGATGGCAAATTTGACAGTTTGTGGTAGGGTCCTTACATCATCCAATCCACCATTGGTCCAAATGCCTTTTTTCTGCAAGAGCTAGATGGTACAGATCTGTTTGGGGGTCCTCTGTGTGTCTTTTGCCTTTGAAAATATCTTCACTGCTATTTCCATCCAAAAAGCCTCACTGTCTATGAAAAATTGTGCTCAAAAAGCCTTAATTTGTTTCCTTTTTACCCTTGCAAAATTCCCCATTTTAACCCCTTTCTTCCCTTCTCAAATTTCACTAAAAACCTCCAGACCCCCTTCTAAATCACCCAATTCCATTTTGAAAAGTCATGTGAAATCCCTTCATTTGATTTTAAACCCCTTTTTCCTCTCTATCAGAAACCCTTTAAGGCCTCAAAAACCCTGTTTTCGGCCTAAAAAACCCACTTCTACCATATGACAGGCCTAAGCCCCTTTCGGTTAAGCCCCTAACCCCTTTTTGCATATAAACAGGCGCCGAGACCGGGTGCTAAGCCCAACAGAGCTAATCGCAATTGGAAGTTTGATAGGAGCGCGTTTCTTTGTTAAAATGAAATTTTCTGATGCGAGGAAGAAATGTTCTATTAACCGTGGGTGCAATATCCACTGTCGATCTGAATAGATCTAACAGTCTGCACTTGTTTCACCACGCCTTGCCTCACCGCTTTTTCAACCTTTGAGTAAAATCTTTACCGTTGATCATTACGTAATTCAACTGCGAACGCACCACAGCACCGATCACCAATCGCAAAATTTTATTGTGCCACCTCTCTGATTCCCCGATTGGCCGATCTCTGATTTAATCCTGGCCATTGAATCCACAAGAACCAATGGCCAAGATTGGCTCTCTCACTGCCCCTGTGTCCCCGATTGGCTACCCCGGATCCAATCGCGACCGTCGATCTTCCACTGATCCGACGATCCACGCGCAATCACTACATAAACCCATCGAAGTTTTGGCCCCTGCCTTCTCCGATTGTGATTGGATCTCAGCCATCCATCCCATTTGATCCAATGGCCCTCTTTTCTCCCGCACAATCATTCAGCCCTTTTTCCTCCGCTTCCTCTTTAAATCTCCACCGTTGATCCCATGGATCCAACGGTCATCATGCTTCCTGCCCATTAGCCATGTCCCTCTGCCTTCGCTTTCCCTCCTCAGATCTCAGCCATTCATTCCATTGATCGGATGGCCCACATTCAAACTGCCTTTGACTTGTCCCCACTTTACCAACCGCACATCTCCCCACATCGCGCTCCGTCCTGCACCGTTAGATCTCACAGCCCCAGATCCAACGGCCAGCATCCATATCGCGTAACTTTGGCATCCTAGCTTTAACAGTTTGAAATCACACGATATGGGTGGTTTTATTTTTCCACGTGTCGAGCGACGAGCTATATCGTGTTATTTTGGGCAAATTTCAAAACTGGGCTTCTGCTGCACGAAAACAGTTGTTTTCTCTGAAAACCACTTCCGCCTTTTCTTCCTCAGAAAGTCCATCATCCAATCCCGACCGTTGATCTGATCCTGATCAACGGTTCATATTCCATCGTGTCTTTGTTAATATTATTTTCATCGAGCCTCCAAAGGACTCCATCATGGCATCTCCACCGTTGATCTCCTCCCGAGATCTAACGGTCCACATTCAATCGCCCTCTGCCTGCCGGGTCCCACCACCTAGAGCCTCCGCTACCTTTCATTTTACCCATTTTTCTTTGTATTCTCTCGTATTTCAACCTTTGCGTTTTAACACTAAGGAATATTTCTTCTGCCTGATTTAATAATAACCCCTCCACTCATCAATCCTGGCTGTTGATCACCATTTCCATATCTAATCCAACGGTTTGCGACCCTCATTACCCCAAATCTCCACCAGGTCATTCTTCACCATTCTGCAATGCTTTTTCGCCCGTTTTCACCAGCATTCATCATTCCGCCACCGTTCCACAGTCCTCCACAGCATCCACCACCACTCCCGCATGGATTTCTTACATGTTTGTGTGTTTGTGCAAGGTTACAGATGGTGAAACCATTATTTTCTACACAGTCATTGATTAGTGACATAGTAGCGCCGATGAAGTTTTATCAGAGCCAGCAATTGCAGTGGAGACTCTTGAGGGGGTTAAAATTCATATTTCATAAAAGTCAGGGGTATTAGCTCCATTAGAAACCTCCAGCACCACAAGCCCTGCAATTTCACAGACAAAGACAGTCAAAGAAGCGGCAAAGAGTATCAGTGAAGGATTAAAGAGTTTTAAAGCCTGTAATTGAAGATTTTTAGCTCTAATTCAATATTTAAAGGGAAAATGTACCATATTGAAGACCTTATGATTAACACAAAAGACCTAATGAGGCCTAAATCACAAAATACAATCTTATCAGTGTGTCACATCAGCAGAAGTTTCTTTCCCGTGAAAAGACAAGTTTCCATACTGTTTTTCATTCTACATCGAGCTCCTGAGAAGATCTCCACCCTGATAGAAAGTCCTGATGTTTCTAGAGCATTTGTTATGCAGTATGGCAGGCCTGAAAGTAATTTATCTGCCTTTTCTCATCACCAGAGTACTACAGAGTACTACAGCTGAAAATTACATCAACGAACATACTTGGAGTTACTATCAGCCTGTCGAAGACCACTCTTTCATCCAAAGAGTATTGAAGATCAATGCATAGATATTAAGACAGAATGGGCCTCGAGCCCCTTCCTTTTACTGATGTTTTAATGTTTCATTTAAGGTCTCACCTACCTCCTCTACCTCTCTTTAGCTATAAAACTCATGAAAAAACACATTGTAAAGGTTGTTGATCAGATCTTTGTGAATTGTAAGTTGTTTCTCTTGAGATATAGCTCTCTGTGTAAAGTTGTAAGATAGGCTAAGGAGATGATTTCAGACTGAATATCAAGCTATTGGATGATGTTGTATATGACTGGTGTTGCTCTTTAATATGACAAGCACATTTCTTTGGATCCTGATTTAAAGCACCGATGATGTGTTCTACCTTTGTCTCAATTTTCCTTCTGAAATTCATTACATTTCATTTCTTTGGTAAGAATTAGAAATATGGCTTAGGATATACCCTCACATGGTACCCTAATGCTTCCTTCTCTTCTTATCTTTGATGTTTTCTACTTATTGTGTTATCTGAGAACTAATTCAAGATAATTTAACCAGTGTAGTAGTTGTTATTCACTACTAACTGATGTATGAATTTATGAATCTGTTCTTAGATGTTATTGTCTGGTTTTAATTGAAATAATTGGGATACTGGGAGTTTAGAATGTTGATTTTGTCTCACTAGGGTTTTTTTCAATCAATTGAACCTTTTTAAGTTCCCTTAAGTTGAATGTCGAAGCATTGAAAGTTCAAAGCCTTTCTCGGATCTTAGGCTTCACCTTTGTGTTTAAATCCTAAGTGTTTCTCGTTGTCTGAAGAGTTATCCTTTTAGGAGTTGGATCATAGGTGTTTAAGGCATGCCCTATCCCTAGACCTCATTCCTAAGTGGTCACCTTGGAGGTTTCCTTGTCATTCACCTTCTTTCCTTACATTTTCATACCACACTATCATCTTTAAAAGATCCTCTGTTTTATATGACTAGCCCAATTGAAAGCCTTGGATACTGAATAGAAAGTAAACCCTTTTATTACTTCATTGCCCAATGGTCTCGAGTGTTCCCTGAAGTATCTCTGCTTTGCCTAAAATCCTCTTTTCTCACCCTTTGTCTTGTATTGAACCCTTTCTTCATGTTTCCCAACAACCAAACAAACAAACAAATCAAAACAAACCTTGTGCCTTATAACTAGCCTAATGCCTTGAAACTAAACTTCAAAGACACATGCCTTTGCCTTTATAGAGAGATCCCTCTCTGGACCCAGGAGGGTTAGATCTTGAGGTCCCAAAGTGGTTTTGATGTTGTCTTATCTTTTGGTAGAGCCAAACCTGCGAAAACATAGGAACCCCAACAATATCTATCCTAGATAAAAGTAAAAACATGAGTTTTACATTCATATTGACCATTTACATCATTAATTTCTCATTTCCCAAGGTGAAAAGTCAAAATGAAGAAAAATTATTGAAGACTATGAAAATTGGAAATTTCCTAGCAAACGCGCCTCGTCTAAGCAGAAAAAATAGCTTATTTTCAAAGCTGGTTTTGAGTGCCTTCCTGGTGTTATTGCCTAAATCTACCTCAGGCTTAAGGAAGGCAGAGTTCAGGGTAACATCAAACCACGCTCAGTCTGGTAGCTAGCCCTACCAGAACAGGAGAGGGCTCTCTCTGGGTCAATCTCAGCAAAGATAATCAATAAGGCTTGAGATGACTTGAAATGAATGTTGATTTTAGGCTAGGTATATAAGTAGGAGGGTTTTATTTGATTTTTTGGGGGTTTTGTTGGAAACAAAGGGAAAGGCAGTTTTGGGCTCGGGGATGAGGCCTAGTTTTTGCAGAGTTCTGATTGGGGCAAGAAAGGCAATAGTTTTGATGCTTTGGATTGAATGAATGGATGATCAGACTGATAAGGAGCTGAAGAGGGCAATAGGTCTCAAGAATCCTCTTCAAACAGATGAAAACATGTAAAACTAAACAAAAGTTCAAGGCAGAGAACAACAATCTAATGAATTCTACCTTAATCACTCATTTGTTTAATTTCAGAAGCAATAAGAAGGGAAATGGTACACATAAAACATCAGTGAACTTACAATTACATGGAGAAAAAAACCATCAAAACACAGAGCCACATGGATCCCAAAAAGTGCTGCAAAGCCTGGTCTTTCCTTTGCCAAAAATGCAAAAAATGAATGTACAATGAAGTGCCAAGCAATCCCAAGTGTCCAACCCTGAAAATGACTGATGAATTACATGATATAGACCAACCTAACCCATTCCCATGCCTCTAGGGGTCGATCTCATCATTCTAGGATCCGTTTCAACCATATCTAAACTAGGAACTAGAAAATAGGCAATGAAACAACTTGCCTCTATATGAAAGGAAACTGATTCATTCACTTACATTTCACTTTTTGGTGAATGAATCTACTAATATGAGTAAAAATGTGCCAAAATTACATCATGGTCATGAAATTACATCAGGATAGATCAAGAGTTACATGAAAAAGTCAAACTAGCCAAAACTAGGCGAAATTTTGAGCTGCTGAGTGAAAAATAGGTCAAAATTCTCTATGCGTCGCGCCCAAAATCTCTATGCGTAGCACAAGTTTGAGGCTGATTTTGAGGGCCTTCTCGAAGTCCAAATTGAGCATAGGATAGCTTGTTGGAAATCTCTGCCTATCTACTTTCCAACCCAAGTGGAATTTCTGAATTTGGTGTCCATTTTCCCCTCTAAAGATCCAATCTCCCAACACTGCTTCCTGTGTGTGCAAAAAGTGGCAGAAAGGCCATTTTTAGGGTGTTTTTGACCCTTTAGGCAACCCAAAACTTGATGAAATCCTTAGGTAATACATAGGCATGCATAAATTTTGATAAAAAATCCAGAAATGCAAATTTTTCCTCCTGAAGAGCTGCCAATTATAAGTGCGCGCCAAGTGGCGCTACGCATCAGGCAAGAAAATCTGTTTTGAGACCAAAAAATTCAAAATTGACAAAATTTTTCCCAAATTTGCTGAAATTTGGGCTGAAGGTCAATCATCAAGTACTATGCTCAGCCAAAGAATCTTCGGCCAAAATTCAGAGCCTATCATGCCTTTTACGATGCTTCAGTGCCCTCCTTAGCCTTGCCTTCAAGATTTTGATCTTCGCTTTGCAAACATGAGTTCGTGCCCAATAATGGTTCTTCATGTGTCTGAGCATGTTTTTTTCCTTTTTTTCCTTCTAGGTGCATGTAACACAGTGGTGGAATCAATATCTTGTTCATATGATGAATCAGTGTCCGTCTCCATGGTGTTGAAAGTCTATGTCAAATATATGCTTATTTGTATGAGGTGAAAATAGGAATTTGATGTTTCTGTCTTGATTGCCAAATATGTGCCAAGTAGGAAGGGACTATGGGAAACAGTACAGTGGGAAAAATGTGGTTCAGTCAAGTGAAATTTGAAGTATGAGGATAGTCACTTGACTGTTTGGGAATTTGGGATTTAGGAATGTTTTTACAAATAACATGGGGAAAGGGATAATGATAGGGAATGGAAGGATTGAGGGATATGGATAAATGGGAATAAGTGATATGAGAAGTTTTGGGATGTAAGGGAATAGGGGAGGGATTATAATGATAGTATGACAGTGATGGGAAATGAATGAACAATGTGGGGGAGATGAAGTATTTTGGCACCAAGATCAAACTTTAAAACTCAAATTTCAAACCCTAAGAGAGCCATTTCTAACAAGAGAATAGCGTTTATGTTTGCAACATTCAAAATCTTATATTCTTCCCTCCAAAAAACACCAAACACAAGCTAATAGTAATTCACAGTCTCACAAACTTACTTGGATCATAGGAGGCGGATTCGTTTTGCAATTTGAGTGAGAGATGGCAACAAATTTTTGTTTCAGGCCAATGCGCCGCGCGCATAACCCATTGCGCCGCACTCTCTGTGTGTGCCACGCCTGTTTAATTTTTCACTGTGTAATGCGGCCCTATGCGCCGCGACAACTATGTGCGCCGCGACCTCCTCCCAATGCGCCGCGCAGGAAAATTATACACAGTCCGGCCTCCAAATCACAGTTTCGCCCGCCAACTTATTTCTCCACGATTTCTCTTGGCTCCTTGCTGACTCTTGATATGGAAAATGAATTGCTTGAACACCAAAAATATCTTATATGGCATGGACTTTGATTTTTGTTTTCAAATAACCCACTTTCTTATGTTTGAACTTTGGCACTTTGCACTTTTTTAATATAAACTCTCTTTTGTTTGTTTCCTTTGATTTTTTGAGCTGAATGATGAAACTTTTGTCTATTTTTTGCAGGGATGGATGGCATTGGATTTGGAAAAGGCGACCAGGGCTGCGCCTGAAGATCTTCATAACTAAAAAACTTTGAAAATTACATGGTATTTATTACAAAAGACAAAATTGACGATTTTTCTTCAAAACAGAGTTTTGAAGAAGAATCATGACCTAACATTATGACGATGAAATTTTTGAAATGAAAACTTATTATGAACCTCCCTCATGTGCCTGCTGACATTATTAGTCATTTTCAAGACTAAATTTGTGAAAATCTAGACCTAAAGAGACCTAAAACCCTAAAATGACTCTTTTCCAAATAGGAGGCCAAACATGACTGCAAATGACTTTAAAATTGATTTTGATGGACAGAACCAAGCCAGCAGGTACAAGACATGAGGGATATGAAAGAAAAGACCCTTCCGTCAGATGATCCATGCTCCTAATGGAATTCAGCTGACTGGATGAATGAGACACCTAAAATGAAATGCAACAAAAGCGATTTTGATCTCTGACGGAGGTATGACTATACCGACTCTAACACCTGGTGTCCAAATCAGCTCCATGATATCTCGTTGGAAATATTTTTGTGTCTAGTTTCAAAATATACCTCTAGCTGTCAAAATGGTGCTTATTTTCCCTATCAAAAACCTATTCTCCCAAGAATGGTAAACGCACAGCGACCAGGCAAAAAAGGAGGTAGAAACATGAAATTTTGATGGTTTTTTGCATTTTTGAGGGACCATTTCTCCTCCAAATATTATAAAATTTACTATGGTTGATGTCCTCATAATTATGAACATGATGATGGTGGCCATTTTTCATTTGGAGGCCCCAAAAAAGAGCGCAATGTCCAGGTCGCTGCGCCTTTTGAAAATTTTCTGAGTGCAAAAATACTCAAAAACATAGAATTTCCAACGTTTTGAAGACAATATTTGGAGGCCTTCCTAGTGCCCACATGATATGGATTTATGCAGGAACGAAAAAGAATACATAAATAACCATATACATATAAATACAGTGGAAATAAGGCTTCATTTAATTAATATCAAATCACAGAAATATGCTTACGAACATGATGGAAATAAAATAGCTAGGGTGCTGGTAGTGAATCTCTGAGAAGAGATGTGGTGATTACAGACCTCTGAATTGTGTTACAATGAGGCTCGAGGGCCTATTTTATATGGAGAAATAGTGGATAACTCTAAACTTCCAAAAACCTAACCCTAGGAGATGAAGCACCAAAACTATGGGCCCCGTTTGGGTAAATTGGTGTTTTAGCTTCCCGGGGACATAACTTTGGCATATTATCTCCGTTTGGGGCTTCAAAACGGCTCCGAAAGTTCAGGACCCAAAAAATTGCTAAAAATAGTAAGTTGTGAAAAAACTGAAAGAGACAATGGTGGGGCCCCAAGTGGAATAAGCAGGTAGTCAACAATATCCACCTGGATCATTCCTCCCCCCTTAGGAAGTAATGGTCCCGATTGCGTTGAATTCCTCCATGAGATGAGGAAACTTCTGTTGAACTTGGTTCCTAGTGAACCACTTGCCTTGGTGCAGGAGTTGGCCAGTTTTGACAACCAAATACAGTTGGATCTTCTATCGGCGAGTGTTCTTGATTTTCACGTCCATGATACAGTCTGTGGTGGCCTATTCCATGTAGTCTGGGTTTAACTCTTTTGGTGTGAGTTCTTCTGCAATGTCAGAGGTGTCCAATAGAGGTGTGAAGTAGGGACGAAGGTGATCTACATTGAATACTGGGTGCAGACCAAGGAATGGTGGAATACTGAGCTCGAAGGCATTGTTCCCTGTAGCCTTGGTGATCGTGTATGGCCCGTATCGGAGCGAGCGAATATTGCGGTGGGGTCTAATGAGGCGATCCTTCTACAAATGTAGCCACTTTTCACCCACCTGGAAGTTGTGTGGCACCCGATTTTGATCATGTCATTGCTTGTACTTAGCATTAGATCTATCCAATATGTCATGAACCTATTAGCAGATGTGTTGAATGCACTTGATGAAGTTGTTTTCTTTGTCAGCTTCAAACTAGACATGGCATGGCATGTAATTGACCTAAGTAGCTGCAAATGGCATGGCTATGTCAATGGGACATAGTGGTTGGAATCCAAAGCCGACCTGAAAGGGGTTGTGGCTGGTTGAACTGTGGAGAGCCCAGTTATAACTGTGTTGTACATAGGGAAGGCTCTCATCCCATGTGCATGGATGCTTTGAATTGTACATGCGCATAATGTGTACAATCATCCTGTTGACAACCTCTATTTGGCCATCAGTTTGGGGATGGAAAGCTATGGACTTGGTGAGCTTGGTGTCCAACATTGACCAGAGGCCAGACCAAAATGTGCTGAGGAACCTACTGTCATGATCTGATATGATAGACTGTGGGATCCTAAAGTGCACCCATACTCGTTCAAAGAAGATTTTAGTAGAGGCTTCTACTGTGATATTATTCTTGTAGGCCGCCATAATGGCAATGTTTGAGAATCTGTCAATGACCACGAAAACACAGTCGTTTCCATGCTTAGTAGAAGGAAGGCCTGACATGTAATCCATGGAGATGGATTCCCAAGGTCGCATAGGGGTAGGTAGCGGAGTATAGACCCCTTGCTTCTTGATGGTCGGTTTGGCATTGGTGCAAGCAGTGCAAGATCTGATGTACTTCCTGACATCATGTCAAAGGTTTGGCCAATAGAAATACTTCTGCAGTACTGCCACTATTTTCTCGACCCAAAAATGCCCGGCGACTCGACTGTAGTTTGCTTCCCATATCATCTTCGAATGCTCGCTTGAAGGAACATAAAGGTGTCCCAGGTGACATAATAGTGCATCTTGGAGGTGAAAATTTGGGACTTGCATGCCCCCCAACAGTGCCTTGTATGTGTAGCTGAATTCTGGATCACTCTTGTAGAGAAGTGGCTAATCAGAAGTCTCATGCCCATAAGAGTTGGCAACGGTGGTTATGGCCATGATCAATGGTCAGCTGAGGCAGTCTGCAAAATTATTTGTGCTACCATTCTTGTACTTGATGTTCGAATGAAATTGTTGCAGATATGTGG
Organism: Pinus albicaulis; assembly: GCA_034641835.2. NCBI lineage: Eukaryota > Viridiplantae > Streptophyta > Pinopsida > Pinales > Pinaceae > Pinus > Pinus albicaulis. The sequence goes on from CM076578.1 coordinate 492,379,963, forward strand.
ACCACTTCTTATGGTGATCGTTATACAGCTTCCCTTGTGTCTGTATGAACTGCAGGGGTCGGTGGTCTGTGTGGATGATTGTCTCCTTCCCAAAAATGTAATGCTTCCATTATCGACAACACTGCACAATGGAATACATTTATTTTCCATAAGTAGGATACTTTCGAACAGTGTCAGGAAATGTCTCACTGTGATATGCCACTAGATGCCCCTGTTGAGTAAGAACTGCCCTAATAGCGTAGTCAGAGGCATATGACTTGATCTCAAATGGTTGTTGCAAGTCTGGTAATGTGAGCACTGGGGTAGAAAAGAGGCAATGTTTCAATTCTACAAATGCCTTCTATTGAGATTCTGACCAACAGAATTTTTCTTTCGCTCCTCCCTTGGTGACTTGACTCAAGGGCCAGGTGATATGAGAGAATCCCAACACGAACCTGTGGTAGAAATTAGCAAGACCCAGAAAGCTGCAAAGCTCTGTTAGGGTGGTTGGGGCTGGCTAATCCCGAATGACTTGGATCTTGCCTAGATCCACATGCACCCCCATTTCATCAATAATGTATCCCAGATATTTAACCTGGGTCATGCCAAAAGTGCACTTCTCCAAATTGGCACACAAATTGTGTTGTTGCAGTGTTTGGAGGACTTCTCGGATGTGGTGGAGGTGCTAGTCCCAAGTTTGGCTGAAGATCAGAATGTCATCCAAGTATACCATTAAAAATGAGTTGGTTAATGGACGCAAGATGTCATCCATCAACCTCATGAAGGTTGTGGGATAATTTATCAATCCGAAAGGCATGATGAGCCATTCAAAAAGGCCCTCCTTGGCTTTGAAGGCAGTCTTCCACACATCAGAGGGTTCAATTGGTACCTAGTGATACCCAGACTTGAAGTCGATATTGCTGAAATATTTTTCCCCTTTGAGTTGGTCCAGAAGGTCATCAATCCGTGGGATCAGGTACCTATTCTAGATAGTGATCTTGTTCAGTGCCCGATAATCAATACAGAGTCTCTAATTCCCATCCTTCTTCTGTACCAACACGATCGGACTCCCACAGGGTGATGAACTTGGCCAGATGTGACCTTTATGCAGCAGCTCCTGAATCTGCCTCTTGATTTCATCATTCTCCAGAACAAAGCGCCTATAGATCAGTGCATTAGGTAGCGACGTAACTGGGGTCAGGTCAATGGGGTTCTTAACCTAACAGTGTAGAGGCACCCCTATGGGTGAGGTGAAGATGTCCCATACTCCTCCACAACCTTGTTCATTTGTTGTTGTCGTGCAGAGGAGCCATGTATCCAGGTCATGGCCATAGTCTTCTTCTTGCCCTAGGGGCGGATCCTCAGGAAATAAATTTCCTGGTTTGGGAATTGAGCTTACTGCATTGTTTCGCAGTAACCAAAGAGATAGTGGGAGGCGGTGGTACCTCTGGTATCCTGTACAATTTATTTCCCAAAGTAACAATAACAGCGCGAGGCTGGCACTCATACACAACATTTCGCTTCCACAAGTATGGTTGGCCTAATAATACATCAGAAACATCAACAGGAGAAATGTCACACAATACCTCATCCATGAAGGGCTTGATGCTATAGGGAAGGTGGCACTACTGGCTGACGCGGAGATCTCATCCTTGGTGAAGCCACCCGATGGTGTATGGTTGTGCGTGCACTGTGGTTGGCAAGCCCAACCACTTCACAAAATCTACTGAAATGAGGTTCTTTTGGGTCCCATTTTCCACAATGAACCATAGTGGGGAACCATTTACCCACATTTGGGAGTGGAAGAGACGCTCTACCTCCTCTGGATCTTCTAGTTCCTCCTTCTGGATCTTTGTAGTGGCAACCATGGCATTAGGCTCCACATCAATAATCTTCTTCCCTTTGTCATTCACTTTGTCAGGTTCTGATTTAGAGTTGGAGCATGTATCTAATTCAAAAGTCCTCATCTCGGGCACCAACGACTACTTGGCTCGACACTCACTTCTGTTGTGAGTGGATCTCTTATGGAACTCACACCACTTTCCCGTGTCCTTCTTTGGCTTCGCGGTGTTGTTCTTTTCTTGTGACTTTGGCAGGTTGTCTTGGGCTGCCATGCCTTGGCTTTTTCCTTTGTTCTACGGTTTTGGCGCACCTTTCCCTTGATTTTGATTCGCAAATCCAAAGTATCACTTCTTCTGTTTGAATTTCTGCTCAATCTTGGCAGCATACCGGTATGTCGTACCAAGCGAGGAGATGTCGAGGAACTCCATTTCCTCTTGAATGTATCTGTACAGACAACCACGATACTTGAGCACCAAATCTTTCTCTGAATCTTTGATACCCAACTTTGTGTGCAGGGTATGGAACAGATTCGTTAGCTCATGCACATCTTGATCCCTTTGTTGCTGCGACGTGGTCCATTGTATGTACTTGTCCTCATAGCTCCCCACGGGATAGTATTTTTCCTTGATGGCATCTCAGAAAGAATTCCAAGTGGGTAGGGCTGAGAACATAGAGGGTTCTATCTCTCCCTCTTTCTCACAGTAGGTTTCCCACCAGTCCTTGACACGGGGGGTAGCTTTGAGGAGTGCAAAAATAATCTTCTCCCGGTCGGAAAAGTCATGAACCAAGAAATATCCTTCTAATAGATTCAACCATATATCTATGGCATCTACATCTATTTGAACTGCAAATATGGGAATGTCAAAGTTGACCTGTACCTTAATGGGAGTCGTGCCTCTAGAGTGGCTGCTGGATGCAGATGCGCCATCGGTGGGTAGTCTTTGAAGGATCCAGGCAAATTTATCCATCATTGCGTTCCTTTGTTTTTCGAGGGCCTCCTCGAGCAATATTTTGATAGGATCTCCTGCTCCCTTATCTTTCTTTTCGTCCCCCATGGGCATCCGTCGGGGTTTGCAAGGCTGATCTTGCAAAGGTTTCACCAGATCGAGCCCTAACTCCTTATAACCCGACCTCATTCGGGACATGCAAAGAAGGATTGAGAAAAAACAAACCGCTCTGACACCACTGATCTGGATTTATGCAGGAACGCAACAGAATACAAAAATAACCATACACATAGAATTACAGCAGAAATAAGGCTTCATTTCATTAATATCAAATCACAGAAACATGCTTACAAACATGATAGAAAATAAAATAGCTAGGGTGCTGGTAGCGAATCTCTGAGAAGAGATGTGGCAATTACAGGCCTCTGAACTGTGTTACAATGAGGCTCGAGGGCCTATTTATTATGGAGAAATAATGGAGAGCTCTAAACATCCAAAAACCTAACCCTAGGAGATGAAGCGCCAAAAATATGGGCCCCATTTGGGTAAATTGGTGTTTCAACTTCCTAGGGACATAACTTCGGCATACTATCTCCGTTTGAGGCTTCAAAACAGCTCCAAAAGTTCAGGACCCGAAAAAATGCTAAAAATAGTAAGTTGTGAAAACACTGAAAGAGACAATGCTAGGGCCCCAAGTGGAATAGGCAGGTGGCCACCAATATCCACCTGGATCACCACATTGGGCCCAGGATAGTTTTTTGGAAATCCCTTCAAGTCTAATTTCTAAATCTATCTTTGGTTTTCTAATGGGAGTTGATTTGTCGTGTCAAAAGTTTATTTTCCCAAGACTGGTCAAAAAGTGTTGAATGAGGGTGCAGAAATGCAGAGTTATGTTGTAGACAACTTTTGGAGGCCTTCCTCAACTTAAAATTATTCTCATGATAGCTCAGTGAAAATATCTCTCAGTCTAGTTTCCATTTGACTTATGGAGTAATTCATTTGGACACTCCAACTATGAGAAAATGTTATTTTCCGAAGGTCACTCCAGAAGTAAAGCAACTCTCTTGTGGCACCTGTGTTTTTAAAATTTCTCTAAAACCATGACACCTGTGTAAAATATGAAGGAGTTTTTATTCCTTGACCTATGATGGACAAAAAAATCTCTCACTTTTGTCAAATTCATCTTTGTTTGGTCAGGAACACAGTTTGAAGAAAAACTGACCCTATGAGTGGCAAATGACTTGACTCTTGGAATTAATTATCAAAAAATGATGGAGAATTGATGTTTATGAGCTAAAATGAACTCATACTTAATGATATGACCTACCTTATGCCTCCTCTACTCAAATGTCTCGTTTCCATAGCAAACCCTAGCTCAGTGGGACAGGAAATCAGGGTTTGGTGTTTGTGAACAATGATGACTTGGCCACCCTTGGGAAAAATGGTTAAGAAACGAAGCGAGGTCAATGATAATGATGGAGATGAGGTGAAATCAAAGTAAAATAAGATGGAATGGGTGGGATGATAATACTAGTGCTAACATCGGCTCCAGCTGGGGATGGTAGCTCCTTGGAGGTGCCAAGAACTGCAGATCTCTGAGTTGAGCAGATCAGTGCCTTATCCATTGGGCAATGGAGTCCAATCTGTAAACTAAAACTAAAATTGAAACTGAAAGCACACTGCAAACTTCAACCCACACTAATAGATCATCAAAGCCTTAGGGCCTTCACCTCGAGCTTCAAACCTTGATGAATTATATCAACACTTGCTGAAAATAAAATAAAATCAAACTGAAATGATACCAACCTACTCTAACTGATCCATTCATCACCTAATCAAGTGAAATGGAACAACCAATGAAACCATGTAATAATTCTAGCTTCTAGTTGAATTCTCCGCAAGTGCTTGCTTATGAGAAAGAAGAGAGGACTTCTGAAAGGAAACTCCCATGAAAACTTGAAATCAGATTGAACCTTAATGAAATTGCGAAGCATCGGCCCACCGACTGACCTCGAGAATGCTGCAAAAGGATATTCATAGGAATACATATTAATTCCCTGCCCATCTAATACATTACTACTCTGCTCTAGGTATTCTTTGTACCTTGAAGATGAACTTTCATCTTTACCCTTACTTTCTTGATATGGCTACAAATGTTCAGATGAGATTTGTAATGAGACTCCTGATAAAAAAGACAATGAATCCAGCTGTTGAATCAAGTTTATATCAACACGCTTTTCAGACTCACAGTTAGAGAATGGAGAAGGACCTTTAATGCAGATATCATCTAATACATTAGCTATTGGGTCATGAAAAACTTGAAAAGTGATGCCCGGATTACCTCACTCCTTCCAACCTCTCTCTGTGCATGTGACTACAATGCATTCTCCAATATTTTACCCAAATAAATTTAAACTTGGGCAATTTCAACACACTCGGACACTTCTTGTAATCAAGGTTATGAACCCCCTACAGTATACAATATGCCTTTCTAATGAAGCCCAACAACCGTTCTAATTAAGCTCGGGATTATGGTGCAACCCCATGGTATAAGTCTCTTGAATGCACATATAAATATGGTTAAATATCATGTCATACATTCAATTTCTCTTTGTGTATAATTGTGGCATGCACCCTTTCTGACCCATTTGAATATGTCAACATATATCACAGTAGCTTATGATGTATTTAGAGTCTCCCCCTAACATTAAACTTCATAATAAATTGCACCTTCAGACTTCACTACAGTGACAACATATACAACCCTTTCCGGGTCCCGCCAGCCACATACCTTGGTTAAATCTCGAGTGGATCCAATGACCCGTAAGGCGTCGCACTCCAACTGTTGATCAAACAGATATCGCTTGGCTTAGATGCATGAACGATAATGTGCGATGAGAGTGGTTTTCCAAAATTGCTCGGAGACACGTGTCAGGTGGTCAATGGAATCGCTCCGATTTCTTGAATACTGCTTACCCCACGAAGGTAGTGCGATAAAAACCGGAAACCCTCCTTTATTGTTCACTCCTGTAGGTTTCCATGTCCGTCCTTCTCTCCATCAAGGTTCTGCTCAACTCTTGCTCAAGGATCTGTCAAGCACAGTTCCATTACTCTGTGCCGTCTCCCAACATTTCGACACAGTTAAAGTGACTTTGTGGCTCCACCATGATTCTCCAACCACCAACTACACCTTCTTACAAAATAAATGCGTATCAATTTGTCTACGGGAAGCGCAGGCTCAAGGGTTCCGGGAATACACTCCCACATAGGATTTAACAGACCTCACGCGGACCTTTCTTGCTCACTCCAAGGTCGAGTCATTTTGATATTAATTCCAACATATTCAATCACTTCTGGTTCGACCACTGGCATTCATCCTCGTTACAATTACTCAACAACACCGAATTCCTTCTTGTATGCAGGGCATTTCCATGACCCTTCACACATAGTTTCTCAAGGGCGAGAGGGATATTTTACAGTCATCCTCTACATAGACTACGAGCACTTGCTATTAAACACAGAAATATAGACCTTGCACAGAATTACTAATTCAACCAAGAACGTAGAATCCATACTAACTCTCAAAATTCAACTATTCCCCATGTAATTCGACCAAGAAGACATGAAGTCACATATGGAACTTATAAACAATTCATAAATAGATATATATACATATAGGCGATCAATCTCAAAAGCAATCACTTACAATTTCATGACAGGCCAGATATTCAGTTCAGTGGCCATTATCCTCCTACTCTGTTGCTGAAGAAGTTCTTCCTTTTCTAACTCTACAAGCGTTTACATTTATATAGACACAAATGAGTCGATTCGACTTCTTGACAAAACCTCTTGAAATTCTCTAATTCCTAATTTTATAAATCAAACTGAAACTACTGAAATTAATCCTAAATCTACTCATACCCTTGGCTGTCTCTTCATATTCCTATCTTAACCAATTTCTCATGTTCTCAAATGACTTGAGAACAATTACAATTCCCTACCAAATTTATTCAAAATATTAATATTTACAAGAAATAATAGAAGAACATGGGACCCCCTATATCTACTTATGTACATAGTAACTTTTGAGCCTAATGCCCCTGCATCAAACTCCCAAGCTTCAAACTGTTCATGATCTCCTGATCATGTGTCTTCGACCTCTGCCTCCCGGATCCCATACTTTGGTTTGATGATGTTCATCAGCTGCATCATCCTTCAATTGCATTTCACCAGGTCTCCAAATCTTGTTCTGCAATCTGCCCCCAGCTATGCTTTCACAATCTGCCTTTGTCTTTCTCTTGTTGAAACTCTCCTGCTTTCTCGCTGCTGATTGCTGCTCCTGAGTCACTCTTGTCATCAGCTCCCTAATGTCTTCAATTTCTTTGTCTAGCCTATCTTCTAGCTAGAAACTCCTCAGTCTACTGCTACTGCTTCCACTTTCTATGGCAGCCAATGTCGCTGCTCTTGCTGTTACTAACATGTTTTCAATTCCTGCAGATGTCACCCCCCATGTTGCGTCTGCTGCCACCATGGGTGTTGCTGATGCCAATGTTGCCTCCGCCCAAAAATCCTGAATATCCTTTAGGATATCTCCCTCTGCAACATGCTCCTTTTGTTCATCATCTGCAAATTCACTCTCTGGAAACAAATCGACAATTATCCTTCTTCCTACAGTAACATTCTCACTTAACTTTCCTTGTATACTAGCAAGCATAAGAAAACTAGTATCTGCTGCTCCTCCTTTCATAGCTTCAGGAAAGTTCATCTCAATGTCTGCAATTGCCTCCCTTTCTTCAACAGCTTCCAGCAAACATTTCAGTCCTCTCTTCTGTGTTTTTTTTACATCTTCAACATGCTGGAAGTTAGCTTCAATATCTCTTCCTTATTCTTGGGAAATCTTCAACAATTGCCTCTCATCCTCTTGATGGATTCTGGAAATCCAATCAAGTTCTTGGAGCTTTGCTTTCTCATGTTCTGTCAGCATGGAATGCTGATTCTTCCTCACTTCAGCAGCTTCTAAAATTTGTTCTTCAGGCTGGCTTTGGCCTACCCAACCAGCCAACTCTTTTCTATCAATGGCAGTGACAAATCCCAGCATGTGGGACATGGTTGTCTCACCCTCCTTCAGCAACAATTTTTCTCCTTCCAAGAAAATTTCAAAGGATGAATTGTCTTCTACATCACCTGTACACATAAACAAACTGTTAGTGTTAAAATCATGAGACCCAATGGTCTCAATTGATGACCTAGTCACCAATTCTTCTCCCGGCATTCCTAAGCCTGGTTCAAGGCTTAGAAATTCTTCATCATATTTTTCTTCAGCTGCCAAAGCCATCTCCACTGCTCCAATCATCATGCCCAAATGATGATCCCTCACTATGTTTTCAGCCAATATAGTTTCCTTCTTATTCACCTCTCTGACAACTTCCAACTGTTGTTCTTCCTCTTTCTCTACATGACTTCCACATGAATCATCAGCAGTAAAGTTCCAATGCTTCAATGTATCATTTTCCTCTGACAACACATCAATATGTTGTCTGGCACTTCCTTCCAAATCTTCTGTCAGCACCCCAACATGCTGATCTGCATCCTTCATGAGACTGTCAGCTAGTCTCACTTTTCTTCCATCATATGCTCCATAAACTCCATCTATGAAGATCTTCCTGCCTTGCTTCCCCAACAATTTATCCAGTGCATAGGTCCTCTGCTCCTCCAATTCTCTTCTCTGGAAGTCCAACTTCCTATACAAATCAACAACTTCAATAGGAGTAGATTTCGGGAACCTCACACAGCCTTTTATGCCTCTACTGGTTCTTGACCAATCCTTTGCGGGTCCTTCTCCTTCAGTTTCAACATTCTGCTAAATATCCTCATTTGACTCTTTTTTCTTCATCTCTTCCTGAGATCTCACTATCTCAGCATTGATCTGAACAAATTTCAGATTCAATGTCTCCTTCTCATCAAGAAACTCTGAAGCTTGTTCATCTTCTAGTGGTGTACCTACAAACACACACAACTTTTTAGTTTTAAAATTACAAGACCTTTCAGTCTTGGTTGCTCCCTCAAGCACTTCTTCTTGAACAGGTCTGCACATGGGATCTTCAATTCCCATCCATGCCTCAAGAACTCGGGGTTATTCTTCCTGTGTGGAGTCTGTCATCACTTCACATTGGTCAGACTCAAAAACCCAAGCCCTTACATCGTCTGGACTTGTCCAATAACTCAAGAATTCCTCAATGACTTCCTCTTCAGCAAGACAAGCTTCTTGCTGCCTGAAGTCTTCATCATGCCCTACAAGGTCTCTTGCAGATCTCCACTCTTCATTTGTGCTATGTTTTGCTTCACAAGCAGAAATTTCTTCTTTCAACTCAGCTGCTTTGAGTTCTTCTCTCAGTAAGGCAATCTTCTTTTGCCTCAGTCTCAACTATAATGGTTGCCATTTCACCTTCTTCCTCATGAGCCAACCAAGTCTCTGGCTTTCTTCTATCCTCAGTTTCAATCTGTTGAACTCTTTCCTAATCTCAGCAAATTCTTTCCAATACTCTTCATCTATGAGTCTCTTCGTTATGCCATCTGCTTCGGCATCTTCCCTCACTCTTCTGTTGTGGCCTCTCTCAGAACCTATGCAATCTTTGCAGTCTCTGCTATGGCTCTCAGTAGCCATTTTCTTCTCTAGGATTTTTTCACTCACAAGCTGCAATAAACCTCTGCAACAGCAAGCTCTCTTTCTGCAACTCACCTCACCAATCCCTTCCTCTGGATCCGGCTTTTGGCAAGTATTTGTTCCTTCTCTGCAGGAACCTTCAGAGCACTCTCTTTTGCTCACTAGGCTTCACTCTACAAATTTCTCAAGAACATCTCTTTTCTTCTGTCATCCAACCTCTGTTGGGAATCTTCCAGGTTCTGCCACACTTTTTCTTCACTCAGAATCCCTTGCTGGATTCTTCTGTCACTACTTCCAAGCTTCTACTGAGATTTCTTCCTCAATTGCTGGCACTCTGAATTCTGCAAACAATCCTTCAACCAGAGTTAAATACCGCTCGTTTTCTCTTGAGAACACTGAAATTATCCTCTTTATCTAGCCTCTAGCTGAATATCAGGCTCACTACCTTCACTATCAAGCTCTGTCTTAAATTTTTAGCAACCATAATTCTGAAATTACAATTTCAAATCAGATTAAAGTTAATTACCTGCAAGATCATGATCCTGTCCTTCACTCTCTCTGCAAATCCTGTTCACTGTGCTTCTATGTATCCTTGCTGCCTATCAAATCTTAGAATCTGAACTCCTTTCCTTCAATCTGTAGTCTTCAAAACACTTGTCCGCCAATTGGACTCTGTAATTCTACAATCTCCTCCACTGTATCCCTGTAGGCTGCAGTCTTATCAGTTCCACAAGTCTAGTTTCCTTGAATTCACCAAACTTGGACTTTTCAAAAAGAGATATTCCTGAAGCTCTGATACCACTTTGAAGCCCGAATTACCTCACTCCTTCCAACCTCTCTTTGTGCATGTGAATACAATGAATTCTCCAATATTTTCCCCAAATAAATTTAAACTTGGGCAATTTCAACACACTTGGACACTTCTTGTAATCAAGGTTATGAACCCCCTAAAGTAGACAATATGCCTTTCTAATGAAGCCCAAGAACCGTTCTAATTCAGCTCAGGATTATGGTGCAACCTCATGGTATAAGTCTCAGGAATGCACATATAAATATGGTTAAATATCATGTCATACATTCAATTTCTCTTCGTGTATAATTGTAGCGTGCACCCTTTGTGACCCATTCGAATATGTCAACATATATCACAGCAGATTATGATGTATTTAGAGTCTCCCCCTAACATTAAACTTCATAATAAATTGCGCCTTCAGACTTCACTACAGTGACAACATATACAACCCTTTCCGGGTCCCACCAGCCATGTACCTTGGTTAAATCTTGAGCGGATCCAACAACCCATAAGGCGTCGGACTCCAACTGTTGATCGAACGGATATCGCTTGGCTTAGATGCAAGAACGATAATGCGCGATGAGAGTGGTTTTCCAAAATCGCTCGAAGACACGTGTTAGGTGGTCAATGGAATCGCTCTGATTTCTTGAATACTGCTTACCCCACGAAGGTGGTGTGATCAAAACCGGAAACCCGCCTTTACTGTTCACTCCTGCAAGGTTCCACGTCTGTCCTTCTCTCCTTCAAGGTTCCGCTCAGCTATCGCTCAAGGCTCCGTCAAGCACAGTTCCATTACTCTGTGCCGTCTCCCAACATTTCGATAGAGTTAAAGTGACTCTGTGGCTCCACCATGATTCTCCAACCACCGACTACACCTTCTTACAAAATAAATGCGTATCAATCTGTCTACGGGAAGCGCAGGCTCAAGGGTTCCAGGAATATACTCCCACACAGGATATAGCAGCCCTCACGTGGACCTTTCTTGCTCACTCCAAGGTCGAGTCATTGTGATATTAATTCCAACATATTCAATCGCTTGTAGTTCGACCACTGTCATTCATCCTTATTACAATTACTCAACAACACCGAATTCCTTCTTGTATGTAGGGAATTTCCACGACCCTTCACACACAGTTTCTCGAGGGCGAGAGGGATATTTTACAGTCCTCCTCTACACAGACTACGAGCACTTTCTATTAAACACAGAAATATAGACCTTGCACAGAATTACTAATTCAACCAAGAACGTAGAATCCATACTAACTTTCAGAATTCAACTATTCCCCATGTAATTCGACCAAGAAGACATGAAGTCACACATGGAACTTATAAAAAATTCATAAATAGATACATATACATTCGGGCGATCAATCTCAAAAGAAATCGCTTACAATTTCATGATAGGCCAGATATTCAGTTCAGTGGCCATTATCCTCCTACTCTGTTTTTGAAGAAGTCCTTCTTTTTCTAACTCTACAGGTGTTTACATTTATATAGAAAAAATGAGTCGATTCGACTTCCTGACAGAACCTCTTGAAATTCTCTAATTCCTAATTTTAGACATCAAACTAAAACTACTGAAATTGATCCTAAATCTACTCATACCCTTGCCTGTCTCTTCATATTCCTATCTTAACCAATTTCTCATGTTCTCAAATGACTTAAGAACAATTACAATTCCCTACCAAATTTATTCAAAATATTAATATTTACAAGAAATAATAGAAGAACATGGGACCCCCTATGTCTACTTATGTACATAGTAACTTTTGAGCCTAATGCCCCTGCATCGAAAAGACTGTCACAACCTATTTTCTATAGGTTCTAATGAGACTGTATGAATTTCTACAAGCTGTTCACCCTTCACTTTAGAAAAATTATGAAAAATTTCCTTTAAAAATCGAAATGTTTCAAAACATAATGGTACAGAATCTTCTTGCATCGTTTGATCATATGTTTCAAGTTCCAAGCTTTCATCTGCAACCTGACATTCAATGGAAATCGAGGGCTACAAATCTAGATCTAAGGAGGGTTCTATGTCGTAAATGATTTCCTAAACCAGTTCAGGATAATGTCTATCATTTATAATGTTGATCACTTGCTTATCTGCCTGCTCATAGTTTTCTCTTATTTTTACAAATGAGGAGAAACACAAGGGTAATGAGCTCTGATCGAGAATTTCATTATCCTCTTGATTGTCAATATCAAATCTGAATGACTGTTGATTTTTTATTGCATGAAAGTTATCTATGATGAATTGAAATGGAATAAAACAAAGAGGAAAATATTATTCACTTAATTCCAATTTTTCTACATTTTCCTCCTCACCGCCATAGCTGATATGCATCAGTTGATCCCTGTTTTCGAGAAGCTGGAACTGAACTTCCTTCTCACATAAACTAGTTGTTGATTGCTCTGCAAGATTAGCTTATGTTTGGAGAACATAATTTTCATCATACTGATCATACTTAGGTAAATCATCAAAAGGAAGAATTTCATCAAGCATGCATATCGGATCTATAGATATCTCCTCTGCAAGCTGATCTATACAAATGATTTCTTTATTGTCCCTTAATGCATACATAAAATAATTATCAGATCTATGACAACTAGGATAGGAAGGAAAATGATTTAGATCAGCAACTTGTTTTTCTTCAATCAGTGCGACATGGTCCTCTTGAACAACAATTTCATCTCTCATGGTGGACTTTTGCATCATTTCCTCTATTGTACTAACTAAAATTTCGAGCTTCTCTTCTGAAGATGTCAAGCATTCTTTCTCTATGTTTCCCCTTTCTTCTGCTTTCAAATTGAACCTTTTGATCAGAAAATTAGCTTCTATGACTATTTCACCGTCTTGCATTTTTTCAAGTGTTGTAATGTCCCTATCTCTCAATCGAAATTCCATTTCTAGATCAAAGGCATTTGGGTAGTCTAAGAGGGCTGAACCAAGAGGCGGTTTTATATCAGTAGGGATCGAATGGTATACTTGATTGAATCTAGACGAAATTTTTTTCACTATTTTTCCTAGTTGCCTTTCCAAATTATCATATTCTTCTAAAATCAGAAAAGGATTCCTCTTGATCACCCATTTATCAAGAAAGAATTTCACAAACTGATGGAAATAAAAAATACTTTCCACTGGAAAGTTTTTGAACCATTCCTTGGCTTCGCCTTGCAAAGATATAACAAAGATCCTGATACTAACATCTTCTTCATCAACCTCAAAATATCAAGAAAAATTTCAAAACTTTGAATGTGTTTCTCAGCAGTGATGTTACCATATTCTCCATCAAAACTTGGAAGATATTTGTAATAATTTTCAGGGAAAGCATGGAGTATAGGAGGTAAGATGAGTGGTTTATATCTATCTGGAATTTTACAAGGTGTAGGAGTATGTACAGAAGCTATAGGATCAGTCCTGATCTCTTGAGGTTCATCAGCTTGAAAAGGATATTCACAATTTTCAAGTAAGAGCTCTTCATCTTGATCAAAATAAAAGGGAAACTCGGTATTTACACTCTTTAAATAGGCAGAATAAAAAATTTAATCATCTTTTTCATACAATAAACTCTAGAAAAGTTTTAGGATAGTTTCAGGAAAGGAAAAGAAGTAATTTATAAGAAAGCCTATTACATCTTGAATACAATTCCACTTTGAATACATAACCTTTGTGTGAGATTCTTTCATTTTCCTGCTGACAAGGTTGATCCTCCAGTGGAGTCTTTACATCAAGTTGGAGTCATCAGGTGAATATTTCAGCCTTCATATGTGTCCAACTGTTGTTCACCATCAACAATTAGATCTGATCTTTCTAATTCTTTCCTAGGGAATATTTTTCCTTTCGATCCCCAGCAATGGCGCCAGTATGTTATCACTCCGCCAGATTCCCAAGGCTGAAGAAGGAATCCCAACAAAGGTAACCACAAACCAAGCTTTTGACTTGATATATAGCCTTATCAAGCCGGAGAGGGCTCTCTCCAAAGGTTCACAACCAGGAGAGCTAGAGAAATTAGGGTTTTAGGCTAGGTATGAAATGCAGGGATTTTTTTTGTTTTTATTTTGGGGTTGGGCTCACTGAAATGAGGATTAGGTCAAGGGGACTAGATTAGGGCCAATGAGATGAAATTTAAATTCATTCAATGGGGCAAGGTAGGTAGGAAGGTTTAAAACTTAAAGGTTATTTTGGTGAGATGAATAGACCGGTGAGGAGCTAGGAAGAGAATATGAGATGAATTCTCCCTAAACTAAAGAAAATGGACAAATTATGCAAAATTTCCCAAAACAGAGCATGAAAAACATGAATTCTACCTTTCAACTTGAAATTAATCATATCATAGACATGAAAATGTTTATGAGCTTACAATACATTCATATAAATGATCATAGAGAAAAAACTATGTCAAGCATTCATACCACATGAATCCCAAAGAAATAGCTACAATTTGTCATTAATATCCATGCCAAAATGTTTCTTGATCAATACACAAACTTTGAAACTGATGCCAACCTCCAACCCTTGACTCCTCTGAAGAACTGAGCTAAATAGACCTCAAAACCACCTCCACTCATCCATAGGGGTCGAATCCATGAGGTGAGGGATATTTACATGAAAATATGAACTAAAATCTAGAGTGTACGATGAGAAAAGTGACTCATTAATGTCTCTAGGAACTGATTCATTACACCTCAACTGATTGACTTACCTTATGTATCTACCCTAGATAAAAGTAAAACCATGAATTTTACATTCATATTGACCATTTACATCATTAATTTCTAATTTCACAAGGTGAAAAGTCAAACTGAACAAAAATTGTTGAAGACTGTGAAAATTGGAACTTTCCTCACAAACGCGCAACGTCCAAGCAGAAAACATAGCCTGTTTTCAAAGCTAGTTTTGAGTGCCTTCCCAGTGTCCAAATCAGCTCCATGCTATCTCATTGGAAATATATTTGAGTATAGTGTCCAAATATACCTCCATTTTTCAAAATGGTGCTCATTTTCCCTGTCAAAAATCTATTCTCCCAAGACTGGTAAACGCGCAACGACTAGGCCAAAATGGAGGCAGAGACATGAAATTTTGGTGGTTTTTTGCATTTTTGAGGGTCCATTTCTCCTCCAAATATTATGTACTAGGTTTATTTCCTCAATATTATAAACATGATGGTGGTGGCCATTTATCATCTGGATGCCCCAAAAAAGAGCGCAGCGTCCAGGTCGCTGTGCCTTTGGAAACTTTTCTGAGTGCAAAAATACTCAAAAGCACAGAATTTTCACCGTTTTTAAGACAACATTTGGAGGCCTTCCTAGTTTCCACATTGGTCACGGGATAGATATTTGGAAATCCCTTCAAGTCTAATTTCCAAACATATATTTGGTTTTCTGATTGGATTTTATTTGCCTTGTCAAAAGTTGATTTTCCCAAGACTGGTCAAAAAGTGCTGAATGAGGGTGTAGAAATGCAAAGTGATGTTGTAGGAAAATTTTGGAGGCCTTCATCAACTTAAAATTGTGCTCATGATATCTCAGTGGAAATATCTCTCAGTGTAGCTGTCATTTGACTTATGAACCAAGTCATTTGGACACTCTAGCTATGAGAAAATGTTATTTTCCCAAGGTCACTCCAGAAGTGCAGTGACTCTCTTGTGGCACCTGTGTTTTTGAAATTTCTCTACAACCATAACACCTGTGTAAATTATGAAGGATTTTTATATTCCTTAACCTATGATGGACAAAAAACTCTCTCACTTTTGTCAAATTCATCTTTGTTTGGTCAAAAACACATTTTGAAGAAAAACTGACCCTATGAGTGAAAAATGACTTGACTCTTGGAATGAATTCTCAAAAAATGATGGAGATGTGATGTTTATGAGTTGAAATGACCTCATACTTTATGATATGACCTATCTTATTTTTTTCCGAGGAATAAACTCATGGAGAACCCGGGCGCACTTCCCAAGAATATCTGAATGGTACGCACGATAAACCGTCAGCGCTGATTACGGCGCCTGAGCCCAAGGGACTCAAATTCAGAATCAAACCCGTGACCTCCCTGATTACGGAGAGGACCCACGTCTGGCTCAGACCAGTTGAGCTATCCCTTGGGGCTAATGATATGACCTATCTTATGCCTCCTCTGCTCAAATTTCTCGCTTCCATAGCAAACCCTAGCTTAGTGGGACAGGAAATTAGGGTTTGGTGCTTGTGAACAATGATGACTTGGGAACCCTTGGGGAAAATGATTAAGAAATGAAGCGAGGTCAATGATAATGATGAAGATGTGGTGAAAGAAAAGTAAAATAAGGCGATATGGGTGGGATGAAAATACCAGTGCTAACATCGGCTCCAGCTGGGGATGGTAGCTCCTTGGAGGTGCCAAGAACTGTAGATCTCTGAGTTGAGCAGATCAGTGCCTTATCCATTGGGAAATGGAGTCCAATATGTAAACTGAAACTAAATTTGAAACTAAAAACACACTACAAACTTCAACCCACACTAACAGAACATCAAAGCCTTAGGGCCTTCACCTCAGGCTTCAAACCTTGATGAATTGTGTCAACACTTGCTGGAAATAAAATAAAATCAAACTGAAATGATACCAACCTACTCTAACTGATCCACTAATCACCTAATTAAGTGAAATGGAATAACCAATGCAACCATGTAATAATTCTAGCTTCTATTTGAATTCTCTGCAAGTGCTTGCTTATGAGCAAGAAGAGAGAACTACTGAAAGGAAAATCCCATGAAAACTTGAAATTAGATTGGATCTTAATGAAATTGCAAACCATCAGCCCACTGCCTAACCTGGAGAATGATGCAAAAGGATCTTCAGAGGATTTCATATTAATTTCCTGCCCATCTAATACATTACTGCTCTGCTCTAGTATTCTTCGTACCTTGAATATGAAATTTCATATTTACCCTTACTTTCTTGATATGGCTACAAATGTTCGAATGAGCTTTGTAATGAGACTCCTGATAAATAGGACAATGAAGCCAACTATAGGATCAAGTTTATATCAACATGCTTTTCATACTCACAGTTAGCTAATGGAGAAGGACCTTTACTGCAGATTTCATCCAAGACATTAGCTACTGGGTCATGAAAAACTTGAAAATACTATCGTAACCTATTTTCCACAGGTTCTAATGAGACTGCATGAATTTATACAGGCTGCTCATCTTTCACTTCAGAGACATTATGAAAATATTCCTTTAAAAATCGAAATGCTTCAAAACAAAATGGTACAGAATCATGTTGCATCATTTAATCATATGTTTCAATTTCCAAGCCTTCATCTACAACCTGACATTCAATAGCATTCAAGGGCTGCAAATCTAGATCTAAGGAGGGTTCTATGTCGCAAATGATTTCCTCAACCAGTTCAGGATAATTTTTATCATTTATAATGTTTATCACTCACTTATCTGGCTTCTCATAGTTTTCTCTTATTTTTACAGATGAGGAGAAACACAAGGGTAATGAGCTCTGATCAAGAATTTCATTATCCTCTTGATTTTCAAGATCAAATATTAATGACTATTGATTTCTGATTGCATGAAAGTTATCTCTGATGAACTGAAATGAAATAAAAAAAAGAGGCAAATATTCTTCACTTACTTCCAAATTTTCTACATTTTCCTCATCACCACCATAGCTGATATGCATCGTCTGATCCCTGTTTTCAAGATGGTAAAATTGAACTTCCTTCTCCCATAAACCAGTTGTTGATTTCTCTGCAAGATTAGCTTCTGTCTGGAGAACAAAATTTTCACCATACTGATCATACTTAGGTAAATAATCAAAAGGAAGAATGTTATCAAGCATTCATATCGAATATATAGATCTCTCCTAAGCAAGATGATTTATAAAACTGATTTCTTTATTGTCCCTTAATGCATACATAAAATCATTATCAGATCTATGATAATTGGGATAGGGAGGAAAATGTTTCATATCAGCAACTTTTTTTTCTTCAATCAGTGCGACATGGTCCTCTTGAACAACAATTTCATCTCTCATGGTGACCTTTTGCATCATTCCCTCTACTGTACTAACTAAAATGTCGAGCTTCACTTCTGAAGATGTCAAGCATTCTTACTCTATGTTTTCCCTTTCTTCTGCTTTCAAATTTAACCTTTTGATAAAAAAATTAGCTTCTACGAATATTGCACTATCCTGCATTTTTTCAAGTGTTATAATGTCCCTTTCTCTTAATCGAAATTCAATTTCTAGATCAAAGGCATCCAGGTAGTGTAAGAGGGCTGAACCAAGAAGCGGTTTTATATAAGTAGAGATCAAATGGTATACTTGATTGAATCTAGTTGAAATGTTTTGCACTGTTTCTCCTGGTTGCCTTTTCAAATTATCATATTCTTCTAAAATTAGAAAAGGATTCCTCTTGATCATCCATTTATCAAGAAATATTTTCACAAACTGATGGAAATAAAAAATACTTGCCACCAAAAAGTTTTTGAACCTTTCCTTGGCTTCGCCTGGGAAAGATAGAGCGAAGATCCTGATAATAACATCGTCTTCATCAACCTCAAAAGTTCGAGAAAACTTTCAAAAATCTGAATGTGTTTCTCAGCAGTGATGTTACCATATTCTCCATCAAACCTTGGAAGACATTTGTAATAATTTTCAGGGAAAGCATGGAGTATAGAAGGTAAGATGAGTGGTTTATATCTATCTGGAATTTTACAAGGTGTAGGAGTATGTACAAAACCTATAGGATCAATCTTGATCTCTTGAGGTTCATCAGCTTGAAAAGGATATTCACAATTTTCGAGTAAGAGCTCTTGATCTTGATCAAAATCAAAGGGAAACTCGGTATTTACACTCTTTATACAGGCAGAGTAAAAAATTTGATCATATTTTTCATACAATAAACTCTAGAAAACTTTCAGGATAGTTTCAGGAAAAGAAAATAAGTAATTTACAAGAAATCCTATTACATCTTGAATACAATTCCACTTTGAATACCTGACCTTTGTGTGAGATTCTTCCATTTTCCTGCTGGCAAGGTCTATCCTCCAGTGGAGTATTTACATCAAGTTGGAGTTGCCAGGTGAATATTTCAGCCTTCATATGTGTCCAAATGTTGTTCACCATCAACAATTAGATATGATCTTTGTCATTCTTTCCCAGGGAAGATTTGTCTTTTCGATCCCCGACAACAATGCCAGTATGTTATCACTCTGCCAG
This sequence comes from Pinus albicaulis, assembly GCA_034641835.2. Lineage (NCBI taxonomy): Eukaryota > Viridiplantae > Streptophyta > Pinopsida > Pinales > Pinaceae > Pinus > Pinus albicaulis. The sequence goes on from CM076578.1 coordinate 492,399,402, forward strand.
ATTCTCAAGGCTAAAGATGGAATCCCAACAGAGGTAACCACAAAGCAAGCTTTTGACTTGATAGCTAGCCCTATCAAGCCATAGAGGGCTCTCTCCAAAAGGTCACAACTAGGATGGCTGGAGAAATTAGGGTTTTAGGCTAGGTATGAAATGCAGGGATTTGTTTTGTTTCGATTTTGGGGTTGGGCTCACTAAAATGAGGATTAGGTCAAGGTGACTATATTAGGTCCAATGAGATGAAATTGAAATCCATCCCATGGGGCAAGGTAGGTAGGAAGGCATAACACTTAAAGGTGATTTTGGTGAGATGAATAGACTAGTGAGGAGCTAGGAAGAGAATATGAGATGAATTCTCCCTAAACTGAAGAAAATGGACAAATTATGCAAAATTTCCCAAAATAGGGCATGAAAAACATGAATTTTTCCTTTCAACTTGAAATTAAGCATATCATATACATGAAAAGGTTTATGATCTTACAATACATTCATACAAATTATCACTGAGAAAAAACTATGTCAAACATTCATACCACATGAATCTGAAAGAAATAGCTTCAATTTGTCATTAATATCCAGGCCAAAATGTTTCATGATCAATACACAAACTTTCAAACTGATGCCAACCTCCAACCCTTGAATCCTGTGAAGAACTGAGCTAAATAGACCTTAAAACCAACTCCACTCATCCATAGGGGTCTAATCCATGAGGTGAGGGAGATTTACATGAAAATCTAAACTGAAAGCTAGAGTGTAGGATGAAAAAAGTGACTCATTCCTATCTCTAGGAATTGATCCATTACACCTCAATTTATTGACTTACCTAATGTATCTACCCTAGATAAAAGTTAAAAACATTACTTTAACATTCATATTGACCATTTACATCATTAATTTCTCATTTCCCAAGGTGAAAATTCAAAATGAAGAAAAATTGTTGAAGACTGTGAAAATTGGAAATTTCCTAGCAAATGCCTAGCGTCCAAGAAGAAAAAATAACCTGTTTTCAAAGCTGGTTTTGAGTGCCTTCCCGGTGTCCAAATCAGGTCCATGATATCTCATTGGAAATATCTCTGAGTCTAGTTTCCAAATATACCTCTATTTTTCAAAATTGGGCTCATTTTCCCTGTCAAAAGCATGTTCTCCCAAGACTGGTAAACGCACAGCAACCAGGCCAAAAAGGAGGCAGAAACATGAAATTTTGGTGGTTTTTTGCATTTTTGAGGGACTAATTCTCCTCCAAATCTTCTGAAACTTGCTAGGGTTGATTTCCTCATCATTATGAACATGATGGTGGTGACCATTTGTCATTTGGAGGCCCCAAAAAAGAGCACAACGTCCAGGTCATTGCGCCTTTGGAAACTTTTCTAAGTGGATCTGCACCTCGAAATTGTGCTCATGATAGCTCAGTGGAAATATCTCTCAGTCTAGTTGTCATTTGACTTATGAAGCAAGTCATTTGGACACTCCAACTATGAGAAAAATTTATTTTCCCAAGGTCACTCTAGAAGTGTAGTGACTCTCTTGTGGCACATGTGTTTTTGACATTTCTCTAAAACCATGACACCTGTGTAAAATATGAAGAAGGTTTTTCTTCCTTGACCTATGATGGAAAAAAAATCTCTCACACATTTTTCAAATTCATATTTTTTTGGTCAGAAACAAAGTTTGAAGAAAAACTGACCCTATGAGTGGCAAATGACTTGACTCTTGGAATGAATTCTCAAAAAATGATGGAGAAGTGATTTTTATGAGTTGAAATGGCCTCATACTTAATGATATGACCTACCTTATGCCTTCTCTACTCAAATGCCTTGTTTCCATAGCAAAACCTAGCTCAGTGGGACAGGAAATTAGGGTTTGGTGCTTGTGAACAATGATGACTTGTGCACCCTCGGGGAAAATGGTTAAGAAATGAAGCGAGGTCAATGATAATGACGAAGATGAGGTAAAAGAAAATTAAAATAAGGCGGGATGGGTGGGATGAAAATACCAGTGCTAACAGATCCCACACGCAATCAAATTCTGGAAGAATCCTCTACTAGATCAACTTGACCTCACTCAGCCTCCTTGAGTAGCGTATTGTGCAATAATAAGCCTTGAGCTAATCTCGTCCCTCTTGAAACTATGCAATGTGTAGCTATTTCCTTAAAGGACCATGTATTGCACAGTCACAGTTCTTAACCATGCCCTCTTGACCTCCACAACTGCGTAGTTCACCCTCCCATTCAACCTCTTTTTACACATTCTGTAGCGACAAGAAGCAAGTTACCTCCCTAGCTTGAACTATGCAATCCATAGACCAGTCTCCCTCCAAAATTTTGCATTGCAAAATCTCAAACATACATCACTCAGCTTCTAAAATACACAGTAATATTACATAGGCCTATAGAACTACGTATTTGGTAGTCTCAAGCTTTAGTATCTCACTCTTGACCCCTAAAATTGTGCACTATGCAATCCCTATGTTTTCCTCTTAGTCCAGTACCCAGTTCCAGCTCCATCATCATTTTCATGAAGCAAGTTAGACTAGGATATTTCCAAACTGATGTCATCTTTCGATGAGTGGAATTCACTTGTAGGTAATATATCTTGACATGACAAGATGATGCCCAAATACGAGGAGAATGAGACTATGCCAAAAAATACTTGTTAATCTGAAACCATGAAGAGGTCATCAAGCGAGAAGATGAAGGAACACCATTTTATGATAAAAGAAAAAATATATGGACCACATGAAGACTCCATACCATTCAGCCCATTGGAGGGTGAAGATAAATAACAAAGAATATATTTCATGAAGATGAAGTACTGAACAAACCTCTCATAAATATTGATGACAAAATAGTAAGACAAATAGCTTGGCATTGTCATTTCATCATGGAGTCCATGTCATCATTATCAATTTGTGATTTTTACCCATGCCATCACAATGTCATGTGTGTCCATGTGTCTTGCCACATCATTTGTGGATATAATTACGTAATTACCAAAAGTAAAGGAAAAAATGTAATGTGTGGAAGTCCAAGGGTCATATCTGGAATATGAAAAATCATAGTCATATATGGACAAAAGAGTCTTTAGGAAATTCCAAAAGTCATATAGACGTCCAAAGGTCACATTAGAAGTCTAAGAGTCATGAGGGAAGCTCAAGAGTCATGGGGATATGAAAGGTCATTCCTATTGTTATATATATACATCCTCATAACTCAAGCAAAGGTCTTTTGTTGGCTTAACCTTTGGAGAGCTAGCCTTGGCTTCTCTAGCTTAGCATAGGGGAGAATATCATTCTTTAGAGAAGCAAGAAGTGACTTAATGTTCCTCTATTGGAGCTAGTGGCTCACCAATGTAACTGTGTACTTGGATATTTCACCTAATAATCATAAGCTCATTGAGGCAACCCACTTTCATGTGTATGTTGTAAATGTTGTAAGACAATTCTTTGAATGTTTGCAATATATTTTTTTCTCATTTTTACTAAAGAAATTGAACTATTTTGGTGGCTTTAGTGATTATATTATTGAATGTGTGTTGTATTCACTTTAATGATTATTGTTTCTATGTGAAATATTTCTCTAGATAACTAACAAATATTTTCATGCTCTCCTGTGTCTCTTTTAGGTTAGTAATATTAATTCCTTCCAAAGACTCACTCCTATCTCTCCCCTTCTGAAAGTAACCTTTTACACATTGCAATTGGAGTTTCATAGTGTCAACTTTCTTGGTAATTTCAAAGGTTATGCACAAAATCTCTTATTTTATTCATTGTAGTTGAGGAAAACCTTTAAGTTATGGTGGTCAAGTTGATACTCTAAATGGGGTTCCTACTTCAAATGGTGTGAGTTCTAATCGGGACTTCACATCAAGGAGACCCCCTTGGTTGATGGATTTATAGCACTGTCAACAATAGGAGACAAACATCACTTCACTTTGGTTTCATTGGAAAAGGTGGAAAACCATAAACACCATTCCTTTTCAGAAAAAAAGATTGTCATAATTAATATTTCCATAACTTGCATGTGATAGAAGTCTGGATAGAAATGTACCTACATTGTACTAAGAATTGCATGAAGATTTCTTTGCATGAAGAAATGTTCATTTCAACCTCAACAATATTTACTCCTCTATTACAGTCATGACAACTATCTTATCTCAAATTTTCCACCAAACATATGAATGGATTGTCATTGCTAGAGAATGTGAAAAAGGGACAACAAGTCCCATGCCTTAATTGTTGATTTTATAAATGAAGAGGCGAGTCAACATATTATTCAATTACAAAATCTTATAATGTGTTGAAGAAGTTAAAAGATTTATATGACTTACACTCAAAATTGGAAGTCATTCATGTTGGACACCTAATCCTCCTAGGGTTGGTGTGGGAGTTGAACAGTCAAGAGGACTCCGAGAGACCACTTGGAATCTGAAACAAATGTTCATGCCAATGTATTATTTATGCATCATTTTTTAATAATAAATATATCCACACTTATTTTTTCCCTATGTTGTCTATTCTTCCCTATTTTACTACGTGTGTTCAACATGGTATCAGAGTGGGTTCCTTCCTGCCCTACTGAAACTTGATTGTGCAGAACTGTCCCTTTGTTAGCAATTTATTACCTGGTCTCTACAATTTCTACATTCTGAAAATAGAGAAAAGTGTGCAATCTCTCTGCCATTACTGCAACATCTATTCTCTCCAATTTGAGCCATATTCCTGACATACACTCTGTCATCTCACTCGACCTGTTTCCTATTATAACTCTCACCTATCTTCAATGCCTGCCATTATTTATGCCCTAGAAGATGAAGTAACATATTGGATTTTGGCCAAATCCTCGATCATTTGAGAACTATGTTAGCAAAATTTAGTACTGCGAGTGTGAGACTTTACTAGAATCAGAATGATGATTTACAGTAAACACCTCCCATCAAAGTTATTGTTCACTTCCTAAGATATCCACCTTCCGGTTCATCACTCCATACCATAGTTGACCCATCGTGACTGTATCGTGGTGTCAGTAGTCAAGCTCAACTTCCTTGACCCCTCGACTTTTGCACTCCTCCAACCAAACCTCCTATGGGACGTTTTGGAATCTCCAAGGGCATAATAACCTGGAGATGACAGAAAATGAATAGAAGGGAAAGCAGAAACAACAGCAATCAACATGGCTAAAATTGCACCATTCCTCTCCAAAATGGCCGCAAATTAGCTAGAGAATGCTCAGAGAAATTAGCTCGATGAGCTGTAGAAACTAGAGACGAATAAGATGATAAAAAAAAGAAAATTTTCTTCGCTAAGTGGATAAGGAGGGGCAGATTTGATCCTCTTCCCTCCCGTCACAGCTCCAGGGAGGAGTGCTAGGGAGCCGCATGGAGTGAGAGTGCTGGGGAGCCGAGAGGGGAAGCTGTTGAGGGAGCTAATGCGAGTTGGAGATGACTACAAAATTACTGATGTTGAGGGAAGGACTGCTTTAGACCGAGCACCTGATGATGAGATAAGGAATTTGATTGCATATTTTCCCAGGTGAAATATATGGTTCTCTAGCATTCTTTCCAGATTTTCCCCAGTTTCTCTTATATTTATTTTCACTACAAAGTACAAACGATTGTTAGACACCACATCATTGAGTAGAGTGGGTATCCTTTCCATATATTGTTATTCGCCAAATCTGTGTGCAAGAGAAAGACAAGATGCGAGTTAGAATAGAAAATGAAGTCATTTAGTAATCTGTAATGTTTATCTTGTGCTGTAATGTCTATGGGCATGTTCATTATTTTATCATTGTGATTCACCTACTTTTGATACACATGAGGTAGGGTCGAACAACATTTCAAGTGTACCCATTAGTGGAAGAAAGAAATTTATTAGCTGGGCATTTAAACCTAAGGCTGCCTTAAGATTTTAGTAATAGTTTGTGAGTTAAAAATAAAAAATAAAATAAATAAAAAACAACAAAGATTGAATGTTGGGCTTGCACAACACGTGAAATTATCTCAACCGAGACTTTATGTGGACTATATCAGTTTGGTCTCTGTGATAAATATTCAATAAGTTGGGATTTATATAGTCTTGCTAAGTCTTTATTTTTTCTCATAAAATCGCAAAACTTGATAATATATTAGAGTTGTTAAATACTCTAATACATTCTACTATATGTCAGATAGTAAATGTTAGCAAAGATACTCTTTTTGACATTAATTCACTTGACAAGATTGAATTTTTGCATCTTGAGTCAAAGCTACAACAAGATGAGCTTCAACAGAAGATTTTTCATTCTGAACTTGTTTTTGTTCAGAGCATTGAGACAAACTATCATGAGCAACAAGAAATTGTTCAGATCACTAAGCCCAGTACAAGAGAAGATTTGAATGCAAAAGAAAAAATCTAGCCTTCACTTCCCAAGCCCATCATCAAACCTTGGGAAGAGCTTGTCCATCACAAGCGTAAAATAGGTCTTGGATATGACAAGGAGGTGTCTTTTCATATTCCAGACTACTACAAGCCTATCAAATTTCATAGTGTCAGATTTCTTCATGATAGCTCACCTTCAGCTATTATAGATTCTGCTCCACTTCCATAGCAGCAATAGCAGATTGTAAAATGTCAACATTGTGACCGATTTGGCCATATGAATGATCATTTTTTCGATCTTCACCGCTGGAAGAACTGTGGTCGGAACATTCATTCTTCACACAAATTATTCAGAAATAAGCCTCTTGCAAGAAAAAAGATTCATCTTGGATGGATCGCTTCTTGGAAATGGGCATTAACAACCAAGAAGATGTTTAAATCATATGTTAGAACTTCTTCTAGAGTATTGAACAATCTTGCAGTTGATTTTTCACCATCATCTCACCTTGTATCTGACAGGGGGAAATGATGGTCATCTACAAGCTTCAAAGTCACATCAAGCGAGCATGAGCCACAACTTGTCATTCCATATTTAGAGTTGTAGCCAAAGACATAGAAGCTCAAGCGAGCCTAAGCCACAACCTGTCATTCCAGACTCAAAGTTGTAGCCAGAGACAAAATTTCAAGCGAGCCTGATCCACAATCTATCATTCCAGATTCAGAGTTGTAGCAATAGACACAAGTTCTCATGAGCATGCCTTTGGTTGGTGGTAAGCCTTAAACCATCTATGCGAGGTTGATATTCATCCTCTTTAAAGAATTCATGACACTTCCTCTAGCAAAATACTTCAGCTTCTTGCCAGTTTTGGTAGAGTTCCAGGAAATGCATTAAGCATTTGAGAGTTGGTGGTCATCCTTAAGCCATCACAGGTTGTAGAACTCCCTTCTTTCAGGTTGAAGGTCTCCCTCTTCAAAATATGAGGAGCACTTCCTCTAGCAAAAGACCTCAGCTTCTTGCCATACTTGGAAGAGTTCTGGGAACTTCACTAAGTGTTCCAGTGTTGGTGGTCATCCTTAAACCACCTCTTTATGCCATCATTTTAGAGACCTCGTTCAGCCTAGTGTTGCCATGCATACTTTTCATATTTGTATTACAACTCTCTTCTTGGACTCATACATACCCCTTCGGATTAAGGGGGGGAATGTTGGACACCTAATCCTCCTAGGGTTAGTGTGGGAGTTGAACAGTCAAGTGGAGTCCAAGAGACCACTTGGAATGTAAAACCAAGGGTCACTCCAATGTATTATATATGTAGCATTTGTGAAAAATAAAGACATCAACGCTTATCTTTCCCTATGTTTTCTATTCTTTCCTATTTTACTGTGTGTGTTCAACAGTTCAGCTAATGATTATGCTCTTCAACCTTGATTTGAAGGAAAATGACTCTTCGACCCTAGCCTAAGAGATTAAATGCATCACGCATGAAGTAGAATCCACTGGAGTTAAAATGGAGATTCATCTCATAACCTTTTTCAAGGTCCTCTATCCTACATAATTGCACTATCTTAAATCCTTACAATATAGTTCCCAAATCTAGAAAATTAATTTTGACACTCTTGTGGTAATGTCTATTGAATCTTACGATAGGGAAGAAAGGCTAAAAAATGCTCGCAGACTTAAGAGCTCATTGTAGGAGCATGGAAGAGATGATCTAGAACTTGGAACTAGCAGGGGAAATTTTAGGTAGGAGGATGAGAGAATCAAGGAATTAAGCTAACTCTCATACCATGTCAAGCCAAGGAAAATAACTCCTAAATTTAATTGATTTGCATTAGTGAAAACATAAATATATAACATGAAAATTACAAGGTTGTTTTAGTATTCTAACTCTTCATTTTCCTTTATTTACATATTTACAATTTTCTCACTCAATCCTTAATGATCAGGCGTCTAACAATTTACTATAATTTTTTTTTTAAATAATAATGTAAATATTTTATGATATATACTCTAGTTAACATATTTTTATAAGCATAAATTAATGGCAAAATCGAACATCCTTCAAATTAATAACAAAAAACTAAAAATATAAATTAAAAAAAAAAAATTACTAATATATTTTTATGTTTCAATATAAATGTATATCAAATAAATATGTTCATGTTTGATTAGTTTACAGTGATATTTTAATAATATTAATATTATAATTATAATTATAGTTACAGATAATCAAATTCAAATTAATATTATTTAATGTTAAATACATTATTCAATATTAAATTATAAATTAATATTAAATCGAAAAATAAAACACTATTATCAAACTTTTTTATTCAATTCTCTTCCAAATCAAACCCTCTTCCTTTTTAGTTAACTTCGCGTAAACTTGAGATTCTAATCTACGTTTCTTTACCAAATTCTCAATAGCTATTAAGATAATAATTTCTTAAAATTGCTTTATCAGGATTCTTTTGGTGTTAACGTTAACTTTATCAATCACCAAGATTACTTTCTCCACGAAAACAGTAGTGTAATGTCGAAATTTCCATAAAAACAATTGCAAGACCTAAATTAGCTTAGGTAAGGCATTTTAGTTGGTAACCGTTTATGAGCAGGATGTTGGTCCCCGGGTTCAAGTTCAAATCCTCCTTAAATTAAAAAATATAATAAAAAACATCCACCCAAAAAAAAATTGCAAGCTCTAAATTTAAAGAATTCTAGATTTCAATGGGGTGATGACGAAAGCATTGAACTTGTTTCCTTGAGTGAAACTCAAGAGACCGTAGTTCAAATCTCATTGAGTATGTAGTTTGCTATGATCTTGACTCAAGGAGTAGGCTACCCCAAAGAGTCTTGGCTCTTTGCCATGACTAGTCTTCCCTTAAAATGATAAGGATAGAAGCTTCCACTGCAATGTCAAATATATATGAATGTTATGAGACAATTGTGGAAAATCCATTAATGAATTTAAACTTATTTCACTGTTTTGGATATCATTGTTGGAAAAATATTTGGTAATGTTATAAAAGGGGTGCATTATAATAATATTATTATTTTTTGTTATTATTTTGTTTGTTTGGATAATTTTATTTGATGAGAACTATTAAAATTATATATTAGTTTGGATTTAACTAATTCATGATTTAATCTAAGTTGAGATGGATCAAATTTCTTCAAGTTAATATTTTTTTAAAGTGCAAACTACAATGTGTAAATAAATTGATATCCACATAAATTAGTTAATGTAGATATTCAAATTAGTTAAAAAAATATTGTGTTGAAATATTTTTGAAAAATATCAGGTTTAAACATCTTATCGGGCCATTTTTTCTAGCTCTAATTGCTTTACATGAAGTTATATTATGGCATATAGACAATTAACTAAACATATATAGCATATTAGTTTTTATTTTTATTATAGGCGATATTTTTTTTTTCTATTTAGAGAGTCATTTATTTTTAATTCAAAAGTGTTGAGCACAGATCAATGGACAAACTTACACATCGCCATGAAACTGGGTTGTAGAATGAGTCTCTTGGCTCAATAAACATTTAAATTATAACAATATTATATTTTTGTATTTTTGTTCTTATATTGTATTATATTTTTTGAGTTTTTCTTTGACGGTATATTAGTTTGTCTCGAGTAAATTTTCTGCTACTTATCTATAGTTTAACTTTGGAAATTCACGTTTTGTTATTTTTGTTATTATTATTTAAATTGATTTGTTTGTAATGTGTTTGGTTCAGGTTTATTATGAGCTCTTTAGTAACTTATATTTCTATTAGTTACTAATTTTTCGTTTTTAGTTTTTTTTTCATTTTTATTCAATTTTTTTATTTTTTTTCTTTTCATGAATTATAGTTTTTTTGTCCATATTTACAATTTAAGATGACTATATATATATATATATATATATATATATATGTATAACACACACATATATTAAAGTGTATATATGTTAATATGAACAATATTAGTTAATCATATTTCTTAGAGCACTTAAAAATAATTCATAAGTTGGATAATAATTGAAGTTTTCACTGGCATGTCAGATATATGTCAATGTTATGATTCAATTTTGGAAAATTTATTAATTCATTTTTAACATATTTCATTGTTTTGGATATCATTGTTGGAAAGATATTTCATAATTGTAAAATGTGTGCATCATCATCATCATCATCATCATCATTTTTTAATTTTATGTAAATTTTGATGAAAACTATTGAAATTATATATAGCAATTTAAATTAGAACCTTAGTGATTCAATTTTGCTTTGACTGCTTATTAGTTTGTGTTGACTAAAACTTTATACCACTTATCCATATTTTAACATTGGGAATTCAAATTTTGTTTTATTATTATTATTATTATTATTTAAATTTATTTAGTTGTAATGTGATTGGTTGGGACGAGTTTATCTAGGGGGGACTCAAAAATGGCTGGAATTTGGGAAAAATCATTTCAAAAATTCTAGCGTGTAGTGTTTGAATCATGTTTTTGATGGTGGAAATGGATTCAACACCATCAAAAACCTTCGGAACACCCAAAATTTTAAAGTTTAAGAGTTGTAACTTGGATTTACAAAAATTCCTGCAGAATTTTATTAAAATCTTGCTAGAATTTCCATAATTTTTAAAGAAAAAAAGTAGACTAATTAAACTACTGAGATTGTTTAAGGTGTAACTTCCATTTTCATTAGTTGCTAATTTTTTATTTTTAGTTTGGTTTTATTTTTATTTAACTTTTTTATTTATTAATTTTTCTTTTTCTATTATTTCTATTTTCATAAATAATAGTTTTTTATCCATATATACAATTTGATAGGATATATATATATGTTAATGATATTTCTTAACCGATATCTCGTAAGTCACTTAAAAATAACTCATAAGTTTTTCGTGACCAATCTTGCCTTAAACTGATAAGAATTGAAGCTTCCACTGACATGTCAGATGTATGTGAATGTTAGGATACAAATTTGGAAAATTCATTAATTTAATTTAAACATATTTCATCTTTTTGGATATCATTGTTGGAAAGACATTTCCTAATTGTAAAAGGGTGTAGTATAAGATTATTTTTGTTTTTTTTTATTTAAATTTTGATGAAAATTATTAAAATTACATATAAAAATTTAAATCACAACATTATTATACTTGCATCATGGCATTTAGTTATTTTTACAAATTTTTGCTACTTATCTATATTTTAATATTCGGAATTCATTTTTTGTTATTTATTATTATTATTTAAATTTATTTTATTTTAATGTGATTGGTTGAAGTCTTATTACGATATCTTTAATAATTTCCACTTTTATTCGTTACTCATTTTTTTTTTTAGTTTTATTTTTATTTTTTTATTTTTCTATTATTTCTATTTTCATAAATTAGTGTTTTTTCTCCATACTTTTAATATATATATACACTAAAGTGTATATATGTTAATCATATTTCTTAATTTTTGGTCATGGCATTCAATAGTATTATAGTTGTTTTAATTTTGGGATGAAACTTTTGTTTTTATTATTTTTTAGTTTAATTAAGATATATTTAAGTTAAGTGACTGGTACTAGCTATTATGTAGCCCTAGTTTACAATCAATCATATAATATTCAATTAAGAATAGCTAAAATTTTTAATTAAAAATTAAATTATACAACTAAATTCTCAAAAGGATTTCATATATTGTAAAAAATAAAAAATATTATTATCATTATTATTTAATAATGTAATTTTATATTTTTTTTAATTTTTAATTTTTTTAAAGTAATATAAGCAATTTTAAGAAATTATCACCCTAACATCTAGTGAGAATTTGATGGAAAACTTAGGTTCAAAATCTCAAATTGATGTGGTTAACTAAAAGGAAGAGGGTGATCCCCAGATGCGGGTGTTAGCTCGTAGTAAATATGGGAGCCACCTGGCCACGTGGATGAGGGACACCCGTCCTCCTCACATGAGTGCACATGGCCACCCCATAATGCTTAAATTTTGGTGTGTGGGGAGTTTATTCGCCACCCTCGAACGTCCCCCATCGACATCCTTGCTCCACTTCGCCATTAACACTGTCATGTGCTCATTAACTCCATTTTTCATGCCTTTTCCGCCCTTCATGGCCCATAAATCCACTCAGCCTGCTACTCATTTCGGTATTCGACTCTCCCTTTGGATTCATTTCATTGCTCCTCGCGCCTCCACCAAGCCCCTGCTCCACTGCTCGATTCCCTCTACTCCCTGCTGCGACGCAGTGCACCCTCCATCGTCTAAGCCTCATTCTTGTTCCTCCACCATGCCCTGTCGCCACTGCATGTGGTGTCATAGAGGCGATGGCCGCGGTTCCCCCTCAAGGCCACCCATTCCTACCACTGCTGGAATAATGGTGAACCTCTTGGTCGACTAGGCAAAGCCAAAATTCCTGGACCCCATTAACCTCACCGCTCGCCTATCACTTCACCTTCCCGAGCCTCCCTCTAAAGCCTCTGGCTCTGGTCTTCACTCCAGGAAACGATTTCGCAAGTCCACCGTCTCTCCCATATCCACCTTCTCCCCTCGCAATATGGTGGCCTTTCTGGTTCAGCAGGCCTCGAACAGTGAATGCAATTGTAGCTCGGGCTCAGACAAGGATGGCACCAGCACGGATACAGAGGCTCATACGACTTCCTCCCCTCCACCAAACGCCCACGCAGCTCTCCTTCCTTCGTCAAATGCCCATGTGTCCAAGCTTGAGGATGATGAGTCTGAGTACATGTGCAAAATTGTGGAGGAGCCGTTCCAACCACCGGTACACGATGATTAGAATCCAACAACCTAAATTTTGGGTTCTTCTTTCTAATTCCAGTCAATTTCCTGATACTTCGCTGCTTCTTGTTTTCTGGTTTTGGTTTAAACATGTTCTGTACGAGGTTGGTTTCCCAATATGGGCAGCATACTCTAAACTTCCTGAACTCATCTCTTGGGTTGGTCTCCCCATCTGGGCCAGCCCCTTCTTTGTTGTTTTGGAAATAGAAATTCTCGCTGGAATTGGCTTGCCAACTCCGGAGAATAATGACTGTAATCTTTTGAAATGTACGATATAATAGTAGTAAACCAATTTAGAAAAAAAAAAAAGAGAGTGAGAAAATTGAAGTTAATAAAAAGAAAAGAGTAAAAAAATGATAATTGTGTTTTATTTCAGATATATTTTAGCTAAATAAAAAAATAAATATCTATATTAAATAATGTTTAATGGAATTGATCATGATTATTAAAAAAAAAAAAAAAAATACCATTCAAACTTCTTAGTAGACAAACAAAACTATATATATATATATATATATAAACATTTTAAAAAGTATTATATTTCTAAATCGGTTTTCTATATTATTAATTGAAAGAATTTTTCAAGGATTTCATCATTAATTTATATTTTAAAAAATATAATAAATGTTGTATATATCATAAAACAATTGTATTATTATTTATAATAACTAAATTTTAATAAATTTTTATCATAGATATTCTTAAATTAATTATAAAAATCAAATCTTGAATAGTAAAATTTTTATAATAAATCTTTGTAAAATAATTATAAAAATCAAATATATCTTTATAAAATAATTGTAAAAATCAACTCTTAAATATGGTGTAATTTTTTATTTTTTTCTAATGATAAACTGATAAACTTATATAATATATAGAAATTAATATTTAAATAGAACAAATTTCATGTTTTAAAGAGTCACTTACAATTAGATATATCATTACTTTGTAATCTTTTGGAAAAACAATGTAGCATCATTGTTTGTTTGAGAGTAATTCTATCATATCATAATTGCAATATCATGTTACATTATTAAAACTTAATTTATATCTAAAAAATTAATAAAGTAAAATATTGAACAATCTCTAATCAAATCCAAACGACAACTAATAAATAGATAAAGAAATCTTCATCTCTCATTGCATAAACTTACCCAAAATACAACTAATAAATAGATAAAGAAATCTCCATCTCATTGCATAAACTTACCTCACTATTGGAGAATTGAAAATGATATTAACTTACCTCAACTTACCTCACTATTGGAGAATTGGAAATGATATCATGTCATGTTGACTATGTATTCAACCTTGTGGGCCTAAAGCCTGCTCATCTAAGGAAATAACATCCGAAAATTCTTTACGTTTAACTTATCCAACAGATATGGCATCTTTGTATTAGTCATTTTTTATTCGTGTGTTAGGGGGATTGCAATTATTTTAATAAATTCCTATAATTCACTTATTTTTCTCTAAATAAAATGATTTTGCGTTTATCGACCATAACATTGAAGCTTTCAAATTAATAAGTCTCAAATGACGGTTTAAAGATCAAAGTTTACGTTGTAAAAGTAACACAACACTTAATTTATATACTAATTATCAGATTAAATAGTTTCAATATTAAAAAAATATATTTCCATGCTATATTTATATTTTAATGTTCTTTTAAATTTCTTTATTTTTTAATAGTTTATTTTTAAATTTGCCATCCTCTAACTGTTCATTTTTAATATAAATTATTTTTTTATGAAATTAAAAAAAAAAAGAACACAAATATTATGGTGATCCACCATTCTTATTAAAATGAAATATTGTTGTTAAATTATCTATAATTTTTCCATATTATGAAAATTATATATATAGATAAAATTGATACAAGGCTCTTACTTGTTTAATAAGAGTGCATGGCATGAAACTTGTTGTTTAAGCAAGAAACAACTTTTAATATAGGGTCATTTTTAAGAAGAATATTTTTCTACATACAACATCATATTCATAAATTTTTAGTAACATATAGCATACAACACCAATATTTTAACTTCCCATTCATAAATATATTTAAATTAGTAAAGGATTAATCTTCCATAAGAAAGAAATTCTTGATATGAGCAGAAGACATGAAAAGAGGGTATGAAATGTGTTGCTCAATCAAGAAACAATTCTTAATTTAAGAGCATATTGAAAAAGAACATTATTATATACACAACAACACTTTCATAAATTTTTAATGACATATAACATGTAACATTAAAAAATGAATCTCACTTTTCATAAATATATTGAAATGAGGTAAGATTAATTTATCCTTCCTTCTCATTACTATCATATAGACACTTATATTAAAGCATAATGAGTATCATGAACAAGGTGAACATGATTAATAATCAAAATTAAGTGATTAGTCATTAATATAATAAAAAAATACATATTTAACTTGATATAATAGCACATAGATAATTTGACATAATATTAGTAGCTTTCTAATATATATCACATTAAATTTATTGAAGAACTGAATAGACTACAAGCCTTAAATTTATTACATAGAAACCTAAGAACAATGATTTTATATAAGGGAAATTAAAAAAAGACTAAAAATTTTGGTGAATTTTGAAAGTTGAGGTAAATATGTGGTTTAGATATATTACATCAATTTTCTACCTTTTTTCTTTTTCTTTTTTTTAACAATTTAGCCTTACAGAAGGAAGAATCACACTTACCTAATGTAACAATGACACCCAACTTACCCCATTTGGGTGGCCGCTACTAGTATTCCAACTCTTCTTGTCTTGTCAGAAGAATGGGATTATTTATGATTATTATTATTATTTTCCTTCCTATATATATATATTTAACAACCCCATCATGTATCCTAGGATTCCTCGCGATCACCAGATTTGACAGTCATAACACGAAGAAGAGTTCGACGGTCCATGAATAGTTGCACCAGATTAACATGATGGGATGTTAGTATGGCAAAGGGGTGGCACAATCACGGTTTTTCTTGAGGGTTCCAAGGCCTCCATCAGATGGCCCAAGGCACATATGTCCATCCAATGACTATTATTAATTGTGCCCCCCATCTCCTCTACCTTTTGCTGGGTCTGTAGAGGGTTTGTTTCAATGCACTTACGTTGTTAGATATTTTGGCAATATCTGTCATATCTCTTTGACCGCCATGTCATCCTGTTGCACCTTGTCTTGGCACTCATGTCCATGCTCTCCCTTATACCTCTAGGGTGGATCCCTCCGGGACATGACATCCCTTCCTCCCTATCCTTGTGATTCCTTGGCGCACTTCCTTGTACTCCTAAAGATAAGACCTATGAGAAAAATGGAGATTGTGGGTCATTCTTGTCGCATGTCATTGATTCTGATTGTCCAAAGTGATTACGGCACCACATCATCCCGACACTTATTACCCCAATGCCCTCCTTTGTCTTTTCCCTTCAAACTTACGGGTTAATGACCTTCGAAATGAGTTTTCCCATGAGATCGATTCCTAGCCAATGGAGATGCTCTCGACCTCTGAGCTATAGGCCTAGTTGGCATGATGCCCTGTCAGCCCTACTGCTCCTTTATATTTCTAATTAGTGCTTCAGAGGTATGGACGGAGGGCTAGGCGAGCCTTATTTCGTGGGCTATCCGTCATTTAATGTTATGTGGCATATATTGTCCACCGTTAGATTTAAATGAATTTAAATCTAACGGTGGGCAGTATATGCCACACTACATTAAATGGCGGATAGCCCAAAAAATAAGCTTTTCCGGAGGGCCATATCTCCGCACGACTTTTGTTCCTATTTGGTGCACAATCGTGGCACTACCATGACATCCTGCGCTAACTCATCCCACTCCCTTCCTCGTGCATGATTGCAAATTCTCTAAGGTTCATCCATCGGGCGAACTTGTCAGGTGGGTCCTCCCTGCACGAATCACAGTACATCTAGTGTTACGTGGAGGGCATCCTAGCCCGACCTCACGTCATTTCGTGCTCCTTTATAATTTCCCCCTTTTTAAAATTACGAGATATTTGGCCCACGAGATGAGTTGTCTTGTGGGAACCACTTCCAGCCAATGGTGGCACTGTGGGGCTTGTGCGTCAAGTAACACATCACGATTTGCATCATGCTACATGCTCTTGGCGCTTCTGATAAAAAGTTCCTAGGATGTGGCCTTCGGGACACGTCACCCTTCAATCGTCCAATTACGAGAAGGTGTGATATTACCAACCAATCCTTGGTTGCCACGGCTAGGGTTCCACTAGATCTTCGAAAAATCACTTGCCCAATCAAGCCATAAGTTAGGGATCCTACCTAAATCCGTTATATGACTACTCTATGCATAAAATTTTCACTCAAGCATGATTCATGATGCAAGTGCATCTAACCTAGGTCAATTGTTTACTAGATGAGTTAATTTGTAAAGTTAGGATTTATTTAATTAATGTATTTTCCTATAGTTTTTAGGAGATAATGAAGATTATTGTAAATAAGAGAATATTCCAGAGGATTGTGGAAGGTTTGAGAGGATCATGGATTACTTAGTTCTTATCTACAGATAAGGGATGGAACGAGAGATTTTCTAGATTAGATGAGAGATGTTAGGGATTAGAAGATATATTTTGATAGTTAGTTTAAGGATCTAGAACCTACCTTGAGTTATAATCCATTTGTATAAAGCCCATGAGATATGTATGTATGTAAAAGGGTACAAGTGTGTAAGGATTGAAAGGCCAAGCATGAGGCTATAGTTTATCCTATAATTAATTTTTTTACTTATTAATTATGCTGAGTGTATGTGCATACCTATAGATCAGTGTTATGTGTGTTGTGTTAATGATTAATGTGCAGATCTATGGTAGCGTGCCTGCATCCAATTTTTGGTATCAGAGCAAGGATTGGGTTTGTGAGAGAGGTGCGACGGAGTGATAAGTACGTGTTGTGTGAAGTTGTTGTAGATACGATTTGTGTTGAGGATGGAGAAAGAACGGTACGTTGCGGGTTGGAGGAGGCCGCAGTACAAGGTTAGAGCTGAGCTTGGCGAGGTATAATCAGAGCATTAGAATTCTGTGTTGCGACCTGGCCAAATGGCACCCACATAACAAGCCTCTCTGGAAATTGTGTTCCCGAGATATCGCCTGAGCAAAAAAACTGGCCATAGGACCAGAACCACGCACGTAATAGGAAAGTGCGGTGGTTTCCAAATTTTCTAACGGATTATTAGTGGAAGCTATCTGACGGAGATATTGCAATGGATGTCATCGTCTAGCTGATATGCGGGATAACTGATAAGAAAAATCAAACATTCCAGGCATTCTTTTAGAAGCTTGAAAGTTCCACGGCACAGGAAAATTGAATTTGATGCCCATCGCTTTGCTGGAAATTGTGGTTTGTCATAACTGATGTGTTCGTTCAATTTGTGACTGCAAGCAGACGAAAACTTGGAGAAAACCTGCTCCCGGTAAGGGCCAAGCGCTCTTAGACGCTCCAATCCATAAGCGTAAACCTAGAATAATTCCCAGCAATTGCATACAATCCATGTTGTTGAATTGAAATTGCGAACTCTTCTGGAACAAAATGTTTTTATTTTTCCATTTCTTAATAGAAATAGATATGATGGAGGCCAAACGCTCATATCAAGGAACTGTTATTATTAGGGTTTGAAATCATCACGGGAAACAATTCTCTTGAGGCTATTTTTTTTTTTTTTTAAATATCTGTTTTACAAATGTGATTTCCATCTGGCGCGGAAGTGGGGTGGCCCAGGTAAGTAATGCAAGCTATTAAGTTGTATAAAATAATGTCAAGATTTTGTTATGAGCATGTAGGCTGATTACATTTGCTGACAGAAGGACAAATTTGTTAGCTGGATTTTATTTCAGGAGTCGAATTCTCATACTTTTGGAGCCAAGTTTCTTCGCTATCGTATTCATAAAATTGTAGATCTACTTCAGGGTATGAGTCTACCATTCACCATAATTATTTGGAGCATTGAAGCTATGGATACTACGTAAGACATCTTCATTGAGAAATGCGTTTTGAGTCGACACTGCAGTGATACTTTGTTTTCGAAATGTACGACTTGCGTAGGACAAGTTTGAAGCTGGTATGATAAAACAAATCTAAAAATAATTAAGTTGGGTGGTTGTTGGCAAGTAATTGTGCACACTCTATTAATGTGTATTAATGTTTCCTTGAGAGAGAATGAGTAGAGTGTTTCCATGAGATACTTCGTGGGAATATTTTTAGGAGATTTTTTAAAGAAGTATGAGAAGGGGATTTATAGGAGAATTTTTAAAGTGTGAAAAGGTAGTTTTTTTATATTTTTAATTGTACATGCTTTCGAGGGAGACATAAGGGTTTAGCAATGTTTTGTGGGAAATATGTATAAAGAACATTTCAACACTTTTTGTAGTGATGGAGTGGTAAGAAGTTAATATAATTTTAGAGTAATAAGTGATAGGTTGATTGTTTACTTTTGTAATATTTTGTTGGAGTAATAAGGAGTTGTAATTGAAAAGTCACAATGTTGAGTTCTAGTGTGGGTGGATGTCAAAGTTCGATGAAGAAATTTGTGAAAATTTTGAAGTGAATGTCTAAAGCTTGAATTAAGTCATGATAGATTCAAAGTCCACCATTAATCATTGAATTATTGTACAAAAAGGTGCATTATCAGTTGTACTCGACACCCAAGTTCCATTAAAGATTTTATGTCAAATTAGAACTCTGGAGTCAAAGTTAAGTTAAAAGTGAATTTAAGTTTGAGTCATTAAATGTAATGGGTGTATGATAGACGAATCCCAACACCAAGAGTTTGGTAAAAAGATATTGCAATTGTTGTTTGTAGCAAAGATGAGCAAGGAGTGCTCAGAAATAACGTTCAAAGCGAAGTGAACCATTAGCTAAGTTTGGAGGAGACAACTTGGTAAAGTGATTCAGTTGCAGGTTATAGTGAACAAGGTGAAGTTTACAACAAAAGATGAATATGGATCAAGAGAAAAGTCATGCCAATGCCATAGCAGTTGGCATTGGTAATGAAGAGAGAGAGATTGTTGAATTAAAATCACAGCTGGACGTGTTTCTAGAGCTATTAGAAAGACAAAGACATGGATGGGTAGTAAAGACAATAGTTAAATGCCCAATTAAATAGTTGATGGAAAGAAGACTGAAGCGCAAACTGAAAGTTTTGGAAGCAGAGGAACTCGAGACAAAATTATACATTTTTGAACCACAACAAGGTCCATTTCTTGGTGACGACGATGATGATGATGATGTGGATGTGGGTTCGATTCACATAGATGGTGCTATAGAATGTTTGAAAGACTATCATGAAGACCTGAATACAAATTCATCTGTCAAAGTTTATATTTTTAAATCTGACAATTGGTTTGTGGATGCAGGACATGTTGCTGATATTAAACAAAGTATTATTGCTGAAGATGGTCAAACAATACAAGTTTTTGATGATCATCAAATAAATGAGTCAATTGTGAACATGAAAGATATTGCAACATAACTAAAGTTCCTAGAAGAATGGTTGGACAACTTGAAGCCAGAGAAAATTATGGTGGATTACAACATCCCTTCAAATCAATAAATATGGCACAACGGAAGTGTAGATATGGGAAACAAAGTTTATCAAATAAACAGTAATGCACAACAGCCAAAAGACAAATTAGACAACAAAATTGAAGTGTTGAAGAAGCTAATGATGTTCACTAAACCAAGAAGAAGCAAGGATGACAACATATTGTTAATGATTGAGAAAATATACATAAAAAAAAAACAAGGACAACTACATCATAAAATATGGAAACCCGGAATAACCATTGAACCTTAACAACAAATAATGAATGATCAAAAAAATAATAAAGTTTGAGATATAGGAGGATTTTTATCACGACTGATGGTTAGGAGACCATGATTTTCTTTTGCGTTGAGAGCCTGATGTAGGTGCATCTAACCTAGGTCAATTGTTTACTAGATGAGTTAGTTTGCAAAGTTAGTATTTATTTAGTTAATGTATTTTCCTATAGTTTTTAGGAGAGAATGAGGATTGTTGTAAATAGGAGAAGATTCGAGAGGACTGTGGAAGGTTTGAGAGGATTGTGGATTAGTTAGCTATTATATAGGGATAAGGGATTGAATGAGAGGTTTAAGATATTAGATGATAGATGTTAGGGACTAGGAGAGAAATTTTGGGAGTTAGTTTAGGGATCTAGAACCTAATTGGGGTTCTAATTCATTTGTATAAATTGAGGTGAGCCCATGAGGCATGTATGTCTGTAGAAGGGTGTTACACAATAATTTGTCACCATGCTCATTTTCCTGTCCCTGATCCTGAAATGACATGTGACAGATCATGTGCAATGTTTCCACCATCAAGAAATATGTTAACACATCCCATAAAGATCCAAAAAAAATTCCCTTGGAAGATTACTGAAGAAACATGGTCAAATTCCTAGTTTCTTGGGTCAGCGCTTTTCCTGGTGCCATGACCACGCTGATGTCCTTTTCATAGTTCTGGCTTAGCACTGGTAGCGTCATTATTTCTTGGAAAATTGCGATGATCTCCTTTCTAGTAATGTTTCTTCAAATGGAGGAGAAGCTTCAACCTCTAGAAGCTCAAGTGCGGCAAGTTTGTTGTTAAACAATGGTGATAAGGTCGAGCTCTCTGATTTTAGAGCTTTGATCTCATCCATGGGGGTTCATCCCTTAGAAAGTGGGCCTTCCTCCTCCTTTCATGGGCTCCCAACCTCTTCTCCCTTCCTATAAATTCATCCCTCATTCCCACAACTTTAGAGCTTGGTTGGTCATTTTCAGACTCGTCTGAACTCTCATCCCCTTACATCTTAGCATTGTGATAAAGCCTAAGTGTTCAGGAGAAGGAATTCTTTCTAGCTTCAGTGAAGGACTCATATTTTCACCAAAGGATACCTCCAACATCAAGGCCTACATTGTAAGCTCTCCTTTTGTATTTATCAATAATAAAGTTTGATGTTTACTTTCTATATTTGTCTAAATGTTTATGCAAATATTCTGGTACTCATTGATCTGCTAGATAGCTAATTTTTATGATTATTATGTATTGTATTACATTTGTTGTTGCCTCTTGATCATCTGCAGGTATTCGCATACCATCAGTAGCAGGGAGTGGGCCTAAAAGGATCGTGGATGAAGGTCATCATCAACAAAATCAAGCGTAATGTTGGGAAAAAGGTACTTACGTATATTTTATTGTTGCCTTGTAAATGTTAGTTAAGAGAACATTGAATTTGAATGAATCTCGTGTTGATAGACCCACACTAGGGCTAGAGAGATCGCCTATGTCTAGAATGCGGACTTATCTTGACAACAGAACTAGCGACTCCACTGGGGAGATTAGCCTCTAAGTCTTCCTTCCCTGAACTGATATTGGATCAGTTTCATCGATTTCTGAAATTTAAACCTGCTTAGGCCTATGTTAGCTTGTGTAAGGATTGATAGTCACTTCACAGTGTCAGCTCTGGTGTTTGTGTGAGTCTCTTTTTTATTTTTTCCTTGTTTTTAGTGACCAGCGTGCTTTCTGTTTACATAGTAGTGCTAGCAACACTGTTCTATATAGTACATCCACACTGATTTTCCTTTCAACACCCATCTGCTCATCACAAAAGCGTTGATCTCAGACCTAGGAAAATTTAGAATTTCCCCTTGATTTT
Organism: Pinus albicaulis; assembly: GCA_034641835.2. Classification (NCBI taxonomy): domain Eukaryota; kingdom Viridiplantae; phylum Streptophyta; class Pinopsida; order Pinales; family Pinaceae; genus Pinus; species Pinus albicaulis. The sequence continues at coordinate 492,422,266 of CM076578.1, forward strand.
CCAGTGTGTCCTGGCCCTTGAAGGAAGTTTGTAGGATCTCAATGACCTCCTTGTTGTGTGTTTGGCTTACATGTTTTCTGTAAGTGAGCCTTTTTGTCTCTTTGACAGGTTTGTAAGTTGGGATATTTTTCACCATTTCAAACACCCTTTGTCGCATTGTTATTAACTTGTTTCAAAGTGATTTTTTGTATGCTCTGGTCATCACTGCATCTTTGATATTCCCTTCAGTTTAGTGTCAAACATAGGATTACAAATTATTTGATTCACAAGTCTAGAATAGTGTGTGTTTCATCTAACATCAAAATTAATTGAAAGTGATTTTCATTTTAGTTTTGATTTAGATAATCTTCATCATTTTAAGAAGAGTGAAAATCATTTCATTTGCGCATTCTTTAAAGTGATTTTTGTTTTATTCGATTGAAAGAAAAGTGAAAGGATTTGCATTTCTTCTTTTGTTCATTTGTTTTGCTTTTGATTGCATTTCAAAGTGAAAAACTATATATATATATATATAGTGCAACTTAGTGAAAAGATAAGTGCTTTCGTTTTTTAATAAGTTGCATTTAGTTGGGAAAAGTGATTTCGTTTGAAAAGAATTTCATTTTTGGGGGAATTGTTGTTGTTGCATCAATTGCAGTTTTCCCTGTCTCTCTTCCCTAAATAGTTTAGGCTTCATCAAAATGGAAAGCTTTCTTTTTTGCATTTAGTCTACAATATAAGGATTCAGATGACATCATTTTCAGCCTTGAAATTGAAACTTTAATCAATATCAACTTAAAATGAACCCAATTTAGCTTAAGGAGCATTGGAACTAACTAGAATATTTAGTGGTCTAGGCTAGAGACATGTTTCGGCGTCATGAAACATAGGACCTATCGCTAATGGTCTGTGTTACAAGTCGAGGGTGATATCATGTCCCACGTATGGAAGTATATTGATGTATGATAAATATATTTGGGGCGCTCTCATCAAACGGTTACACATTAGACATCACTAGTATGGACTAGACTCCCACGTATCGTCGCATATATTTGTGGGGTACACCACTAGGTTTCAAGCCTACCATAGGTAATTGAGTCAGACACTTTGTAAATGTGATACACCGAACACAACGTTCAAGGATATTGGTTGCCGTACGTTAAGTCCTTGGTCATTTTTTCTGTCATTTATCACCAAGGTGTATATTGCAGTTCATGGATACTTGGAAAACCTTTATGCCTAGTACACCCTTTTTATTAATTTTTTGTTAATTCTAAAAGTAATTTCCCATGAAAACATCTTACCCGTGTAGTTCTCCAGCCTCATTATTGCTTGGTCAATTGTGAATTTTTTCACTCATTCCTTCTTTGATCATCGAATTTGCCTCTTCCCTCCTCTAATAGATCTCAAGAACCTCCTCTTGAGTTCCCTCAGTTTCCAGTTGGACCCCTTGAAGTACAAGGTGTTGAACTTGGGATTTTCATCAATGTTCAACCCATATCATCTCAACCACTACCTGAAGATTCTCCCTCAACGACATCGGAAGAATCTGAGCCGGAAAGCCCCCAACCATATGCACAATTCTTGGCCTTTCCTTCAAATCTATTTTTTGATCTGATTGTGGTCTCGCCTCAACAACCTTATAACACTTTTGATCAACCTGTAATCCCCTTTCATGCTTCTATAGTAGCATATCACTCTACTTTTTGTTGGTTATTTCCTGGCGAAATGTCATCCCATGTTGATGATGTTCCGTTCATGAGCACTCCTTAGGGCACTCTTCAGGAAACCCTTGGCTCTTATATCCCCAAAGCTGCTTCATCAGTGTTTCCCTCCGAAAGTGAGTTGTTTGGTTCCACTCCTCACGATTCAGGAAGTGGGGCCGAAATACCTTCCAATCATGTTGTATCCATGCTCCTGCATGGTTATACCTCTTTGGGAAACCTTATTTTTAGAGCTTCCAGTGGTGCACCTTTATTTATGGATCCATTTTGGTCAACGAGTATTCCTCCATCTTCCGGCCCATTCTTTTCGAATGTGGCCATCATGTCTCAACCTGTTGTTCAAGCTACGGTCACCATTGGTCAAATGACTATGTCGATCAGATCCTTTATTCCCTATTCACCACCTATGATTACTGCAGTTCCACCATTGAGTGGACAATCCACAGTTTCGTCCATGCCCGGGGGGAATTGTAACCCTCTTTTCGTACCTCCCCTTTTGGGTGGGGGGAAAATGAGTTTGGATTAATTCCTAGGGCAGGACAACCTCATATTCAGTATTCTCAAGTTCAGCAGCCCCTTCAACAACCGAACATATCATATTCATATGTTTAGCAACCTAAAATCCCTTATGTTCAACAGTCGAACGTGAAATATTATTATGTTCCTCGACTGAACGTGTCTCAGAAGTACGTCCAACAGCCCGAGCCTTCAGTGAGTGCTGTTGCGATGAATCCTCGGTTTGGATCTTACACCCAAGTTGGTTTGAATCTCCTTCTGGGTCAATCTGGTCCTCTCCCCAATCAGCCCAATACTTAATACCATCCATTTCCATAAGGTTATTACCAGCAACCCCAATCTGGGCCTCAGCCTGGTGCTTCATATCAGCAGATTCCTCAGTACCACCAAGCCCAATGAATATTTCAGGCTAGACACTATGTTTATCAAGGACCACAGACTAGACCCTATGTTCAGTAGGGACCACAAGCTGGACTTTATCATGAACCGCAGGCTGGACCCTACAAACTGGACCTCATGTTTAGTAGGGACCTTACCCTAGATCCTGTGTCTAGCAAGCTCCGCAACCTTAATTCCCTCAGGGGTCTTATCAACAACCTTGGCAAGGTCCCTACAAGTAATATCTACAACAAGGTACTTACTAGCCATGGGGGCATTATACATATCTGGGACATAATCTGCCCTATTGGGGGAAGAATCTGTATCAATCAGGTTTTAACCCCTAACCTTTTTGACCTCATCATCTGGCCTTGCCATTCCTCGCTACGTTGGAACTTTTGGATGTGTCAAATCTCACAAATAATCCAGGAGATTTTCCATAGTTTGAATGCAATTCTGGGGAAGACCCCCAAACCCATGCAGGGAGAATTTTAGGGGCAAATTTTAGCCCAAGGGCGAAATTTAAGGGATTTTAGATTTTAGAGGGGCGAATTTTTTATAGAAAACCTATTTTGTATAGTTTTGTATAATGAGCCCTAAAATTATTTTGAAAATAATTAGTTATTATGCTTTAGACCAAAAAAATAAGGGCGCGTAAAACATGAAATGTTGGATTCGCCTCCGGATTTACTGGTCTGGATGGTTTTGGGTTGTATTCGTCCCGGATTTAGTAGGGTGGAGGGTTTTGGAATGGCATTCGCCACTAATATCCAGTATGGCTGCAGGGTAAATATTGCCCCCAATATCCAGTATGGCTGCAGGGTAAAGCTTGATGTGTTAGTTGGGTTGCACATGTCGACATAATGGTGGCAGAGGGTTTGGAAAAAAAACCAGTCGATGACATAACTGCAAATATCTGAACAATGGGTTTCAACTGCAGTCGCTTGATTTGGTCCCTCTTCATGTTCACAGATTCTTCCCTTGGCGCCATGACAATTAAAAAATCCTTGAGAAAACTGAACCTCTCGGATACCGAGGTAGGGGTTGCTACAAATAACACAGATCTTCTTGATTTTCCTGTCATTGAAGTATATAAAAGATTAGTTTCGAGATTAGGCACCAGTGGAGTTATGACTATCCTCGATAATCATATCAACATGCCAAGTTGGTGGTGCAGCAATACAAATGTCAATGGGTTCTTTGGAGATAGGGATTTTGATCCAGATACCTGGATTAAAGGCCTACTTTCAATAGCGTCAATATTTATTGGAACTGATCATGTTGTGGGGGCGAGCCTGAGAAACGAATTGAGAGGTCCAGAGAAAAACCAGAATGATTGGTACATATTCATGCAAAAAGGATCCGAGGCAGTACACAGAACAAATCCTAAAGTGCTCGTTATAGTCTCATGCTTAAGAATGACAGTATAAGACAAATGCATTCGAATGGCCAGTCCCTGACTAAGAAAAATGCATCCTAATGGCAGGGACTTCCAGGATGGAGAAAAATTAGAGTGAATGAGAATCGCAGGTGGGGAGTTAAAGGTCCAGAGGAGGCTGCTGAACTCCCAATTTCCACTGCACGCCACAAGAAGAATTATAAGAATGACGATGAGAATATATGTTCTTCTCTTTTCGAGTGGGGAGCCCTAGTTCTCTCCACTACGGATCCTGTTCAAAAGGCCCGTCTCTCCCACTACGCATATAAACAGTGGTGCAATGGAAAAATCCCCATTGGAACAACCAAGCCCCCCAAAAATCCCTCATGCCTAGATAAACCAGAGCTGGTATGTATATATACAATTCTCTTCCTTCTCATCTTGACATTTCTATAAATTCATTACGCTCAGAAGAGTATTTTATGGCCTTGCCAGTGAGAGATCCATCAGCTTTTAATGTGCATTGAGTCTAAAGGCGTGCTCTTGTAACGGTGCATTTGAGTGCATTGAATATGGACATTAACTTACCCATTTAAATCCGGGTTTGTATGCACTTTGAAGTTGTGAAGCCGAAGGATGCACATCTCGATTTCACACCTTGATGTGCATATAAGACTCTGGTTTTGGTTTAAATGGGTATTGGTTAGTAATATTCTTGGCATGGATAATTTTTAGCAACACCAATAATATTATTTTCATAATTTATGTCCATCCCAGTGAGTGGATAATTTATAACAGTGGCAAGAATCTTATATTTATAATTTTTATGTCTACACTGGTATCATCATCAAGAGATTCAAGTAACATTCCCCTAATGGTTGCACTGTAAAGAACAAACTCCCTTCTACTGTGGTTCTAGGTCTTACTAGTATCTACTCCATCAAGAGAATTGCATTAGTGTCATTCCCTTGAAACTCATGTCATGTTGGAGGGGGGTAGAACATAACCAAGAGATAATCTCGGTGGGTATCTTAACATTCCATCTACCTCATCATTGAAACATCACGTAGTTGTACAGTTACCGGAATCGCCTTAGGTAAACCCAACTCTTGCACTGAAATCTTTTCAAAATTGGGAAATCTTGGGTCCATATCAGATTCTTCGATTGTTTTTTTTCATTTTTTTGGGTCATCCATTTCTTGCAATCGAGTCCGTTTCCGGTAATAGAGTTAGCACAATGAAACATTTATTCTTAAGAAGCGCATTTGAAGGTGCGGTTTGTTCACACTATCCTATTGTTTCATTTTAGTGTGTTTGCTTCACTTTATCCATTTTCTAAAATTTGAATATGAAGGCTATCTTAAATCTCCCCAACTAAAAACACCTAATTATCTCACCTACATCAGTTGCAAGTCCTATCTCTGCAATTATTGTGTGTTATTTAAATGTCTTATTGTTTCATTGTGGTGTTGCTGTTTATGGGTCTTATTATTGCATCTTATAGCATATAAGAGACGACACAGATTGTCAATGTTGTGGTGTGAAACAACAACCAGTCCACCTATCTTGTGTCATCTTGTCCTAAAATCTCTAAATATAAATTACGTATTTTAATTTTCCTCAACAATATGGTTGTCCGCACTCCAAGATAATATGTCTCAAACAACTAGAATCATGACTTTTACTTGACATATTATTTTCTAATCAGATGAAGAATGAATATGCAAATAAAAATGCTCTTGTTTTCAGGTATGCTTCTAAATGGTCGGCCTAGCACCACAGCAGGTTTCTTCGTAATGGTGGGAACTCACAATGAGTACTTTAAAGGAGTTGGAAGCTGCAGCATCTGTAGAGGCATCATACATGAAAGCATCCCAAGAAAAAAAGTTCAACTATTTACATTGAGTCCTGGTATAAATCATCAAGGGTGTTCAAATGAAGTTGGATATGAAGATTTGGTCAAATTGGAAGCATCACAGATTTGTGACAAATCAATTGAAAATGATGGTAAAATATTTCCTATTGTATCTCTTTAGAGACTCAATATTACAAGACCCCACTAGAAGATCAGAGTTCTCTGGAGGACATGGAGCTAGAGACAAGAAATTTTACTGAGCCACTTCCAACCAACCAGCAGGTTGTATTCCCTTAATCTTGCATTGATTATGTCGAATGTAAGCATGTACTACGTTTTTTTCCTTTCTATCTTAAATTTTATTTATTGGTAATGATACGCATGTAAGCAACAATACTACCATTTATTCTTGCTGATAAAAGCTTATATTCATCTATTTTTGGCATATAGAAGTCGTCAACTTTATGTTCTTGAAATATGGCTCACGAAATATCGCACTTTATCCAAAGGGCCCTGTGCTTGGTTTTTGTGCTGAACAACCAGTCTATCCTCAAACATGTGTCTAGAATCTACACATAGCGGAACGATGGCTACAAGAGGGATTACAAATCAAGAAAGGTGAAACCCCTACAAATGCTTGAACAAGCAATCTTTTTTGGAGTGCAGGTTCATCCATTTATGATAATTTTAGATGGTTGAGTTTTGAGTATATTATTTCACATCATTTATATTTGTGTAATAGTGTTTTCTTTCCAAGTTGTGAAGTCTTCACGAAATCTAGCCAAGGAATGTTCTTCCAGTCCTAAATTATTGGAAGATGATTGTTTCGAAGGGCACAACACTACACTATTTGGGAAATGCAAGACAAAGACGCTATTTTTTCCCTCTGATGTGGTTGGGATTGTGCCAAGGTTGATTGTTAAACTCAAATATGAAACTGAGTGTATTTGGAATACCTATAATTGGAATATATTTTTGTGCACCATATGTATTACCCCTTTCAAAAATTGGCATGTTTTGGTTTTGTATGCCTTGTGTATCAACTAAATTTTATATTTGAAAGCTGCCAAAATTTGGCAGTAAGGGTGCACATCTCTTTCAGCAATTCCTATTAAGCCAGAGGAGTTCCCTTTCATCTGATGGTTATCAATTAGTGGCAAAAATTGAGAGGTGGCCTTTTTTTTTGCTTACCATAAATAAGGCATGTTGAAAGGGAAGTTTGCAGGGTAGCTAATAGTGCCTCATCTCTTTTGTTTTCATGTCATGTATTTCAATTCTTATTATAACTTGACATCCTCTTTCGAGCCTAGGTAAAACCAAAGGAAAGGTGGTTCTTCCCTTAATGCTTTTATTATTTAGTGTTCATCTTCTTTTAACATAGCATTTACATGTTTAAACAACCATACCTTGAGTTGTCCTATTTAATAATTATGTGTGTTTCATTAAATTCTATTATTGAGCTTTCATAGATTAAGCAATTGGTGAGGCTACACTTTGATAAATGTTTTCTTTATCTTGTTGCTAGAATGAAATAGGTCATGTGGATGTATGGTCAGAAAAGTGTCTTCCTCCTAGTATTGTGCACCTAAGGATGCAACGTTTAGTGCCTATTGCAAAGAGGTTGGGAATTGATTTTTCTCAAGCCATGGTTGGATTTGAGATTCACAATGGATGTTTAGTGCCAATCTTTGAAGGCATTTTTATCTATGAGGAATTCAGAGATGCAATTTTGCAGGTAATGTAGATTGCCATTAACCAATATTTTTGTGTAAATATCCTCTCTTGTGTTCTTTGTGACTACAAAATATATTTTCAAGAATTTTACTAGGTTCATGTGGCCTTGAATGGTTTCTTCTAAAATTCTCTCTTGTGAAAGTGTCATTTGGTATCTCCAATCTTATAGAAGAAGATAATTTGTACCTATTGTAGTTAGTCTACATGAAAATGAAAAATAATTTGTACCTACTGTAGTTGGTCTACATGAAAATGAAATTCAGAGCCAATTTTAATAGAACTAGCTGATCTAATTCTACTGCAACAAGGATAAGATTGCAAAATTCCTATGAAGAAACATATTCAAATACTGCGTTGTCTCATTTGCGAGCTGTTGAAAATATTGACAGTGTGGCCAAGACTAGCACATCTGCGTCTGACAATGCCTTTGAAGAAATGAATGATGTATGGAAAGTTAAATGATTGAGGGAAATAATTGAAATTAATGTAGAAATGGATGATTGTTTATTTTACTATAATTAGGGATTTTTTCCTAATTTTTAATTGTTAGGAATTAGTTCTAACTAGCCTAGTCCTATTTATCTTTATAAGGTTTCCTATTCATCTTTACAAGATTGTAATTGATTATATTAATTCTTAAATTTGTAATTAATTATGTTAATTAAATGAAAGTATCTGTAGTTGTGGGTAGCCTTAGGGATTCCTCTCATGAGGTTTCCTAATTCCATTCATATTTTTGTCTTCCATTGTTTTCTAGTTGGTATCAGAACAAGATCTGAACCTGTGGAAGACATGAGAGCAGCCGGGTGTGCCTATATGTTTTGAGGAGGTGCATTCAATAGGCTGGTGTGGATCTATGCAGTGGAAGCATGGGGTGTGTTTCTTGTTCGAGACTTCAACCTCCCATAGAAGATATTCAAGATAGTGGTGGTGTGTGAAGTGGATAGGTGGTGTGTGAACTGGATCTGGGCATGGAAGTAGTTTTTATTTAACCAATGCATCTCTTACCAGTGGTTGAGCTGTATTGACAAAGGAAATATTCTAAAAATGGAAGAGGCTAATCCTGGGAAAAACTGAAAGGTGATTTGACACCTCCAAATCCCCTTTTCGGCCCCTCAAACCCTCTGGCCGATCACCCCCCCAACCCGGCTCGACCTCCCCATTTTTTATTTTCCCATTTTTGAGGGCCCCACTCCCTCCACCACCCTCCTCCTCTGCCACCACTCTCCTCCTCCACCACCCTCCTGCCACCGAGCCCCCATCCCATCATGATGGTGGAGATCCCCTGTAGCAGTTGCATTAACTGAAACAAGTTCTGGCCAGATTTCGCTTTATACAACAACCATTTCATGGTTTGCTCCATGATCATTACCATACCTGTAGGATATGTAATACTTCAAAAATGAAAGAAAGTTTATATTTACACCGGAGGCGTTCTCTTTATAAGATTGGGTGGGAAAACACTGTTCACTCCACCCAATCAGAAAATTTTCTCATCTTCCTTCTAGCCAATTACATTTTGACATGTGGAAACAAAATATTGGATGAGTGTGAGTTTAACCCAGAACCAACAGCCTTCTACGATGTTCTTGGAAATTTCATCCTACATGAAATGGCCGAGCTCTCATAGGGCGTGAACGAGGATGAATATGAGTATGGCAAGGCAGGGGCCGTCGTGGGCAGATCGAAATTTTCGGTGTCCCAGTGCGAATGGCACCCCTCCGTAGTGTCGAGGCTGCTGGATAGCTATGGAGAGAAATGTGCCAACATCAAGGGATACCTCAAGATTAAGGACTCAGACGACATTGTGCACACAGTCAATGCCCACTATGATGCCTCTGAAATTGCTCTGAAGACCATGAAGCAATGTCCTGACAAGCTCGAGAATCTTAAGCACCGTTACAAGCTAGAGAAGTGTCATGCCACAAACAGAGGACTCGGCTCTATTCACTTATACTTTCTCCACAAGTTTATGAGATCATGTCCATGGACACATCCACGGCCACGGGATCCAACAAAGGGACGAGTCTATTGAAAGTCTACCAGTCGTCCTTCGAGCTCAACAAGGGCGTTGACTCCGAGCTGCCGAAAGGGTTTGCGGGTGAGATCATGTCGTCCCTGCCACTGATGTCGATGTCGATGTCTATGTCAGACATGGTTTTGTCAGTCTTCGCCGATGCCGACAGAGGAAAGGGTTTAGTCGACAATACTGGTGGCACCGACTTCTCTCTGGACCACATTCTTAACAATTTCTGCTCTTACATCTCTAATAATAATCGCAAATTGGACTTCCATGATTCCTCGTCGCCAAAAAAGGAACCTCTTCCTAAGCGGAAGAAGTCTTCTACCTCCACCTCCCCCTCTTTTTCGAAGAAACACGAAGGCAAGTTCATTAATCCTATCCAATGATTGATAGATGCCCTTGTCGGATTTTTCGAAATGTATGCCAGAATCGAGATCGCCAAAATGGAGATGCTCACCAAGCTTGTTCTAGAGCTAGATAAACTATGCACTAAAAGAAAAAAGAGGTCACATTCACCTTATATTCCTCTGGATCCCAAATGAGGCCTTCGACGGCACAAGAAATATATTTGTTATTATTACCTTTGAGTTATTTAGGGATTATTTGGAGTTATTCTCATATTTGCTTGGGACTGATGTGCACATTAGATGTGCACCTCAGGATCATCATTATTATGATCCGAAGTTTTATAGAAAATCCATATTTGGCATATACTGCTTCTTTGGCTATTTCTAGTAACCTAATTTCTACCATTCAACTCAGATCTTGTACCAATCCACACATTTCGGTTATTTTACTCTTCATTTCTGCTAGTGGCTTAAACATTGAATCTCAGCTTATCTGCCTTCATCACACTATAACTTAGGCTATTCATACTTTTTTTCATTGTTTGTTCTGATTTTGTTATTTTTGTGATAGCTACTGTAATGCCGGCAAAAACTAAAGTCTGAACCCTTTTTGGGGAGGCTTTAAAGTTATATATATACATAACAGGAATAAGTAATCAAAGATACATCTTCCTAGATATGATCCTGTGATTTGAAATGGAAGCATGACAGAGATGTGCCCTGGATTCCTCTTCTAATGGTTATTTTGATCGTTGATCAGTTTTGGGCACCCTGATCCATGATTTGACATAAATATGATCGAATTTCTTGATGAATCGAGTATAAACCGTGACAATGTCAGCATCCCTATAAGCTCTTAAGACATTCACATTTGAGGAATGAAATCTGCCAATTTCATTAAATATCTTAGTTCACACCTGAATTTTGATCAACCTACAGTGGCATGTTTATTGTTTTTATATCCTACCTTGAATGATTGGTTATGATTGTACTGGAGCATACCTCTGATCAGTTTAAGTAATTTCCCAAGTGAAGACATGTGTTACTTTCACTTGGCATATTTAAGTTGAAGAAGTGAAAGGGCATCAGAATTAAGATCTCATCATTTCCACAGTAGTTATGTTGTCAAGCAGTCTCACTGTATACAATAGCTTTATCTTATTGCAGCAGTAAGCCTCAAGGTTCTTCATTGCCCTGCAACAATTTCTTAAGACTATCATTGCAGTGTTTTGATACAACACCCTTGTGACAATAACCTTTTTTATGAAAATAATCCTAAATTCTTCATGATGGTCCTCCTATGGGCCTAATTGAAGTATACCTACGGTGAGTAAGTTCTGAAGATCATACAGTTTCGCTAAGCACAAAGATCTTCTAGATTTTGCTGGCGTGATATTATAGTCATTAACACTGTCTTGGACGAGTGGTTTGCAGAACAAGGCCAACAACCTGAAGGGCTCCTAAAAGGAATCAACAAGCCTAAACCTTGTGGTATACTATTGATAGCAAGAAGCTTCAGAACAAAAAGGCATCATCACACTTAAGGTATAATTCTCATTGACACATGCAAAACATAGAATAGTAGGCAGTTTGCTTCAGATGCATTTGATCAATGTATGATATTAGTTGATATAACTTGACCAGAGACTTTCAGTTTGTTTGAAAAAAGATGTTAGAGGCACCACAGAGAGTGATGATGACAATAATCAATAAGATAGTAACTTTGACTTTAATGACTAAGAGAGCTTGATGAGTTGAGCAATAGAAAGCAGATTGGCTAATCAGCATAGTGTTTTTAGGCAGTGAAGTGTAGGAGGAGTGTAGGAGTAGTGACTATGGACATTTGGAGCGGTGGTGGTGGAAAATGAAATTTTGAATGGTGGCAATAGCTGCAGGATAAATAATGGTGTATGGTAGCATCCATTCACATCTTTGTCTAGCAGTTGGAGCAATGCAAGTTCATGCAGCACCTTTATGCTGGCACCTTTGGGTACCCCTTGGAAGTCTGGTAGCTAGGAGTAAAAAAGTGCATGGCACATTAGAGAAGTTCCTTGTAAAAATCCATATGAGCATGAAAACAGAGGTACCTTGAAGAAAGTGCATAACATATTTTATGTCTTGACAAGAACGATAAGCAAAAGACCCTAATTTTGGCATCTTGGTTGGGTAATTGGGATCTTTGATGCATTACGTTAGGAACTTATAACGAATGGTCTTGTGGATATGGATTTCTGAATGCAAAGGACTCCTCCTCATCATGGATTGGGGAATTTGATGCATTGGTATCATTCATCTAGCGTTGAAGGATAATGCAGTAGTTTTGGGATAATATCATGAGTGGATTTCTTCACCCTGGTTGAAGAAGGACCATGATGATTCTTTATAATTTTCCTCTCTGACATAAATCAAGCTTCCTAGAAGTTGGTTGTTGCAGTTGCATCATGGAAAGTCTCATCTCTCGTATGAGGAGCTCGTGATTGAAGGCTAGATGATGACCTAAAGCAAGGCCTCAGAGGGAGCTATAAAATACTTGGCAAAATGACGCAATGAATTTTCTTGCCCAATGATTATTGATAAAAGCATGTCATGACAGCTGAGTATGATGACACTGATGATGGCTTGATATATATCTTTGTTACCTTAGAGGCTTCACGATTATGATTAATGTTTTTGGTACATGAACCTATGGGTCAATAATAGGAAGGGGGCAGGTTGTAGATAGCTTGATGATTATGGAAAGTGGATGAGATATGTCATTTTGATGATGTATACCTATCATATGATGACCCTCTCGTTTATCGATGTAAAGTTAAGATGGAAGACCTAGACTTGATGTGCTAATTTTTGTGCTTAAAGATCTGATGAGATGGAGAAGTATATATATATATATATATATATATATTGTGGGATCCCTGGTGATTCTTTTCAAACACCTACCATATGCCTCGTTATAAAGATTTGAATAGACCTATGAATGAGCGTCATATATTAGATAGCTGCTTGTTGGGATATATTTGTGATTCTATTACCTATGGTCAGAGATACACTGCCAATTCCATGGATATTCTGATGATGGTGTGATGGGTGGAAAGAGCACAAGAAATCATAATTCCTCTATATTATTACAATCTCCTATTTAGGGAAAACAAAATACAATAAATACATAGTAGCTATTTATTATTTTCGAGATATTATAGAATTTCTATAAGAAAAAAAGTTAAATATGTATACATTTTTGTCAACACGAGACATCATAGAAAGGTGGGATGTGTTTTTTATTTGAAGCACATTGATGAAGCCGTTATATCTAAGCACATTGATGAAGCTCTTCTAAAATATTATCAACATCGCCTTTGTAAGTTAAATAATTATGTTTATAATTCTTAATAATCATCTCACTATTCACCGTTCCCATATCTATATATATATATATATATATATATATATATATATATATATATATATATATAGAGAGAGAGAGAGAGAGAGAGAGAGAGAGAGGAAACCTACCATTTCATCTCACTATCACTATTACTTATAAGAGACACTATGCCAAAAATAAATATAAATATGCTTTAAAAGTTAAAAGTATAAGACTAAACTTAAATAAAAATATAATGCTTAAAGATAGATAATATTTTAAAGGGAGAGAGTTGATAAAATTTTAATGTTGATATTCATCGAAATATAATTAATTACCATAATTACTATATTGATTTCGTACAATTCATTCTAAAGACCCTAATTAGTCTTTCAAAATGGGCAATGGCCTTTGTTAACCCTTCAAGTTTTTTAATAGAAGAAAACCAAAATCACTTGTGAGTTGAATGAATATCGTTATCCAATGTTAGTTTCAACTTTATGGACACACTTCATTTGTTGTTTCCTTGGTTTATAACTTTTATTTGAGTAGAAATCATAATTCCATTAAAATTATTATTCTGTTTTCTTTTTATTTAAAAATCTGAAAAAAAAAACTTAAATAATGCAAAACCAAATCAGGAATTTTTGTTCTAGTGAATTCCAACAAGGACTGGCTTCGTAAAGGAGCCCTTTGTCCATTCTTCAAGGGCATCTCTCATTTGGTATTTTGTCTCATAAATTAATCAAGGTGTTCATCTCCGTTTTATTCAAATATTTTGGAGGCATTTATAACAAACCATATGGAATGTTATGTAAATTTTGAATTTTAAGGTTTTAATCTTTTAATTAACCGCACCGCAAAAAGTATACCTAAAACCTTAGTTAAATCCATTGGAAATAAATTTCATATAAGAAAGAGGAGCGGCATGTTCCGATGAAATGCTACCTAAACAAAGAATAAAGAGATAATGGTGGTTGATCATACATTATTTATGAAAATGCAGGGAAATTCACCCAATTTCGAAAGGTGTATTCACATCTAAATAAATAAAATAATGTTTACTATTCTTAACATGTATTCTTCTGCTTCTTACTGCAAGTCCAATGATTTTATGTTGTAATATCTATAGAATATCATTATCATTTTCTCCTCCCTTTGCAAGGATCAAGCTGCCTCATCCATGATTAATTAATCACCCTATTTTGTGGCTGCAGGTTCAGGTTTGTCTCAACGTTCTCCTTATAAAATGATATACCATCCCTCTACAGGACTGTGCCTCCAAAGGTGTTCACTGCTTGGGTTAGACATTACACTTGGCCCTTGTACAGAATCTAATTCATGGAATTATACTCCCCAAGGAAACATTGCCCTCAATGGAACTATTTTCTACATGGAAGCTATTGGACTAGGAAAGGCAGTGAGGCTGGGTATGTTCTGTATGGGTGACAATACCCAATTGAGCATGATGTCAGATTCTAAATTTCATTTATCTGCAAAGGTAGAAGACTAACCACAGTCTTTAGATGATTCATCCCAAATCGTTGTAACTAACAATGCAATTGCTTATTTCAGATTCCGGGCTGTTATCCAAAGGAAGTCAATGGTTCAAGATCATCGCAACTGCATCACCTGCCCATTTGTTTCCGGTATATGGATATCAACGACAAAAGAGAGGTCGATACTATAAAATAATAGAACTTCAATGTTGAAGTAAATAACTTTATATTAACACATCACAAACCATTTTTTCTTTTCTGGCTGAGTTGGCCTCCCCCCAAAATTGTAAGTGATCATGTTCCATCCTCAAATGTAACTGCCCAAAAACAAGAAACAATCGCAGGGAGGTATCAATATTAAAAAGAATGGACTTGATGAAATTCCATTGATCTTCTGACTTTTATACAAGATAGAACCTCAAGGGTATCCTTATCTCTATTGGAATCCATTGTACACTATATGAACATTCAAAGGCATCCTTATTTGGATGGTGGATTTCAGATATTTAATTGGCATGAAGCTAAGTCACATGGAATGAGGACACACGTAAATACGAGTATTCTACACAGGACATGTTATATATATATATATATATATATATATATATATATATATATATATATATATATATATATATATATATATATATATATATATATATATATAATACTGAAATATAGTGCCTAATTCATATAGATATGAATCATAGATGATATCTATTTAGTATTCAAGAGTGTACTATTTGGTAATTTAGTACTAGTTTTATTAATTATGTGTCTAAATCTCTCACTATTGACTAGAACGTTAATCGTTCTTTCCCCATTTAAAACTAGATGATGTAGTGAGAAGGAGACACGGACTCAGAGATGGGATTTTTGCCTGAACACATTCATACGTGCTCACTCCGGTCACAAAATGTGGTCATTGGTGTAAAATAAAATTAAGTTCCATAGGCTATAACGTTACTTAGTTTTCACTATTTTATAGATCATTACACATCAAATCGACTTTACTCCTTGACCGACATTGGCCCAACATTGTGCATAAAGTATGATTATACAACAATCAAAACTATGATTTTATCTATATTTTATAATGCAAGTTGAATACATCATACAATACAGGAGAAAAGTTATGGTTATGAATTTCAATATGAAAATAATCTATTGATTGATACTATTACTATTATATAAGGGGTGCTCTTCCAATGGCCATTTATTAAATATGTGAAGAAGGCTTTGTGGAATTTGTATTTACTATAAGATTATGTATAACCGAGTTGCAGCATAACCAAGTAGAATTTGCAGGGAAGTTTATATGTAATTCATAATGATCTTGTCTTCTCTTCATTGATGACTTTTTTCAATATGTGAGGTTGACCCAATCCATCGCATTATCAATGTGTCAAGGCTCAAAACTCCACTCTAATGTCAACTACTTCTTATGATAGTTCCTAGAAACATGAATCCTAATTTATATGCTTTTAAAACTTACTGCGAATTTTTCTCTATTGTAATGAATTTGTGGACGTTATCTCAAAATTTATTTACAAAAAAATTATATAAATTTCTCTTATGAAATTTCAACACTATAACAACCTGAAAAAATTGTTGATCAATTTTTACTTGGTTAGGGTTATATATGTTAAATGAAAATTTTGTGTGCATGCATGAGAGTTCGGTGCAAATGCTCAAAGTTGTGTAGCATTTGTGTGATAAATATGGGATAGTGCAAACCATAGTTTTGAAGATTAGTCTAAGTTGACTTGTACCTAATCAACTCAGTCAAGTTGATTGTTGGTTGAACGATTAATTGTTGGTTCAATGGATAGAAGATCTTGCAGGCCCAAATACCAAAGGAAAAAATGGAGCCCATCATGGGGTTCTCTTTTTAATTCTCCACCACTGCTACCTTCCATGCTTCCTCAAAATCCTCTCCAACCTCAATATCAGTGCTAGTAGTAGCATGAGAAAAAACACTACACTTAGTAGAACTAGAACGTGTTTTCTAAACTACACGAGAACTGCTTCCCTCATGACTCACCATGTGCCATGCTTGGTCTCGGTGGTTCACTTCCTTCAACTCTTGGTTCAACTACCATATCTTCATTGGAACCAACACCCTAAACTCCAGTAGACAGCGATTCACCATTTTGTACTAGTGATTGACCATTTGTACTGGTGATTCACCATGATTTTACAAGATAATATAATCTCGTGAGATATTTGCCAAAAAAATTATATATACATACTATATTATTAATAAAATCACCTTCCATTTTCCCTATGTATCATGGGGATTCGCCCATTTATTATACATATAAATTTAAGGGGGTTCTTAAAATTTTCCCTACCCATGACTCATACAAAAATGAAAAGTAGCAATGATTTAATCTAAAGGCACCTTATGATGCTCATCTGAAGGTATTTAAGTGATGCTTTTGTCTTATCGATATCAATTATACCAATAGATATAAGTGTAGTCATATAGGTGATAATATGTATGTTTATAGTGAAATCTAGTTATGCGAGATATCATTAAAATAACTTGATTAAGCCTATAGCTCAATCAAGATCTTCTTTTGCATGGATTCCCATGCAAGAAAGGTAGATAAAGCTATAAGCTCAATCGAGCTCCATTTTCGAATATCCCACAAAAATCATCAGGTCATTCGATCGAGCACCTAAGAAACCAAAAGTTACATAGGATCTTGATTGAGGGTTTGTTTTATAGATCGATTAAGAGATATTTAAGCCCTTAATTAACTCGATCGAGGCATTAAATATTTTTTTATTGAGCACTTAAAAAACACTCGTTCGAGCTTCTTTTCTCTAAATTACACCCACATCCCTACCAAAAAGTGTAAGCCACCTCTGTGGCTTCACCCATAGGTGAGAGCCATCATATTATTCAATTATGAATTCTTATGATACATTGAAGAAGTTAAAATATTTATATGACTCGTACTCATAATTGGAAGTTGTTTAGTTGACGATTAAGCTCTTCAACCTTGATTTGAAATGAAATGACCGCTTGGCCCTAGCCTCAGATATTAGAGCCATTGTGCATGATGTGGAATCCACTAGAGTTAAAATTGAGTTTCCTCTCATAACCTTTTTCAACGCCCTCTATCTTACATTCTCTCACTATCTTGAATCCTTACAAATTAGTGCCCAAATCAAGTACACTACTTTTGACACCCTTGTGGAGAAGTTTGTAGGATGAGAGAAAGCCTTTGGGAAGAGGAAGACAAATTCTTAGTCCCCTGAAGAAGAAGTGTACCTTACATAGAAAGAGAAGAATTAATCACAATATTTTCCTAAAGGAAGAGGAAATAGAAGAATATGTGGAAGGAAAAATCACAAAGGAATGGGGTAAACATCATCAAGGAGAAAGTTCTCATCTTCACTACATTTTGTTTTATAAATATGGACATGATGCATTCACATGCAGAATCCCTTGGGAAATAATCAAGTTAAAAGAACAAAAATAAGACAAGGGTAAAACACCATATCTAGCAACGAGTAAGCATATGAATCTACTCATTACATTTTTTCTCATTGCAATATAGAGTAAATGAAGATTCATTTGATACTTCATTTTCTTCCTAGAAAAATGCATGGCTGCTTGATACAAGTGAAAATTGCCATATGAACTTTTGAAAATAATTATTTAAATACCTCGGTAAAAATGTAGATGGAGTAGTGTCCTTTCAAAATAAGTCTCAAGCCATCCACACTTAGCCCCATAAGGATTAAATTGCTTGGACTTCCTATCTTTCTTCTCCATGATGTACTCTTCCTTCCAGCATTGTAGAGAAACATGGGGTCAACCTACCAAAACACACATTTCTTTACAAATACATCCTCTTACATACGCGAAGAAAATGAACAAAAGAAACATCATATATTACCCCAAAATATATTTGAAATGAATTACATGTTTAAGAATTATTAGGGGGATAAATAAAATCATATGCTAAGGGTATATAATTAGATCAAAGCTTTATCTCATCCTCAAGCCAAAAATAGTTTATGAACAAAATTGCAAATATATTGAAAGGTCTATCACAGTTCTATAAAATACTAACAGGCTCCCTTCTAGTAAGTAAAGAGGGCATTAACTTTCCCCACCTCCATTGAGAAATAGTTCACTTAGAACTAGGAATATTTTGACCCTTTTGATATATTTACCACAATATTGGTTTCATGGAGCAACATTTCCTCACTACAAATATTTTAAAACCAAAACATTGAACCCTTGGTTTTCATCTTAATAGTAAAAAAATATATCAATTGCACCTAATATCTATCCATGCACTCAAATTAGACATACACAAATTTTTATGTTTTTACTGACCGATCAACTAATATAAAAGAAAAAAGGAACTATGCAAATCACTACACAGGGAAACATAAAAGAGTAGAGGAAAACTGGTTATGATACAATAGGTCAAGTTATCAATAGAAAAGAAAATGGTTGTCAAGCAAGAATCATATACAATTTGGTCTCAAGGAGTGTAACACATAGGCCTCTAATGCATATAATAATAATGAACAAGAAGGTTGTATACTTGGAAAGGGTGGTAGAGGGAAAAATTTTGAGGGTTGTGATAATAACATAATTGATGGGCAAAGGTCATGCACTAAACAACAAGGAATATTCAAGCAGAGGAGACTGATATGACATAGTAATGTCCATTGAATGTTACAGTAAGGATGAATCAAGAGCTCATTGTAGGAGAATGGAAGATGTTCTCTAGAACTCAGAACTGATTGTGGATATTCCCGACAAGAGGATGAGAGAATCAAAGGAGTTAAGTTACCTTTCATACAATGTCAAGACAAGGAAAATAAATCCTGAATTTGATTTATTTACATTAATGAAAACAACAATATATAACATGCATAGGTGTAACCTTTGAGATTCATATTCCAAGGTTGCTTCCTATACTATCTCTTCATTTTCCTGTATTTACATATTTACAATTTTCTTACTCGATCCTTAAGGATAAGATGTCTAACAATTTACTATAATTTATTTGTTATGAATGATAATGTAATTGTTTTATAATATAATCTCTAGATACTATATTTTGATAAACATAAATTAATGGCCAAATCCTTCAAATATCCTTCAAATTAATAACAAAAAAATAAATCCTTCAAATATCCTTTAAATTAATAACAAAAAAATTTAAAAATATAATATTTTTTTAAATGTTAATACATTTTTATATTTTAATATAAAAATAGATAAATATGTTTATCCTTGATTAAAAAGTACATTATTCAATATTAAAGTATGAGTCAATATTAGGTCTTACACTACTTTATTTACCCAAAATATAGAGAAAATAAAACAATTTTACCAAACTTCTTTCTTGAATTCTCCTCCAAATCATAAGCTTCCATTTACTTAACTTCACATGAATTTGAAATTCTAATCTACGTTTCCCAGCAAATTCTTTCTAAATATTAAGATAATAATTTCTTAAAATTTCTTTATCACTCTATTTTGGTGCTAACATGAACTTCATCAACAAGCAAGATTACTTTCTCCGCAAAGACATTAGTGTAATGTTGAAATCTCTCCATAAAAACAATTGCGAGCCCTAAATTTAAATATTTATCCATGGCCAAAGTATTAAATTTGGTAACCAATATTTTTAAAGCTATAGTTCTATTAATGAATAGAATAATATATATTACTCTTTAGATTTTATATGTGGGTAAATCTAACAAATAACTCATACTTTCTTATATATTAATGAAATTATACATTCTTATACATTAATGAAACTATAACTCCAAAAATAAATAATTATAGCCTTAAACTTTTCTACATTAATAATTAAAAACTTTAACAAAATCATAAAGTCATTGGCCACGTGTCAATAGAAAATTACAAGTATAACAGTCACTTAAAACTAATTCATAAGTTTGTGGTAACAAGTTTTTCCCTTAAAATGATCATGATTGAATCTTCTATTATGGATATCATTGTTGGAAACATATTTCGCAAGTGTGAAAGGGGTGCATTTTTTTATTTATTTATTATTATTTAAATTTTAATAAAAAAGAATAAGTACATAATTTTTAAATATTTTAAGTAAAAACTAAATTATATAATTAAATTTTTAAAAATTTTATATTTATTATAAAAGAATTAAAATTAGTATTCTTATTATTTATTAAAGATATAATTTAAAAAGTATTATATTATTTAAAAATATAATTTTAAATTTATTAAATTTTATAATGGCTTAATGTAATTATTTAATGTCTTAAGTATTTCTTTAAAACAATATAAGCAATTTTAAGAACCACTTTATTATCTCGTGAGACTTTGATGGAAAATGCAAGCTTGAAATGTCAATTTGACATCCTTAACTAAAAGAAAGAGGGTAAGAGAATTGAACTTAAGTAAAAAGAAAATGGTAGAGAATTTGATAATTGTGTTTTATTTCCTATAAAATTTGGCTAAATATATTATATTTAATATTAAATAATATTTATCTGAATAGAATTGTTCATGATTATAACTCGAAAATATTATTCAAATTTTAGTAGACAAACCAAACATAAACATATTTATTAGATAAATATTTATATTGAAACATAAAAACATATTAAAATTTAAAAAAATAAGTATTATACTTTTAAATCAGTTTTTGATATTATTAATTTAAAGGATGTTTCAAGAATTTGACTATTAATTTATATTTATTAAAATATTGTAACTTTAATATATATCATAGAATAATTACATTATTATTTATAACAACTATAACATAGCACAATTATATTAAAAATATTAATGTGGTTGATATAGCTTAAGGTTTTATTTGTATATATTATACAAATAATGATAATAATAATAATTATTATTATTTTTAACTATTTCATTTTTTTTTTATAATAAATGAAACTTAGTTTAATATGTTTTCTCTAATTTTATTTATTATAAAACCTATATTATAAATTCTAATATTAAATATTAATCTAAGGGTTTATATTCATAGGGTTTAATATTATTCCCTTAGTATCAATAATATCAATAATCTCTTAGTTTTATAATATTAACTTGAAGGACTTGTAATAATTATCCCTTGGATTTATAATATTAATCCTAAAATTTTATAGTGTAAATCCTTTTGGTTTAATATTAATTAATATTAATTATAAATCTCTTGTGTTTAATATTAATTTAATATTAAACCGAAGGGATTTACAATATAAACCTTTGGGATTAATATTATAAATCCAAGGGAATAATATCAAAACCAAGATATTGATATTATAAACCCAAGGGATTAATACTAAAACCTCAAGGGATTATGAACCCAACAGAATAATATTAAACCCTACAATAGACATGGTTGACCATGGCTCATTCTCATATTGAGAAAATCCTTGTCATAATACGACATCAGACCATGGCTGACCATGATTGATTTTCATAACGAGACAATCTTTGTCACAATGCGACATTGGACCATGGTTGACCATGGTTGCTTTTCATACTGAGACAATCCTTGTCAGAATGCAACATTGGACCATGGTTGACCATGATTGATATTATAAACCCAGGGGAATAATAAACCCATGGCATTAATACTAAAAACCCAAGGGATTATAAACACAATATTATAAACATAAGCGAATAATATTAAACCCAAGGGAATAACATAAACCCAAAGTATATAAACGCAAAGATAAATATTATAAAGCGTTAAATAAACACAATTTACCATTGTTGAAAATGGTTGATTTTAATAATGAGACAATTTTTATCACAATGCAACGTTGGACCATGGTTGATCATGATTGACTATAGTTGAACATGCTTTATTTTATAAAACATGGCTTACCATGCTTGATCATGACTAACCGAGGTTGACCATGATTTTCCATGGTAGACCATGATTGATATTATAAACTGAATCGAATAATGAACCAAAGGGATTAATAATAAAAAGGAAATGAATTATAAACCTAAGGGAATAATATTAAACCAAAAGGATAATATTAAACCATGGGAATATGAACCCATATATTAATAAAACCAAGGGATTGGTATTATAAACCCAAGAGAATAATATTAAACCCTAGGAATATAAACGCTTTTATTAATCAACCTAAGGGATTGATATTATAAACCCAAAGTAATAATGAACACGATGGATTAATACTAAAACCCCAAGGGATTAAAAATGAAACAAAATGATATTAAATCCAAGGGATTAATGTTATAAACCTAAGGTATACAAACCCTAAGACAAATAGTATAAACCCTAAAATATACATGGTTGACCATGGTTGGTTTTCATATTCAAACAATTTTGGTCACAATGCCATGTTAGAACATGGTTTTCCATGTTTGACCATGGTTCATTTTCATATGGAGACAATATTTGTCACAATGTGACATTGGAACATGGTTGACCAAGATTGACTTTCATATTGAGACAATCTTTGTGACAATGTAACATTGCACCATCGTTGACCATGATTGACCATAGTTGGTCATGATTGATTTTATAAAACATGGATTGACCATGATTGACCATGGTTTACCATGATTGATCATGATTGACCATGGTTGACCATGATTGATCAAATGATATTATAAGCCCAAGGGAATAATAAACACAATGGATTCAGACTAAAAACCCAAGGGAGTAATATTAAACCCTAGGGAATAATATAGATCCAAGGTACATAAACCCTACGAAAAATATTTTAAACCCTTAAACAAACATGCTTTACCATGGTTAATTTTCACAATGAGACAATATTTGTCACAATGCGATGTTGGACAATGCTCTACCATGGTTGAACCCCTAGATTAATAAAGATAAGAGATTGATATTATAAACCCAAGGGATTAATACTCAAACCCCAAGGGATTATGAAACCAAGAGACTAATATTATAAACCCAAGTTATACAAAGCCTAAGATAAATATTACAAATAATAAAATAAATATGTTTGACCAATGTTGATTTTCATATTGAGACAATCCTTGTCACAATGCGATGTTGGACCATGGGTGACCATGCTTGACCATGGTTGATTTTCATATCAGGACAATCTTTGTCACAATGCGACATTCGACCATGGTTGACCATGGATGAACAAGTTTGATGTTATAAAACAAGGTTCGCCATGGTTGACCATGATTGACCATGATTGACCATGAATTACCATGTTTGATTTTATAAAACAAGGTTTACCATGGTTGACCATGATTATCATATAGTGACAATATTTGTCATATGCGACATTGGACTATGGTTGAGACAATCCTTGTTACAGTGCGACATTGGACTATGTTTGACCATGGTTTATTTTCAAATAAATATAATCTTTGTCACAATGTGATATTTGACCATGGTTGTCCATGGTTTACTATGGTTAATTTTCATATAAATACATTCTCTGTCACAATGCGACATTCGACCATGGTTGACCATGATTGTCCATGGATGACCATGCCTGATTTTATAAAACATGGTTGACCATGGTGAACCATGATTGTCATAATGTGACATTGAGCCATGATTGATATTATAAACCCAACTAAATAATAAACCTAAGGGATACAAATTATAAACTCAAGTTATATAAAACGTAAGATAAATATTATAAACCCTAAAATAAACATGGTTGACCATGGTTGATTTTCATATTGAGACAAACCTTTTCACAATGCGATATTAGACCATAGCTGACCATGCTTGACCGTGATTTATTTTCATATCAAGACAATATCTTTCACAATGCAATGTTGGACCATGGTTGATGTTCATATTGAGACAATCTTTATCACAATGTGACACTCAACCATGGCTGACCATGGTGGGCTATGATAGACCATGGTTGACCATGATTGATATTATAAACCCAAATGAATAATAAACTCAATGGATTAATTCTAAAACTCAACCCAAGGGAATAATATTATAAATCTAAGGTATATGAACCCTAAGATAAATATTATAAATACTAAAATAAGCATAGCTCACCATGGTTGATTTTCACATTGTGACAATCCTTGTCCTGATGTGATGTTGGACCATCATTGACCATGGTTGGTTTCCATAACGAGACAATATTTGTCACAATGCAACGTTCGACCATGGTTGACCATGATTAACCACAGTTGAGCATGAATTTATTTTCAGTTATCGTTCAAATATTTGGACATAATATTTAATTTATGTATTTCACTTTGGCTAGTGATTATTGGATTTCATCGCAAGGTTTAATGTGCAAATAAATCGATTTATATTTATGTTAATTTAGATTTTTTTTTGTAAGTGAGATGTCTCAACCGATTATGCTACTAAATTGATTTATAGTTATGTTAATTTAGATTTTTTTTTTTTTTAAATATCTCAACCGATTATGCTACTACGACTCAAATAATTTAGAACCTATTTAAAAGACTAATAATTTTTTATTATAAAATATATATTTTAATATACGTACAAATCTATATATCTCTTCATGTTTTTGAAACTAATTTTTTTGTTTATATTTTTATTTATCACAATTTTAATGTAACTCTTTTTATTTGGTATAATATTCTAATATTAATTCAGATAGAATATAGTGATATGAGGATTATCCATGTAGTATATAAAAAATTTAATAAGTTGGGAATCATTGCATAGAATTTTACAACATGGTGTGACATCATGTGCTTGTGGCAAAGCTGATTTTCTGGGCTATCCGCCATTTAATGCAGTGTGGCATATACTGCCCACTGTTAGATTTAAATTCGTTTAAATATAACGGTGGGCAGTATATGCCACACCACATTAAATGACGGATAGCCAAGGAAATAATGCTCGCAGTGTGCTTATTACACTTTTTTACTTAATTTCCTTTGACATACATTTTCTTTAATGAATGTGTACAATAAATTAACAGGTTCCACAGTAGTGGCAGAAGTCCCTGCCAAGAAGGGAAAGGACCATCTACCTTTGACTTTACTGCTTGTTTAGATATAGTCTCTAACATTTTATTGATTTTAACTTGAAACTGAATCTAAGATCATTCAAGATTTAATAAGAGGAAAAGATCCCTTCTTTGGATAGAGAACTTTTAAGATCTCTCCTTTACAAATTTTCACTGTCAATTATGGATTAAAGTCCCAAAAAGGTCATACATATGGCTGTACCAATATAAAAATGTATGGTAATTAAATATATCAATTTAACAATATGACATATAAACATTAAATAAACATGCATAGAATAGGTCAACTACGTAAAAAAATGGAGACAATAAATCCCGATAATGATCTTACAATATATTCTACATTGCAATTAAAAAAATAAATTTAATTCTCTACATTCTACAATGTAATTAAAAAGATAAATTTAATTCTCTACATTCTACAATGTAATTAAAAAGATAAATTTAATTCTCTACAATATATTTTGCAACATAATAAAAAAAGATAACAACGAAACACTGAATAATCATGGATAGATTAGGCCAATAACTTACAAATATTGAACAATGAATCCCAATAATGAATCTACTCTGCAGTTTCTACAAACTACTATACTATATCGAGCATCTAAATTAAAGACAAGCTTATGGACTCTAGGCGCTTCATGACAATGGTCCATGATCATGAAGACTCTAGATTATCTGTTCTTCCTCCAGCCATAGAATAGTAAGCCGAGAACTAGTCGGTTGGTGTACACTGGATTCTTCTTCCATATCATCAAGTTCACCGCAAATAGATAATTCATTCATTTGTGAATAATCTTGTTCCCTTTAAGATAGATATACTATTTAGTTTCTATTAGTACATATATAGTTTCTTTCTTGAATAGAGATACACATAGTTATGTGAAGACAAATAAAGAGAAATATATAGATATAGATATTATGTTATGGAGAAAGGAGCACTTAAATACTTAAATTACTTTAGTAGTGTGCTACAATCTTCTTGTTTGTTGTATTTTCCTTGAAATATGAAAATTAGGGACAAGGCATATATGCACAAACATATTACACATTATCATACCAAGAAATTGAAAATAAATCTTGGAAAAGTACAAATCCCACAAACTATCTATCTTCAACAATGCGCATGTTGCTTGAGCCCAGTGATGTGAACATTTTATGAAAATAAGGCAGAACACATATTCGTATTATCATTGCAAGCAATTGAAGAGGTTGAAAAACTAAAAATACAGAATGGCATCTATGCTCAACAATATGTTGGTTGAGCCTTGTGATCTGCACTGCTTTTTGGTTGTCGATGCCCTATAAAAGAGTTGGATTAAGTATGTTTTAGAACATAATTGCTAATTAAAAAAAATAAAAATAGCAAAAGTTTTGTTGTAATTTTTTACTTCATTAAATAGATCATATTCTGTCAACATTGTTATCCTATTGTTTGGAGTTCAATATGTGGAGAAAGGCCTTTATATCCTCCTATTTTAACACGATCACAAACATGTAGTTTTGGATGTTTTGAATCAAATCTCCTTAAAACAAAATATGCCATATTAAACATGATTTTAAAAATAACACATCATCTACAACATTTCTTCCATAGAAAAAAGACACCATGAAATCAAATGAAAATCACACCAATCTATACATAGTTATACAATACAAAAATAAAAGTGTATTGCCACATCACATACATATTTAATTTCACACAATATCAATAAGATTTATAAAATATTCCGTAATATTCAAAATAAATATATAAAATATACATACTACTCAATAATATGGATAATATAATGATATTTAAAAAATTAGATTTATTAAAGATAATCTAAATAGTAAAATTAATTTTCATATTAAAGATAATTTAAATAGTAAAACTAATTTTCATAAAAACAGAATAATAGAAAAATTTAATCATATAAAAACAATGTAGTCTTTAAAAATTTTACTCATCCCTTTTAGGTTGATGTTTGAGCTGACAATTTAACAGCGAAATTAATATTTTACATTCTACAAAATTTTCTATTTTTTAAATAATCTTATTTAACCGAACCAAGTAAAATATAAAAATATCAATATAATTCACTAACTATCGGCCTACATATAAAACATATGCATATGATATATGCATTTTTATAAAAGAAATATAAAAATATCGTCCCATGCAAGAACTTATCATATGCAACTTCTGTTCGAATCACTACATAATCCCCGTTTCCCATTGTTTGCCCTAAAGCGTTAAACTACGCAGTTTAACGCGCCTTATTGTGTCCTATAATCACCAGATATAAAGTAATGTAATGCAATCTTATAATCAACCGGTTAACTTTATTATTTGGGTTATCTGTTATTGTATTTGCCGCTCGCAGGATACTACGCATCAGGGTTTTCCTGATTGTGACATTAACT
Source organism: Pinus albicaulis (assembly GCA_034641835.2). Classification (NCBI taxonomy): domain Eukaryota; kingdom Viridiplantae; phylum Streptophyta; class Pinopsida; order Pinales; family Pinaceae; genus Pinus; species Pinus albicaulis. The sequence continues at coordinate 492,450,458 of CM076578.1, forward strand.
CACCTTGATTAGACATATGTTTTCAATTTTTTTTTATTTTTGCCATGGTTCACTATGAGATTTATTGTTGTTTATTTATTTTAATTATTTTAATTTGAATTATCTGTTATTTAATTGGCCAAAAACTTTCACTTCTTGTTGCAAAATGTCTAGATTTTATCACCATTATTTGTACTGTCGTTACAAAAAGATTCATATTTATCCTGCAGGTCTTGTACTTTATCTGGAGTCGCATTAAGCAAAATAATGAGGTAGTGCTAAATTCATTTTCCCCGTACGAGCCGCCCATTATTGTCTGTCAGATAGCACGCAGATACATAGAGAGAGCCATTTTCTCTGTATCAGTGACCATTTATGGTCTCTGACATATTTTTATATACAGAAAATAGAAAAGAAATGTTTATAAAGCTGTGGCACCTGAACTTTTCAAAGGTTAGCGTTGGGGTTAGAATATGAGAGCATATTATATGCATAGTCTGCATTGTTTTAAAGTGGACCCGATGCATATTATTCAGCGGATTTGATAAGTAGGTTTGGTTTTGGTTTTTAAACCATTGGCAAATGCATAGATTATAATAAATTGAATGGACAGAAGAATTTATTAACTTTGTGGGACCCTCACGAATCGCATCAGAGAAAATCATAACAGCGGAACATGTTAATAAAAGTCCCGATGGCGATAATGGAGCCGATGTGTTTATGAACTGTGATTTATATGTATTTGAAGTTCCAATAAAAAATAAAAATGAATACAGTTCGTATATGGATAGAGAGTGTAAGGAGGTAGGCTGAGCACAAATTAATTATGAATAAGAGATTACATAGTTAAAAATAAAATAATAAATTTGAAAAACAAAGAATTAAATATAAAATTAAAGTTATATTTTTTTTAATTGATATAGAAAAAATAAAATAATATAATAAATCGAATGGACAAAAGAATTTATTAACCTTGTGGGACCCTCACGAATCGCATCGGAGAAAATCATAATAGCAGAACATATTAATATAAGTCCCTATGGCGATTGCGGAGCCGATGTGTTTATGGACTGTGATTTATATGTGTTTGAAATACCAGCCTAAAAGGCATTAATCACATCGAAACGTTTGCAAATGCATCAATCGTATCGGAGGAGGGGCATCGCATCAGAACATTGGCAAATGCATTAATCGCAATCGGAAGCATTGAGTTGCGATTAATCGCATCGGCAAATAGAAAAGAAATGTTTATAAAGCTGTGGTGCTCGAACTTTTTAAAGGTTAGCGTTGGGGTTAGAATATGAGAGCATATTATATGCGTAGTCTGCATTGTTTTAAAGCGGAACTGATGCATATTATTCAGCGGATTTGATAAGAAGGTTTGGTGTTGGTTTTTAAACCATTGGAAAATGCATAGATTATAATAAATCGAATGGAAAAAATAATTTATTAACTTTGTGGGACCCTCATGAATTGCATCGGAGAAAATCATAACAGCGGAACATGTTAATAAAAGTCCCGATGGCGACAACGGAGCCGATGTGTTTATGAACTGTGATTTATATGTATTTGAAGTTCCGGCTTAGAGTGCATAGATTTAAAAAATAAAAATGAATACAGTTCGTATATGGACAGAGAGTGTAAGCAGGTGGGCTGAGCACAAAGATTAATTATGAACAAAAGATTTCATAAACTGCATCGGGTGTGAAATAATATTACAAAGGAACCAATACAAAAAGTTCTGATGCTGATTGAAAGGTGGACCAGCAATCAACTATTAACTGCACCATATAACATAGATCGGATCCGCACTTATAGAATAACAAATGGTTCAAATAAAAAACTTCGATGCCGATTGTTAATCGGACCCGAGTTCAACTTTTAGCTGTGGCCTATAATATGCATTGGGTCCGGTTCCTTTTACTGTTCGATTGGGCAACAAACAAAACACTCCCGATACGTTTCAAATTGCAATACAATATGAATTGATCATCGCATCGCATTGCAAAGATCAAAAGTGAATTTTAACATTTATTACAAGGATTTGCCGATTTCCAATTGTACGACAATATTAATTCAAAATCAGATGGAGGATCATGGGTTATTTTGTTCTCAATATGCGAATGTCACCCCTTGGAGAGAATTTATGTTGAAAATACGGGGATATTAAATGGTAATTAAAATCTTTGTAGCTGTTCTCATTATTGTGTTTTATTTCGGCTGAAAGCATTAATTTGAATTGGAGAACAAAAGTTCGAATCCTTTCATTCACAGAACCAAAGAGAGTTTACCTGACTCTCAAATGTCAAAGAGAAGTAGAAAGTATAAAGCTATTCTTTTTGCAAATGCTCCTGTGCTAAACATGTCACCCAAGGAAAAACCGGCGAAGCTCAAGCTAGTCACAGACACCTCCTGTCAAGGACTAGGGAAGATGACATGGGAGAATGTATACAATTTGCTTGAAAAAGAGAAACCTAGGGTTGTTGTGCCCAAAGAAACTGCTCTTGATGAAGAAGATTCAGACTCTGACTCTGAATCTCAACTTAGTGCATAGGCAAATTCATTTTTACACCGAGTTGCTACCTGGGCGAGTATTTTTCCCTACTATGATGTTATCATATGGGTCATTGAAAATGTGACCATTCAAAACATGACTTTTGTTTCTACTTCTGGATCAGTGTTTGGGTCATTGAGGGTAGAAGATATTAAAGCAATGTACCATCTTCCCAATCCACAAAATATTTACAACAAAGAATTCCTTAAAGAATATGCTGCAGAACATCCAAACCAGGCAGAGGCAATCAAAGAATGGAGGAATAACCCTGAGAAACATAAGTAAGAGGCATCAGGTATGTACTCTATGGAGTTTCTCGCACCGCCATATTGTTATGCTGCAAAAATGATGTGTAGGTTGTTCGGAAATGACAACTCTGCTAGATTTTCTATTGAAATGGTCCCGTTAATTCATTCTGATCTTAATTCTGAAATTATGGATTGGGCTATCATTTTGTCGGATAAGATAGCTAATCGAATTCTAGAGTATAGAAAATACAAGAATTCAGGGAATTCTTCCCCTTTCCATTTTTGTGGTTATATTTTGGACGCCCTCTGTTTCAATTCTGAGTTCCCCATGCTAAGTTGGAAATGGACTCCAAAAGAACCTATTCCTATTCATCTGTATCATAGTTTCTTATGGAAAGAACATTTCAAACTTCATTTTTACAGAGTCTGCCATGGTTTTCTAATTCCAATCTACCAAACCATTTTTGGTCATTTCCCTCCTAGACTGTCCAATAAAGCCAAGACTGATTTGTCTGCTATCGAAGATTGGTTCGGAGAAGAAAAATTCACTTATATCAGAATTTTTGGGAGTATTGTTCAGCCACATATCCTTCCCCTATATGTTCCAGATAAGCTGTTAGCTCAGGAGATTTCCTATCAACTAACAGTTGAAGGAATGTCTAGAATTTTGAAAATCAATAAAAAGCTTATGTGGCCTACCTTCCCTTTTAACTGTGGTGAATATACTCTTAATAGTTTTGCTCATGCTGAGAAAGAAGTTGGTAAGATTTCTAATTTTAAGTTTTCAATAATTCCTGGAAGATAATACGACCCAAGAAAAGTGGCGCATGATTTTACTACCTCTGTTTCGATTGCCTGATTCGAGCATGAACCAGACATTTTTGATGATTTATTTGTTTCCATGGATGATATATCCCAAGTCTTTGATTCAGCCAAGTCCAAGTTACAGGCCAAGGAGTTGAAATTTTTTTTGTTGTATAGAAGCCAAAGGTTACTTACTGTGCCTCTTAATCAGTTGTGAGCTCCCACACAGGAGAAAGCATCACAACAAGCAGGAAGTACTTCTGGTAAAGAAGTAGAAGGGGTTGATCCTGTTTTAGGGAAAAAGGATGACAACAGTAAAGCCGACAGTGCCAAAACAGAAATAGCTTCTCAAAAAGATATATAGAATCCTTTAGTGCAAACAGAAAAAGGGAACACTAGCACTGATGCCCAGGTACATATTGAAAAGGGAAGTACAAAAAGTAAAAATACTGAACAAACACCGAAGAATGATGCAGGTTCTCAACTTGGAGGACAAGTAGATACTGAATTGGTTGTTTCTTCTCATTTCCTAAATCAACATCAACAATTTGCACAGCAGATAGGATTGCAAAACAATCCTCAAGTTGACGATCCCAAAGATCAAGATGTGGAAATCATTCCTGAAAACTCAACTAGGGAAATTATGCTAAAGATAGAAGAAATCCCTCCTTTATATATATTCTACAGTCCCAAACATAGGGCTATGGTAAGAAAACAAAGGAAAAGGAGGATAACAGATCAAGATGCTCTTTTGGCATCATAGGGGGAATTGCTAAATGTTGTTTATAAAAATGCTGAGGTGGATCCATCTGAGGATCTCACCAAATTGTCTCAATATGCTAGTGCCTATAGTGTTGCCACTATAGATAAAGCTTCTGAAGTTTCACAGCTAGTAAAACAAAAAGATAAGCAAATAGCTATCTTTGAAGAACAGGTTGCAGGTGATCAGCAAAAGATTATTCAGTTGGAACAGCAGGTACAGGATGCAGAACTCAGAGCTAAAAAACTAGAAGAGCAACTCAACCTTGAAAAGAAAAATAATGATGAACAAGCCTTGGGAAAACAACAACAGTTGACTCAAGAAGTATAAAACCTACAAAATCTTTTACAAAATGAGAGAAATTCAAAATTTGAAGAGGAAAAAATATTCCAATCGGAAATGGACAAGTTCAAGTAGTATCCCAAGCTAGATCAATTCATTACTGAAGCTCTTGAAATGAACAAACTGTTATCTCAACAGTTAAATGAATTTTGTTTAAAGTTGACACAAATTGAGCCTTTGTACGAAATTACATCGTCTTTGATAGATAAATTAGTCACTGTTAGGCAAGAAATTGAAGATATTGATGATAAAATTTCCAAGTTTCTTTCATGGCAAGATACAAAGGAAGGAAGAAAAGCTAACCTTCCTAGAATTGAAGAGAGACACAAGGAAATTATATTTATGGAATGGGAACAGCAGTTAATGAAATCAGAAAGAGCCACATCAAGGGCTAAAAGTTTAATGAATAATACAACACAATTGATTAATGACAGCTTGTATGCTACCAATTTGATCTCAGATTGTACTCCAGGCGAGTTACCTAAAGTAAAAGAAGCTGATTCTAGGTGGAAGCAAGAGATAATCGATAAAAATAAAAAAATTAGCGAACTTCAAGGAATTTCATGGGATAATATGTGGTCTTATTTGATCAAGCCACACAGCCAACAGATGGCCATCAAATTCCTTTCGAATGCTATTCAATGTATCATTCTTGAATTCTTTGATGCTACATACACTGGATAGTTACATTAAAAAATGAGTCGGCCAACAGAAGTCCAAGATATGCTCAATGTTTGCCACCTTCGTTCATCCACCTCATTCGATGATTAATGAGCCAGTCTACTACAAGCTCGCATTTTAGTTTAAGATATTTTATTTTAGATAGATTGTAGGAATAGTTTTAGTTATTTAGTTTTATTAAGTATCTATTTAAACCCCTTTCATGCATTTAGAAAGGGGTCCTTAATTTGTAATATTTTTTGACTTGGAGATTACATTTTTCTACTGCATTTACTTCTATATTATTTTATAAAGGATCACATCTGGTGATTCTGTGCGGAATTATTTTTTAAGAGTTGCATTTCTATACCTTGTAGTTGATTTTGCATTGGAATTGCTGTATTAGTGTATCAGATTTCATTTGAAAGTCTCAAGATGGATACAGTATTTCTATCTATTCAGTGTTAATTTCTTTTGTGATTAGCTAGTACTTTCATTTCAAGTCATTTAGTTCCATTTCCCCCATCCAATCATTCTATTACCAACCCATTCAAATTACTAGGAAACTAGTCCTACAAATCCAATCGGGACCACCATTCCAAATGGAAAAGGAGCTAAGAGCACATCAATTATAGAACTGCACATAACATCTTCAAAATTGTCAGGAATTTGTTTCAGAAGAGTAGTTAGTTTAAGTATAAATGTGCGTTCATCTATTGGTGCTGTGTTTATAAAGTTGCATTCTCTTGAACTATGATTCAATGGTAGTGATAGAGCTATGTTGACTGCTTGTTAAGCTAAAATATGTTGAAGGTTGAGCAAAGCATTGCCTAGAGACCGTATCATTTGAATAGCATCAATTTTTCTCTTTTCATGTTCTTTTCGTATCCTTTTGAATGCATTTGTCATAGATCTGTCAACTTTGGTCATATATGAAGTGCAATATGAAACTGTAGCATATGCATTTAAAACATATTGAGCATATATATTTTCATTCCATAGGTGTGGCATATTGTATGCAAAGCTATTATTCCATATTTCTGATGGTTTTCGTTGCAGGAATACCATTGGTTGTGTTAATGTACTTTGTATTAATTCGATGTAAGCAGTTTCTGTTAACCGGAATTCATATAACAAATCTTCATGACTAGTTGATTTGTCATAGTGTTTTTTCTCTAAGGTGCTTTCCAAGGACAAAAATTTTTCATTTATTGAGCCATGTACCGAAGTAATTGGTTCAAGAATCCTTGTTCTTTTCATTGGTAGCATTGGAAATTTGTATCTACACTGTGATGCTTTTCTTTTTTTACAGCTTTTGGTATGATGATGTTCATGTATCTTTGCGAGTTCTGGATCAAGGTGATTTGTGCTACAAGTTATATAGTTATCCAAGAAGTTCTCAATTTCTAAGTTAGTATTAAGTCCATATACTGGAGAATTTTCTATCCATATAAGAGCATGTTCATGTGCACTACCTCTATTTTGGAATTCAGTTACAAAGTAGTAATCTAATATTTTGCCAAAAAATGTGCTATATTGATAGATCAATTGCTTCAATGCATTTGTATTATGTCTATAGTTACATGTACATGTTACTGGGTCCTTTCTGACAAGATAATCCAAGAAGTTACAAATTATATAGTTATCCAAGAAGTTTTCAATTTCTAAGTTAGTATTAATTCCATATACTGGAGCATTTTCTATCCATATAAAAGCATGTTCATGTGTACTACCTCTATTTTGGAACTCAGTTACAAAGTAGTAATCTAATATTTTGCCAAAAAATGTGCTATCTTGAAAGATCAATTGCTTCAATCCACTTGTCTAATGTCTATAGTAACGTGTACATGTTACTGGGTCATTTCTGACAAGATAATCAATGTTTCATTCCTCAATTGTTTCAATGTGTTTCTCTTTATTTCTATTGCTATGTAATTTAATAAGAGTTTGTACTAGTGGTGTCCAAAGATGCTCTGCACTTGTAAATGTAAGAAAGAAAGTTGGAGGACCTAATTGTCGTATCATTGCAAATATATGTTTCTGCATTTGTTGATGGTAATCAGGAAAATTCTTATGTGTTTGAAATATATGTGTCCAATGTGACCTTTTAGTAACTTTTCTAAGTTGGGCTTGTACTTAACATATTTTGCTAACAACTTTCTTCCTTGTAATTTTCCTTTTCTTATTCATACTGAGATGCATGACATGACCTTCTCAATGAGTATTTGCATTGTCTTGAAGAACAAATTTGTGATGTGATAGGGCAAGTGACCACTACAATGCATTAGTTCCCATTTTATTATTTCTTGGTAACGAAATCTTTGTAGTATATTACCGTGACGTGGATTTCCAAAGAATAGTGTTAGGAAACTCATTTCTTCTACATGTTTCTCTTTGAATATCCCAAGTGGTCATTGTCCTCAGCTGGTGATATTTCAATAATCTTGTCTTGTAAATCATGAATTCGTCGTGTAGCTATGAATCCATGTACCAAGGTTTCAGTTTGCCTTTCACTTTTTGAAATGCTATCAGTTTCACTTTTTCTATCAATGTTGTCATCGTCGGATTTATTACCTTTATTGTCCAATTCAAGTATATGATTCCAATTGCTATTAATGGAAATGTTTTCAATTTTATACAAATTTCGAGAACATAGTTCTTTAAGTGCTCTCATGATAATATGCACACACACTTTTCCTGTTTGATATGCATTCTTGTATTCTAGTTGCCGTTTTAATGTACTAGCAATTGTGATTGTATTGTTTATGGATAGTGGCAATGCGTTTTGGACAATGTCCATATAGACATGTACATTGATTATTGAACCAGTTAAGCCCATTTGTGATCGCTTCTTCCCGCATTGCCTTATTTGTGCAAAGCAAATTCTCAATGCAACAATGTCTTCTGTTTTTCAGATATGTTTATGTACATTTTTTTTAATTCAAGTCCAATGCTTGAGATGTTATTTTGAAATTGCAATGTCTTACATAATGGAAATTTGGTTTTTGGTGTGTCTTCAATTTTTCCTTTGTAAATTTCTATGGGAGTACCTTTTCGTGATGAACAATTTTTATCTGCTATTTTATTTCTATTTTGCCCAAACCTGCTTAGACTCTCTATCCATATAGGAACTGTATTGATTTTTATTTTTTAAATCTACACACTTTAAGCTGGAACTTCAAATACATATAAATCACAGTTCATAAACACATCAGCTCCGTTATCGCTATCGGGACTTTTATTAACATGTTCCGCTATTATGATTTTCTCCGATGCGATTCGTGAAGGTCCCACAAAGTTAATAAATTCTTCTGTCGATTCGATTTATTATAATCTATGCATTTTCCAATGGTTTCAAAACCAACAACAAACCTGCTTATCAAATCCGCTAAATAATATGCATCGGGTCTGCTTTAAAACAATACAGACTACGCATATAATATGCTCTCATATTCTAACCCCAACGCTAACCTTCGAAAAGTTCAAGCGCGGAAACTTTATAAAGCTTTATTTTCTATTTCCCGATGCGATTAATCGCAAGTCAATGCTTTCAATTGCAATTAATGCATTTTCCAATGTTCCGATGCGATGCCCTTCCTCCAATGCGATTGATGCATTCACAAACATTGCAATGTGATTAATGCCTTTTAAGCCAGAACTTCAAACACATATAAATCACATTCCATAAACGCATCGGCTCCACAATCGCCATCGAGACTTTTATTAACATGTTCCGCTATTATGATTTTCTCTGATGAAATTCGTGAGCGTCCCACAAGGTTAATAAATTCTTCTGTCCATTCGATTTATTATATTATTTTATTTTATACTACATTAACTAAAAAAAATATAACTTTAAAATTATATCTAATTCTTTTTTTTTCAAATTTATTATTTTATTTTTAACTATGCAATCTCTTGTTCATAAGTAATCTTTGTGCTCAGCATACCTGTTTACACTCTCTGTCCATATACGAACTGTATTAATTTTTATTTTTTAAATCTATGCACTCTAATCCGGAACTTCAAATACATATAAATCACACTTCATAAACATATCAGCTCCATTATCGCCATCGGCACTTTTATTTACATGTTCCGCTGTTATGATTTCCTCTGATGTGATTCATGAGGGTCCCACAAAGTTAATAAATTATTCTGTCCATTCGATTTATTATAATCTATGCATTTGCCAATGGTTTAAAAACCAACACCAAACCTGCTTATCAAATCCACTAAATAATATGCATCGGGTCTGCTTTAAAACAATGCAGACTACGCATATAATTTTCTCTCATATTCTAACCCCAACGCTAATCTTTGATATTACATAAGCTAAACTTGAGAAAATCTACTTACTTTATTATTATCAACTAATCAAAGCTTGAGATAATCCAAAAACTATTTTTATCCTTGAAGAATTAGAAATAAATTGTAAGTTAAAAGACCTTTTAACATATTTCGAACATATTAGAAAAATTTTATACTTAGAAATATGTTAAAATGAATAGTAAATTGCAATCGGAAATTCAGAAAAGTTCTTTTAAAGAGTTGTTATTGCTTTGATATGTTCCGATGCGATCGTGCTCAATCCCAATTGCATTTCAGAATAATATTAAGTATTGCACTTTTTCTATTTATAAAAATGCGATGCGATTTATCGCAATCGCATCTCAGGAAAAAGATTAAACATTGCATTCGTTGCATTGCAAAATTCCGATGCGATTGCGCTCAATCGCAATTACATTTTCGAAGATAGATTATAACTGTCCACTTCATTTTAAATCTCCGAAGCGATCGGGATTTGGAAATAACATTTTCACTCAAACAAATTGCGATGCGATCATCGCAATCAGAAAATCGGCATGAATCATATTCTATTTATCTTGCGCACCATTGAAGACTTGCGATGCGATTGTTATTTTGCCTTTATATTTATTCATCGCATCGCAAAAGATAAAAAGTGAATTTTAATATTTATTACAAGGATTCGCCAATGTCCGATATACTATTACGGTTTTCTAAAATCATCACTATTGAATGGAAAATCCTGAGTCAATAAACTGATTCCTAGTACAAGATGTGTCATTGGCCTGGAAATTTGTTGAAAACAAATAAGTTCAATAAAGTTTAATAATTTAAATTGCCTCGATGTATTTATTTAACATTTTGCTATAAATATTTGAGATTCTATGATATAACATTACACAACAGCAGTGTATACAAGCAATAACAGAGGATGCAGTTATAGAAATTTAAAATTTAAATTAAATTATGTTCTAAATAAATTTTATCATTTTTTTTATTATTATTTATTTTAATTATAAAAACTCTAAAAAATTGTTTAAAAAAAAATTAATTGTAAAAAAATATTAGGATTCAAATAATAGTACTTAAAATTGTGATTTTTTAAAAATAATTTTAATAGATTAAATTCATAGTTTGATGGTTTTCAAAATCTACACCTCTGACATATTTCAGCCATGAGTATTAATTGTACTGTGAGTAATTATATCAATTTAATGGTTTTGATATTTCTCGGGATCTTATCTCATTAAGTGTTTCGTGCCAATTTTTATGGCTCTATTAATTCTATTCAACTTGCTATTTTAACTAATTCACTTTCCATTTCCTGTGCATAGAAATGCATGTAAATATGGGCAGTTGACTCTATTAGTGTTGTATGGAAGCTTGTGCATTGAAGGTTATAAACCTTTTCAATGAATATGAGATTAACAACGTCGAAGTCTTACCACATTAACTTTACCCTTCAAATATGCTTTATTCTGAATGTAGTATGGTTGAAACCATAGGTAATAAAGAAAAGATAAGGTTATAAGGCCATAGGTAATTATATAAAGACTTTTATCGTAAGTCGAGATGAATAAATTAATTTATGTTTGTACAATATATTGTACAGTGACGAAGCAAGCTAATCCCCGAGCTACTTGACATTAGTGGTGAACTTCTCTAGACTGACCCACAGTCATATATAGCATTACTAAGTACACATCAGCCACATGCTCATAAGAACATCATAAATAAAATTGTGATGCATGGAGCTTTTATTACTTGTATGATTAGAAGTTGAAAATAGAACATATGGATAACACTTTAAAATTGGAATCTATCACGTTGAAAATGCTCAACCATGGATTAACTAATTATAAGTATATTATAGTTAAAAAAATAAGTTTTTATTTGCGTTAATTATAATTTAATACTTAATATATATATATATATATATATATATATATATATATATATATATATATATATATATATATATATATATATATATATATATAAATATATATATAGTAGATATTTATTTTGTTCAATTTGGCACTTCTCTTTAAATTATTTGTGCTAATAGTTTCTTTATTTATTATTTTATATTATTATGTTTATTTATTATTTTATACTATTAAATATTGAACTGCAATTGCAAAATACTCTTAATTTATATAATTTTTATTAATGTAAATTTAGTGAATTATGATAAATAGATATAATAAATTATTTTTTAAAATAAGTTTCCACTTAAATTATTATTATCAATACTTTTTTTATATAATATTTAGGTATGATGAAGTTCTTATAAATTTAATTTGCATAATATTTATACATTGTCTATACTATATATATATATATTTTTAAATAAATATTCAATTTTATTTTTAGTTCTTGCTACTTAGTTTAATTTAATTACTAATTTATTTTGTATTGTTATTATGTACCATTAAATTATAAATAGTCATTAAGATATTTTTGACTTTCCTATGAAATTTGATTGAAAATGCTTTTAAGAACCATTGGATCCAGGTCATTAAATAATTTATTAAAAAACGTAAATTACAGATTTATCTTTGTCTGATTCGAGGATTACATTAAATTAAATCCATATCAAATCTACATGTTCCTACATGAAAATATTTGGTTGACTGATCCCATGCATAGCAATAAGGATCAGATCCCATACAACTTATTCATTAGCAATATATTCCTCCAGTTACGTCACTATGTAGGCATTGAATCTTATTACAGGGAATTAAATGGGGTAGAATAAATATTCCAATTTATTTAAAGAGAGTTAAATGATGTATAATATGAACTCAAAAGAATTTCGGTTTGTGGAGTTGTTTAGTTTTCATTAAATTATAAATTAGTTATTAATATATTTTCTACTGGGTTGAAAATACTTTTAAGAACCATTGCATCCACATCATTAAATAATTTATTAAACAACACAAATTACAGATTTATGTTTTCTCACTTCAAGGATTACATTAAAGTAAATCCATGTCGAATTTACATTTATCATCGGTCATTTCTTGATCATACAAATGCTCACAGATGTTCACCTATTCTGCTGCGAAAACCATCATAGAAAAAATAAAATTCAAATTTCAATGTTATTAATTATACATAGAATCATTATTAACAATAAGGTTTTCCACATCGAATATGTAATTTATGACATTCATTATGCAAATGCAGATATGAGTTGGAGGATCTAGTGATGTCACAGACATCCCATGTAGATCTCTTGATATCAACAACCATTAATTCAAAATTAAATAGCATAAAATTATAGCAGTTGTACCAGTTTCTACTTTGCATTTGTTCTGTTGCTTGAAGCTCTGTGAATTTTATTTCCTCTCTTTAGATTTTCTGTTCTTGACCGTTGAAATATTTGTATTCTACTCAACACATCTGCAACTAGATTTACCGTGCGACTCGACACTCTGCAAGCAAGCTTTCACATGTTAGCCTAGAACTGTGCCCCTCCAGTTGCAAGGTTTGCTAAGCATAATTTCTCTTACTCGTTTACATAATTCCACACATTAAATTCACTTTCTTGCTCTGATTCTGAGTGCAAAGTGGATGATATTCTACCTGCAATTTACATATTATGGACTGTGTTTTTAAATGATAGCCGATGGAACATTGATGATTGCAATTCCATTCGAATTTGATAAAGTTGGTGCGTCCTACAATTATCGTTTCTTTTTAACAAATTTACAAAGTTCCTAGAAGTACTTCTCAAGATTATATCATACAGAGGAAACATAGAAAACATAATTTTGTTAGGTCTCTAACATGAGAATACCATTTGTATCAGCCTAGGAGGATTCAAAGTCATTTCCCTTGGAACAACTTTGTTTACTAAAGCCTCCGTTCATTAAAAAAATGTACATTATTATCATCATCATTTTCTGAGTTAAATTCCACTTCATTTGTAGCTTCGGTACTAGCAGATCAAAAACTATGTTCTTGTTCGACTTAAAAAGTTTTTTCCATAATTTTAATTCTCAAAAAGATAAAATACTTTTCGTAATTTTATTTTTTTTAAAATTATTATTTAATTAAAAATTACTTCGTTGTAATTTTAATTTTTCCTAAAACCTTCAAGATTACGTTGTAATTTTACTTTTCAACAAAAATTACATCACACAAACTGTATGTTTTGAAGTTTGTTTCCATTTTCAACAAAGATTACATCGTAATTTTACTTTTCAACAAAAAAATATATCTCAAAGAGTGTATGTTTTGAAGTTTTTTTCCATCGCATTATTTTATTATTTGATTGAAAATTAAAAAATATATATAATTTGATATAGAATAAATTTTGTCATCCTATAAATCCTTGCCTGACTGGATTCTATACCATTTATCTGGCTGTCAAAATGCATTGGCTCTACATTATTTGGCTTCTTTTTTTTTCTCTTTTTTTTTTTTGTTTTTCCGCAATTTTAACTAACCTGGACAGTACAGTACTGCTAGGAAGACGAGTTTGAGTGACATTTTCTGACAAAATAATATTTTGTTCTCTTAAGCTTTTGATTTTGTCAGAAAATTTTTCATTGTGGTTCTCCAAATTCGATGTATGATCATGCTCTTGAAGTAATTCCCGAGTGATCGCTATAGTCTCGTTCTCTTAAGCTTTCAATTTTGTCAGAAAAGTTTTGATTGAGGTTCTCCGAATTCGACGTATGATGATGCTCTTGAAGTAATTCCCGACTCATCGCTACAGTCCCGTTTTTTACATCTACAATCTATGATAAGGTTCATAGTTTTCTAGTTCCCAATCTTTAGGTGTTTAGTCTGATTCTTGAAATATCATCTGAATTTCATGTTGAACTTCCTGCTCACAGAGGCTTTTACAAAATAGTGATTGTTGCAATACACAGTGCACAAAATTTGATTCTATGTCTCTCAGTTCAAAAGAAAATAATACTGCCATGTAAACCTATTCTATCTCGCATTCTGCTCTTCTTTTTAAAATAAAAACATATGACAGTGTTACAAAGACTCTTGGGCCTTTTATAATGGCAGGACATATTAAAATAAAAATAAAACTAAAGCAGTACGCCCTTTCGGAGCCACCCAAAATGAAGGCTCATATTAAAAAAATTGAAATGTTTTAACATTAGCTCTTATAACAAAGTACTTTATAAAAAAATTGTCGTGCATATAAAACATATTAAAACATTTTACATAAAACCTTTGCATTGTTCACCATTTTAGAAAGCAGTTCGAACACAAAAAACTGGAGATAAAAAATGGAACAGTGAAAACAGAAGTAGCTAATATAACAGATGCAAAGCCAAGGGTAGTTAACACAGCCCCAAAAACAAAACTCTATGAAATAAACTAAAGTTCAAGCTATTTTGTGGTCATTGTTATCCTCCAAGAAATTATTGCATCTTGTGCATATTATGGAGGCAAGAAAATGCAAGCACCTTAGTTGAAAGTTAGTCAGAATTAATCTTTAAACAATTGCTTCCAAAATACAAGACACCTAACAAGAGTCATCAGTTCAATTGATCGAGTAAAAGCAACACTACGAGCAGTCAAAACAGAAGTAGCAAATAGAACAGATGCAAATGCAAGGGTAGTTTATAGGTTATGTAGTTATAGCTTATTGAAAATAGTACTTGTTACACTATAGTCTAGAGATTTATAGCAAATTAGAGTAGCTACCCAAATAGTCACATTAGTCTTATTGCTATGGACCTATGGTAGTGGTAGTCTTAGTCCCATGCCCTAAGTTATTATTATTGGATCTTAAAGATTTCATATAGTATAAATCAAGATTGTTCTATGTCATCTATTATTCACATTATCCCACACAAGTTCCTATGTCTCAACTTCTGGTATTGCTCTTATTCTTCAGTCAGTTGATACCTTTGGATAGTTAATTTGTTGTTTTTTCCTTGATGCTTTAACAAAGTTAGGTGACACTTTCTGCATTGAATCGAATATATAAATTTGGAACGATGGAATGTAATCACATGCAACTTTCAAAGATGCTACAACAACTAATAGAAGAAGAAGACACTGCTAATATCAAAATAGACTGTAGAAACAAAGCAACGGAGAAAACAAGTGTTGGATACTTTGCATGTAGACCTTGTAAGAAGTGGTTTAGCTGCAGTTTCGAATGGTGCAAATGTTGTTTTTGTATGCAGTACATTTGTTAATATGAAAAAAATAATAAGCAGTTGTCAAATATCAACACGAAAGAAAGCAAACAAGAAAACAAATAGTCAATACTTTAAATCTAGATGTTGTACCAGGTCGTATAGATACGACTTCATATGATCCAAATGTTGTTGTTGTATACACCACCATTGTTAATGTCCATAGAACAATGGCTGGTTATTAGCAATCGTCATAGAATACATTTATTCATCATTGAAATGAACATTTTGTCTTATGACAAAAATTAGTGTAACTACCAAATTTTCAAAATATAGTGATAGAATTAGTCCATATTATGTTGACCTATCTTGTCCAATATTTGCTACATTGACTTGCAAGTACATGCTTTCGTGCAATAAATTTGGGACTTGCATAAGGGATGAATGCTTTGTAATAACTAAGACAATTCTCACATTCAACTATTTGTATGAAGCATGTTGTTGCCTTCAAGATGCTACTATGCTATAGTGCATATCTAACTGTACATATGTATTCGTAATTACAACTATGTTGTTTACAGCTATCAAGATTAGATTTACTAATCAAGACACATTCAATCTATATTTCATGCTTTCTATTGTATACAAAAGTGAATTATTTATAGAATACATAGCTTGTATGTGAGATTCATGTTTTTAGAGACAATAATCAACGTTGCATCTTCTTTGTTTTGCAGTGATACTTTTGAAATACAAAGAGATGCAAAATAGGAACTAGTTACTTGCAACTTTGCTTCTCTTATTTTACTGTTTTGAAATCAAAGATACAATATAATAGTAAAATTAGTATTTTGTGCTAGTAAACATTATCATAGAGATATATTCAATAAAGCAAAAAATATTATAAAAGCTCTTCTCATTTTTGAGGGAAAAAAATCTAAGATACATAGCACTTAGTAAACAAATCACCATATGAATCTGAAGAATAAATACATAGAAAAAAATGGTTGAAATCATAGACATTGAAAACTACTATCCAGCAAAAAACCATCGGATAGATACTAATATTGATGTCATTTTAATGAACCATAGTCTCTTTAGACTACAAAAATTTTCATATACTCCTGGAGATTGTTTGTTCAATGCATTTGAAGTGCTTCTACACTTTCGTTACTCACCTATTGAACTACGCAATGGAATAATAGACCATTTTCTCAATTGTCTACAGTAAAATGACACTGAGGCAAAAGAATCATATCAATATGAACTAGATCTTGTCATGTTATATCAACTTCATGGAATTCACGATGTTGACACATACCTTCGTAGAATGCGTTTTTCTGCATCTAATAGAAATTTCCAATCTGAAAGAGGCCTATGGGGAGACACATTTTGCATACGGTGGCTATAAAAGTGGTTGAACATACCAATTGGAGTCTGGTCGCTAAAAATGAAAACAAGGTATTTGTTCTTCAACCACGATCTAGATACAATTCCACTAAACATTTTGTTTCGTGATACAAATCCCATTAGTGGACATTTTGAACCCCTATTATACAAAATATTATGTAGATGCAACTTTGTACCAAATTATTTGTTGTCACCTCTTTGCAAATATCTTGAAAACCATTATGAATCCGTTGTTCATGAAATGCAAATTCATGGATTGCATATAGAAATAAAAAACTATGTCAAAATGTGCTAATAGCATGTTTAGTGCAATTTGTCATTTAATAGCCCCTGAATTTGATGAACAATCTTTCAGACTCTACATTGTCCAATCTTTTTGCAATGCACTAATGGTTAGGAGCAACGATGCATTAAATTGTATAGAAAAACACTTAACAAATGAAACTATACAAAGTCAAACAATGGTTGCATGTTGGCAACAATACCTAATTAATATGGCAATGCCATATGAAAAAGGAGGAGTTGAAGGAACATCATTTTGCTTCCAATGGACATCAATCATATTCAATGTAAACATACAAATATGGTCATTTACCAGTAAAACCATTGTGAATTACTACCAATCAAAAACAAATTCCAACCAAACATACAACATACTATCATTTGAAACAAGTACATCACACATTCATTATGAACCATTACTGTCAAATCAAAATACAAATCGATGCAATCTGCAATGAAGAATAGTGCAAATGCATGGAAACACCAACAATAGAATAAAATTGTGCAAATTGAAACAAATGATACGTACAAATGACCCAAATAAAATTGGACAAAATAGAAATAAAATAGCAGATAAAAATTGTTCATCACGAAAAAGTACTCCCATAGAAATTTACAAACAACAAATTGAAGACACACCAAAAACCAAATGTCCAATATGTAAGACATTGCAATTTCAAAAGAACATCTCAAGAATTGGACTTGAATTACAAAAAATGTACATAAACATATCTGGAAAACAAAAGACATTGCATTTAAATATCATTTGTAGATCTTGCAAAACAGCACTTGCGAATGCAAAGTTGCCTCGCTTTGCAACACCTGAACAAATAAGACGTAATAAGCCATTGCAAAATTTAACAAGATTTTCAGAGCTTGAGGAAAGACTTGTTGCATTGAGAATTCCCTTTGCACAAATAAGACAATGTGGGAAGAAGCGATCACAAATGGGCTTAACTGGTTCAATAATCAATGTACCTGTCCAGATGGACATTGTCCAAAAAGCATTGCCACAATCCATAAAAAATACAATCACAATTACTATTGCATTAAAACAGCGACTAGAATACAAGAATGCATATCAAACAGGAAAAGTGCGTGTGCATATTGTCATTGGAGCACTTAAAGAACTATGTTCTCAAAATTTGTATAAAACTGAAAACATTTCCATTAATAGAAATTGGAATCATATACTTGAATTGGACAATAAAGGTAATAAATCTGACAATGACAACATTGATAGCAAAAGTGAAACTGATAGCATTTTAGAAAGTGAAAGGCCAACTGAAACCTTGGTACATGGATTCATAGCTTCACAATGAATTCATGATTTACAAGACAAGATTATTGAAATAGCACCAGCTAAGGGACAATGACCACTTGGGATATTGAAAGACAAATATGCAGAAGAAATGAGTTTCCCAACATTATTCTTTGGAAATCCACGTGACGATGATATACTACAAAGATTTCGTTACCAAGAAATAGTAAAATGGGAACTAATGCATTGCAGTGGTCACTTTTCCTATCACATCACAAATTTCTTCTTCAAGACAATGAGAATACTCATTGAAAAGGTCATGTCATGCATCTCAGTACGAATAAGAAAAGGAAAATTACAAGGAAGAAATTTGTTAGCAAAAGATGTTAAGTACAAGCCCAACTTAGAAAAGTTACTAAAAAGTCACATTGGATACATAGATTTCAATCACATAAGAATTTCTCCTGATTACCATCAACAAATTTAGAAACATATATTTGCAATGATGCGACAATTAGGTCCTCCAACTTTCTTTGTTACAATTACAAGTGCAGAGCATCTTTGGAAACCACTAGTACAAACTCTTACTAAGTTACATAGCAATAGAAATAAAGACAAACACATTGAAACAATTGAGGAATGCAACATTGATTATCTTGTCAGAAAGAACCCAGTAACATGTACACGTTTCTATAGACATAAGACAAATGCATTGAAGCAATTGATCAGTCAAGATAGCACATTTTTTGGCAAAATATTAGATTACTACTTTGTAAATGAATTCCAAAATAGAGGTAGTGCACATGAACATGCTCTTATATGGATAGAAAATTCTCCAGTATATGGACTTAATACTAACTTAGAAATCGAAAACTTCTTGGATAACTATATAACTTGTAGCACAAATCAACTTGATCCAGAACTCACAAAGATACATGAACATCATCATACCAAAAGCTGTAAAAAAAGAAAAGCATCACAGTGTAGATACAAATTTCCAATGCTACCAATGAAAATAACAAGGATTCTTGAACCAATTACTTCGGTACATGGCTCAATAAATGAAAAAGTTTTGTCCTTGCAAAGAACCTTAGAACAAAAACACTATGACAAATCAACTAGTCATGAAGATTTCTTAGATGAATTCCAGTTAACAAAAACTGCATACATCGAATTAATACAAAGTACATTAACACAACCACTGGCATTCTTGCAACAAAAACCATCAGAAATATGGAATAACAGCTTTGCATACAATATGCCACACCTATGGAATGAAAATACAGATGCTCAATATGTTCTAAATGCATATGCTGCAGCTTCATATTGCAGTTCATATATGACCAAAGTTGACAGATCTATGACAAATGCATTCAAAAGGATACGAAAAGAACATGAAAAGAGAAAAATTGATGCTATTCAAATGATACGGTCTCTAGGCAATGCTTTTCTTAACCTTCAACAAATTTCAGCTCAACAAGCAGTCCACATAGCTCTATCACTACCATTGAATCATAGTTCAAGAGAATGCAACTTTATAAACACAACACCAATAGACGAACGCACATTTATACTTAAACCGACTACTCTTCTGAAACAAATTCCTGACAACTCTGAAGATGTTATGTGCAGTTCTATAATTGATTACTATATCAATAGGCCTAATGCTATTAAGCATATATGTTTAGCCGAATTTGTATCAAAGTATAGGAAAGATGGCAGACCAATATCAAAAAGAAAAAAAGAAAAAGTAATTCGATTCATTAAATACAAAAAACACATTGACTATGAAAACTATTATAGAGAAAAACTTTTGCTATATGTTCCATTCGAAAACAATGAAAATGCACTAAAGCAAGACTCCTCTACATGGAAGAGTGCATACATGTTGCATAAGAACACAATAAATAACAATGAAACTAAGTTCACATATAACATGAACAAGAAATGGGGTGATTTGGAAGAAGCAATTCAAAAAATTGATAGCAGCACTACAACTTCTAATCATACAATAAAAAAACCTGAAATATCTAATGATGTTACTGAGAAGTATGACTTGGCTAAAGATTTTCAATTTCCCCAATGCAATGAGAAAAAAAGACATCTTAACATTGGTTTTCAATTTACAGAACATCCATTTATGCTTAGCAATGAAGAATACTACAAGATTAGGAGAATTCTTAATAAAGAACAACAAGCAATACTCAAAGACATTGCAATGAAAAAACGAAAGACATAGACAAACCATTCTACTTATTTTTGACTAGAGGAGCTGGTACTGGAAAAACATTCACAGCAAAAGCAATATTCCAAATGCTCATGCGCATCTACAATGAACATTACAATACAGATCCTTTGAAACCAAAAGGTTTGATATTAGCATATACAGGTAAAGCTGCATATAATGCAGGTGGAGTTACAATTCATTCTACATTGCTAATGCCTTTCAACAAATCTAGTTTTATTCCACTTAGCAACGATGTATTAGACAACTTAACACAACTGTACGAAGAATTAAGGGTTGTTCTCATTGATGAAGTATCTCTAATTGGAAGTTGTTTTCTATATCAAATTGATGATCAACTAAGAAACATTAAGCACAATCAAACAAAATACTTTGGAAACATTGATATCATATTTTGTGGTGACTTGTACCAAGCACAACCTATACAAGATTCACTAATATTTGAACAACCTACAATAAGAAGGCAACCAATAACATATGACTTTTGGAAAGAACATGTAAAGTACTATGAATTTCACATTGCAATGCGTTAAACAAATGAAAAATTCATTAGCATTTTGAATAGGATGCATTTAAATAATCAAACAAAAGATGATTTGAATTAGCTAAATAGACATTGTGTTCAAAATGCTCCTAATGATCCTACTTTCCCCTATCTATTTTTTAGGAATAAAGATGTAGCATTACATAACAAGAAAATGTTGTCTATTATTCCTGGTGATGAAATTGTAATTAATGAAATTGATTACGAAGAAGAAAACCATGGACACATACCATCTCATGCACAAATAGCAACATTTACTTCACAAATTGTCCTAAAACTTAGCATGCTAGTTGAAATATATGCAGGAAACTATGACTTACAAGACGGTCTAGTCAACGATGCAGATGGTATCATTAAAGAAAATGTAAAGTTAGACAACTTTGATGTAATATGGATCAAATTATATGATGAACGTGTTGGCCGTCAAAAAGCACATAAATTTGCTTTTCTATATAGCAGAGAAATTTCTAGTGATTGGACTCCCATACTACGCACAACAAAGCCAATTTCTGTATTAGCAAAAAAAGGCAACTTGAAAATCAAAAAACAATTTCCAATCCAACTAGCATGTGCACGTACAATACACATATCACAAGGCTTGACACTAGACAATCTTGCATTTGATCCTTTAGGAATACGACACCATGGATTAGTATATACAGCTCTTTCTCGTGTGAGAAACATAGAATCATTGTAGTTGCTTAGTCCACTTAAGAAACAAAACCTCTGAATTCAACACAAAATTTCTGTTGAAATGGAACGTTTACAAAAAAACGCAAAGTGGCAACTAGACTACAACTATTCGTTATTAGAAACAAAAGCATACATTTCAATTCTTTCTCTAAACACTCGCAGTTTACAAATACATATTGATGATTTGTTAAATGACTATGATCTAATGCAATCTGACATCCTATGTTTACAAGAAACACATTTGAATAATTCAATGCTTTTAAAAAGACTTGAAACATTCAATTGCATATCAAATCATAGTAAACATGGTTTGCTAATTTGTATTAAAAAGCATATAAAGATCTTGAACTATATTCATTTTGAAGAAAAAAACATTGAAGCTACACTAGCAAATATGCTTCTTCATGACATGGATATTATAGTCGTGAATGTCTATGTTGTGCCATATGCAACATTGAACAATACATTGGATCTTCTTTCAAAAGCATTATGCAAAATACATTCAAATCAAACAATAGCAATTGTTGGCGATTTCAACATCAATATGCTTGAAAGCAACAACAAAACAAACAAACTAAGATCGTATATGCACAATTACAACCTTAATTTTCGTTTAGAGACTAATAACAATCAACAATTATCAATCATTGATCACATATGGTCAAACATAACTTGTAGCTATAATAATTTCAGGTTAGATACATATTGGAGCGACCATGATACTATTTGTCTCATCATTGAAGACAAAAATGCAACACAAACATAGTGCAAATGAAAGTAGTCTAATTCTTTTTTCTAGTCAATAGTATCAGACTTGCATATTCATGTCCTTATTATACAAATGAAATCAATGGTGAACATTGTTACCAAACATACTTTTAATTTGTTTCTAAAAAAAGTCTTTGAAATCTGCATAATAGCGTTTTAACTACTATGACTTTGACTTCTAATTGTTTGTCTTGCAGATTACTATAGCTTTCTACAATGAGTCAAATAGACAAAGACAAGTCACAAAAAGAAATAAACACATTCAGGTTTGCTTGCTACACTAAACTTACTTATCCTTCAAGGCATATGTATAGAGTATCTATATGTTTAACTGTTTATTTCTTTCTACAAAAATATTGCAAGACCAATTCTTATATTACTAGTGCTGACTTCTATAGCATTGTTCTTCATATAGAATTATACTATGCATCAATGATTTATTTCTCAAGCATCACAGAATTCATTTTAATTCTTGAATTTGTCTTTCAACCCATTGTAATACTTTCATGCACAAATGAGACTCGCCCCATTGCAAATTGCAAACTATATATAACCACTTTAAAGTTATCTAACAATAAACACCACAGAATACTGAATCTTATTCTCTACAGTATTTTAGCACTACGACACAATTTGTTTCCCTTTTCATCATCTCAATAATGTTCTGTGCTTAAACTTGATAATCATCACAAATTGCTTATTTACATCAGAACTGTTACATGTATAATTCTATGAATCCCAGTCTTCTTGTTCTTCTTTTCTTGTCAACCTTTAATTCCTTTTCCTCACCCTTCCTCTAGAAAGTTGTCAAGCTTCCTGTTCACTTTACATTTGAACCCTTTTTCACTAAGATCTCCTCCAATTTCCCATGTTGCTTCTTGTCAACCTCTAATTTGCAATAAAGATAATATCAAACACGAATTAAATCGCTTCCAAAATTATAGCTCTATTTCAGTTACATCAAACTAAACTATTTCATAATCCATATGCATCTTAATTCACATTGTGTAATTTGAACAAAATGTTTCCAATCTCATGATTATTTCTCTTAATATCCCTATTATCTTTGAAATTTTATCTGTACCTTTTATTTTTGGTTTCTTTTGTCCTATGGTGTTTCTATGTTATTTTTCGTTGGGTAGTACAACAAGCTCAAATGACATATATCTTGATCAACATATTCATTGTGTAAAGTACCAACCACCCATAATAAGTAACAACATCGGAAAGTGAGCTTGATCAAGAAACAGATCCAGATTTGCCTATTACGCCCAACTTACTTAGTCTTTGATGCATATGTAAATCTTTTCATGCCAATCAGCAGTACCTGAACTTTCATACATCTGTACTAGATATGTTTACATGTTTTTATAGTACTGGAATTGAATCATTTTTTCTCTCACCCCAAAAAACTTTTAATATTTTCAACTCAGATCAGTATATATTTCTATTGCACCAATAGAATTTTCTGAATTTAAAATTGTATAGTTTATAACTATTCCATTATCGAAGTTTTTAAATGCAATTAATATTTCTTCCAATAACTAATATTCAGTTTCCAGTACAATATACAATAATCTTATACTTTTATTTTTATTTTTAGTTACTAAAATTTACCAAACACTTCGTGGTTGCGTTCAAGTGCACCATTCAGTGACGTTGCATCTTTTTCATCTGGCAGTTCTGGACAAGAAGCTAGAATAGAAAAAGAACAACAAATATCAAGTGCAACTGAATCAGACAAGGAAGTAAATTTGAAACAAATTCTTATACATACCATTGGCATAGCATTCATATTTATCGCCAATATATTTTACTTCTAATTGTTTCTTTTGCCACATCATCATCATCAACACACAAATTGAAAGCAACATATTTAGTTCCAGTTACAATTGAAGAACTAAACATTCGCAAAACTGGAAAAATGTTCAATGGAGATGTTATGGCTATCTATAGCACATATCTTGATAAAGTCCACAAAGCACGTAAAATACTACGTGCAGATTTGATAGATCCCGAAGGAATCATGAAAATCACATTGTCCATACCAACTGAGCTTTTTGAACAACATGGACAAAAAATATCACCAGGAAAAGCAATATCTATTACAAATTTTAAAGTTCTTCCCAAAACAAATTATGACCGCGGTTATTGTGATTGGATTTTGCTGCTAACTGAACTAAGCACCATACAGAACATACCAATAATTTGCAAACAATACAAATTCATTCCAGATACAACAGTAAAACATCTTACAAAAAATATAGAAACATATCCAATTGGAACAATTGCAGCAGTTGTCACAGCTGCACGGAAAGTTGGTTTCCAATATACATTGCAAAATAAAGATGGAAATTTCAATGACAATAGAACAACGGTAACATAAATTACTTTGCAATGTTTTTATATTGCTAGTTACATCCTACATTTCAATTTAGTTTCAAAAAAAAAAAAAAACTTTCTGTGTTCTTTTGCAGTTGCAGTTATTTGAAACATTTGCACCGCTCTATGATGAAATTGAGCAAGAATTGCAAAAATGCCATTTCCCAGTTATGTTATTCAAAAACATAACAAACAGGAAAGAACTGAAGGACAGAACACTTCGAACAATGCAAGCTATATTCATCACAAAATTGAACGCAGAAGCAGCAGAAGAACTCAGAAAATTGAACCCTCCAACATTTTCTGTAAGTACAAATGAAACAGTACCACTAGTACTCAATATGCAATTGTTTCTTCATTTGTTTCTATTTTGACATATACTACTTGTCCTCCTCTATGAACAGATAAAAGGAACATTGACAATTGCAAGCATTTACTCTACGCCATTTGAACCAGTTTGTGTTGAATGCAATTCACCAATACCAGCCTCTAGAATGATAGAGGAGAATACAGTTGATTGCCTAAAGTGCAATAAAAATTCGTCATTTTCCTATTCACAGTGTCTTAATTGCATAATCAAGTCCAACAACACCAATTTGCAATGTTGCATCTGAAGTAAATTGCTCTTGAAAGAGTTACTTCCCAACCTAGCGCATATGTCTTTTCAAGACTATGTTAAAAGCAAACAAGCAACAATGTATATGTTATGCGATTTCAAAATCAATGGTACATTTACAATCAACGAAGACAACGAGATCCAATCTGTTAACAGCAACGAAAGCCCTAGCAAGGCTAGGTATACTTATAATTATTCTTCATCTTTCAACAAAAAATCGGATATATGCAATTTAAATTATGCTATCCAAAATAGCAAGATTTGTACTAATTTTTCCCTTTTCTTTCTAGCACCAGCACTTCTACAAACATTGGCTATAACAGAAACACATAGTAATCTAGAAATCAATGCAAAGTTCTTCTCAACTTTTGTACAAGATTTTACTGCGCAAATCTACCTTCCTCAAAGTGTAGTATGTCTGCAACACTTTGCCAGAACAAGAATGTTTTCATAGAACAATTACAAACAAAAATCACTAGTTATACTTATAGTGTTTCTTCTACCTATTCACAGATACCTTCAGACTTAATATATGTATATTTAAGAAATATAGCTTTTCCTTTTGACATTTACAAATGTTCTCAGATTTCATACATATATGTTCAATGAATAGAACCTGTCTTTACAATCTGACATTATATATATAAATGTTATAAATCTATTTAAAAATTTCCTGAAAAAAATATTTGTGCAGACATGATCCCTGGGCGACTTCAAGTCTTCTGTCTTGTTGTTTATTGATTTTGCAAAAATCGTAATTGACATCTGGAACATTAATTCATCTCTATAAAGGAGCGAAAGGCACTAAGATTATTTGTCCATAGGATGTGCATCACAAGTAACCGCCTCTGCAAACGAAGCAAGAACATTAATTTTTCATATATTCTTATGTATCAACTTTGAACAACATCTCTCAATTTGGGCAATATTGTTATGGTAACAGAAATAGTAAATCACCATTTCTAAGTCTATGCTTGCTTAGCTTATAAGTTCATTTTTTTTTTTTTTGCAGATTTCTATATTCACTGTTAATAGTAATGCACCAAATTCTATGTCTAAACACTGTACTAAGACTAAAGTTAGTCTTATCTTCTCTGCTCCTCACCTTTGTTATAATTTTCTTTACAATATGATTCTTCTTCACCTGCACTTTACGACTGAAAGCTTATATATTAAGCATTATTGGGTCATATATATTTACTTTGTTAAGTTCTTTTTCTACTTTAATATTCAAATACTCCAGTCTTAGCTTTTGATAAGTATTTGTTTAAGAATTTTCACTAAATCTTCGATTCCATGAGATAATATATATAATCAATAAACTATGCACATATAGTGCGGATGCCACAAATGGTTTGAACAGTATTTCAAGCCAACAATACAAGTCTCCATGGACTGCTTCTAACACAGTGCCAAACAGACTTCACTGTCTCACAAAATAACACACTCTATCTTTTACAAAATGCACTACTGTGCAATGTAACACAGTGTCTCTGTTTTATAACACTCCTTTTCTTTTCTCTATTTCGCACTCTACTGTGTTTTCAAAATAAAAACATTACATTGTCTGTTACAATAGCCTCTAGGGCTTCTTACTTTATATATGTCGCGCATATTAAAACATAAAACAAAAACTATATGAAATGAAACTAAACTAAAGTTTGTGGGGCCTATTACAAATGCGCGTTGTATATATTTAAAACAATACAACAAACCAGAAGTTGTAAAACCTTTTGTCGCGTGATAAAAACATTAAAACATTTCATTTGCGCATACACCGCCGGACCTGAAAAGAGATTAAATTTGCTTCATAAACTACATCGGGTCCGAAACATAATATTACAAAGCAGCCAATACAAAAAGTTCTGATGTTGATTGAAAGGTGGACCCGCAATCAACTATTAACTGCACCATATAACATAGATCGGATCCGCACTTATAGCATAACAAATGGTTCAAATAAAAAACTCTGATGTCGATTGTTAATCGGACCCGAGTTCAACTTTTAGCTGCGGCCTATAATATGCATCGGGTCTGGTTCCTTTCACTGTTCAATTGGGCAATAAACAAAACGCTCCTGATACATTTGAACTTGCGATACAATATGATAATGTTGTGTGGTCTTGTGGACCTGCGGAACTTGGCTTAAGTGGAGGGCGATTGTTATATGAAATAACATGCGATGAACTCATCACATCGGACCATAACAAAAGGCTATAGATTATATGAATTATTTCCGATTGCGATGAATGCATCAGAGCCTCCATCATCAACAAGACACTGTACTTGTGCACACAATACAACACAATATTTTTTTAATTAAATTGAAAATTAAAAAAATTATAAATATTATCTCTTAAAAATTGAATTAAAAATAAAAAAGTTATAAAATAAATTCCACCTTATATCTTATTTTAGTACTAAAAATATTATTAATACTAAGTTAGAAATAAAAATATTATTAGTACTAATTTATAAAAATCGATCATTGATAAGCAGCAGGTAGTAGCTACTCTGTCATACTCATATTGATGCCAAAAATAAGCTATAATCATATGTAGCAGATATAATCTACACATCAAATGCATATGCTCATGGGTCGTCCTCGTAATTATCAATTGGTTACCATCATCAACACAAAAGTTGTTATTACAAAACAAAGGCATGTAATAGCCGTAATAGCTATCCATAAACATTTCCAACATCACATTGCAATATTACTATATTTAAACTAAGTCGCAGGGAGTCGCTACCTTGTAGCCTTGTTTAATACGGTGTGATATATATTGTTCACAGTTAAATTTAGATTTAAAGTTGTTTAAATTTAATGGTGAGCAATATATGTCACGCAATATTAAATGGTAGATAGTTTAAAAAATAAGTTTTATGAGCAGTAGTCTAAAAATATGCAATATAAAATATATACTACACTGCATTAAATAGTAAACAGTCCCAAAAATAAGCTTTACTAAAGATGTATATAAAATATATACCACAAGACATTAAATAATAAATAGTCCGGGAAATAAGCTTTGTGGAGGAAGTATATAAAGTAATCTAAAGCAATCCTATAAAGTAAATGCCAAGAGGCATTGCCTGATTTTCATCTCGGCTCCAGAAGGCGTCGTGGAAGAAGTTGTTGCGCCGTCAATAAATCTGCCACCGTCAGGTGTTGCCACACCATCCAGATCTACGAAAGGAGGCGTTGTGGGCGATGGAAGATTTTCTCGCTCATTTGTCAGCATCGATACTACCTGCGACATTGAAGGCCGCAATATTGGAGCTGCTTGAACGCAGAGCAGACCAATTATAATCACTCTATTCCCTTCTTCGCACGAATAAGTGCCCTCCAATGCGGATTCCACAATTTCTAAAGCTCTTTCTTTTTTATACAGTCTCCATGTCTGATTCCCCATTAAAACAAAACAACATAAGACTTTTGTTAGCAAGGTATCACAACGCTATTTATGCAGATTTTAGAAAATTTCCACTTGAACGATGGAATCTTCAATCTATATATATGACCCATACTCTTTCAATGAAAAACTCTGAGTCTTCGACCAAATTCTGACACTTTAGTCCGCTAGCAATCTCCAGCAGAAGAACTCCAAAGCTGAAGACATCTGCTTTCTCTGTGAGCTGCCCGCGTAAGGCGTACTCAGGCGCCATGTAGCCTCTGCATAATGTCATTTACAATGAACTGATATCCGTATCTTAAAATAATATAAACCTTTCAGAAGAACATCCATATCTTAATTTATTAAATCAACTCGGGACTTCAAAATTTGAACTGGAGAAATAATTCTTACAAAGTTCCTGCAACTCTGGTGCTAACGTGGCTCTGATCTTCTGCAAAGAGTTTGGCTAAGCCAAAGTCTGTTATTTTGGGTCTCTGTTTATTATCTAGTAAAATATTGCTGGCTTTAATATCTCTATGGATGATCCTAATCTCAGATTGCTCGTGAAGGTAGGCCAGCCCACACGCAATTCCAACTATGATTTCATACCTTTCTCTCCATTTCAGTAAATGACTTTTTGTTGTATCTGTAATTAACACATATACGCAAGTAAAGAATTAAGTTAGCAAGCTACCTACACAAACTCGAACAAATTCAAGATCCATTTAGGCATTAAGCAGTTAAAGAGCTAGAAGCAACCAAATATAATTCTGTCGATGCTACTGTTCTGGAGGTATTCGTAAACCAGTAGCCTTTCTGAGCTTTCAACGCAGCAACCAAGAAATTTCACTAGATTTCTGTGTTGAACACGACTAATGACATCTGCTTCATTAAAAAATTCAGCGTCTCCTTGCCTTGAACTTATTTTCAGCGGTTTAACTGCAATCTCTTTGCCATCAGGTAGAACACCCTGTATATCAATCAATCAGATTTAAATTCTTTATATTCTGCACTAAGGCTGGAGTTATTGCCGGCTCTATTTCAATTGAGAGCAATTAATTAATGCTTACATTAAATCGACTTCTAATTATTTATATTCTTCATTATAACTTGAGCAGTTATTGTAAATAAATCCCTAATTCAATTGAAAGCTATGATTTAACACTCACTTTAAAGACAGACCCAAAACCTCCCTCCCCAAGTTTGTTCTCTGCACTAAAGTTGGAAGTAGCCTCTCTCAGAATATGGTACTTAAAAGTGAGTTTCGGATTCACCTCTGGAAGCGCTAAGCTGACTTCTCTTTGCTCACCTGCAAAAAGAATTACATGGCGTCTAGTAAATCAGTAGGTAATCAGTTCATAAGATACCTGCTAATAAGGCGCAGACTGAATGACTTAGCAATTTCGAGACCTCTGGTTATGGGAATCCGTTTCCAACCTTTCCGTCGAATCCACATGAAAAGGCCTATGGATGCAATTAATCCTGCCATTGCTCCTACTCCGCTTAGATGTATCATAAGCACCTTAGATCTCTTCCCTCCTGAAGTTTTGCACATAAATCCTTCTTAAATTAGTTAGGTTTATTCAATAGTTACCCAGTTTGGATTCGGATTCTAATTAGATAAATGAGATAAAAAAATTAATAGATAAATAAGATAAAAATTTTAATAAAATATTTTATAGTATACATTTTAATATATATATATATATATATATATATTTTCTAAAAATAAAATATTTTGATTATTTTTGTCTTAATTCATTTAAAATTTGAATAACTTCTAATAATTCTTAGATCATATAACAGTTTTAGAAATACAATTCACTTCAAAAAAATAAAAACCCAAATTTATTCTTTCTTCCAAAACTTACATAAAAAAAAATTAACAAAATTAACATAGCTTTTAAGTATAATAACTTATTTTTCATAAATTCTTATTTAATAAATAAATACATATTTATAAAACCATTCTGAATCTATTTATTTATGTAAATCTACTTTCACTCATTCTTAACTTACTAGCCCCTCAAAATCTTGCTTTTTTAGCTTTCCAACCCTAAAAAAACAGAAACTAAATTAGAAAAAAGAAAATTTTCCAATTTCTTAATTATTTCTACTTTATTTTCCTTTTTAAATACACACAGTTTTCAATAGGTTAAGACTTACTGAATAATTCCCAGGGATCCCTTGAAAAAAAAAAATCAAATTTTCAATTGTTTTTATTTTCCTTATTTATTTATTTCTTTTTTTTAATGAATACACACCGTTTGTTTTCAATATGTTGAGACGTGCAAAGCAATCCTTTCACAATAGCAAAGCATATCTGGCTTCCTAACTTGGGTGGCCTTTTAACTTTTTAGAAAACACCTTTTATGTTGAAATATTCTCTTACGTTAAAGTTGTTTTCTTTACAGATGGGCTCCAATGAAGAAAAATGTAAGGGAACCGAACCTAATTTCAACGAACTATTTTCTGATTCAATCAAATATATGAATTTTCAATTTTTTGTCCTGATTCTGACGAATTTGGTAACTATGTTTTATTTCAGGGAAAGAAATCAGTGTGTTATTAATTATCGTAAACCATGCTAAAAGAAGTACATTGTAGCGCACCAAAATAAAATATGTGGTATTATCTATAAAGTCACAATTTATCTTTAACAGTGAAATTTTTCCCAGAATTTTTTTAAAGAAATATTTAAATTGTTTTTAGTGATGGAAAAACCATTCCAAAATACTAACAGCTATAACTTAAATTTCAAAAATACAAACTCATTTTTGTCAAAATCTTACCTAAATTCCAATATTTCCCGGCTAGCAAAATTGTATTACTCTGAAATATTTTGGTAAACTGGCAGTTTTATTACACGGAATGAATAAAACGTCCTCATTATTACATACCGGATGGCGGAATCCGCTCTCCTCGCTGCGGGGGAGGCGGCGAAATGATGGAAGTATTGAAATAGCTATAAATCTCGTAACGCAGAGCGCAGTGATAACTTCGGTAGCGTGCTCCATTAGCCCCAGTTGCGCATGCCGTGCCATTGATATTATTCAACCGACCGGGACCGGATATCTTTGACCGACCTACAGATAAGCAGAAGCGGCAGTTTGTTGGGGACAGATCTCTCCAACACTGGGCTGATATATAGATTTCCCTCGAATCCGGAAAAACACTGCCGACTTCATCCGTAGCAAAAAGTTGGGGACTCTGCACAGCTTTTTCGATGGTACTTGAGAGCACTTGCTCAGTAATATTTCCAAACTGCGCTGGAGTATAGCTTTTCTCGGTGTTGCAAACAACATTCGTAAGCTCACCCTCATAATAATCGTTGTAGAAGTTATGATCGCCGTAACGTAAGAAGCAGTCGTTTAGCCAAACGAATCCAGAGGTGCTGTTTTGACATATCTCAACAGCCAATGCTGCCGCCTCCGTTTCACACTGTTTGCAGTACGA
Organism: Pinus albicaulis; assembly: GCA_034641835.2. NCBI lineage: Eukaryota > Viridiplantae > Streptophyta > Pinopsida > Pinales > Pinaceae > Pinus > Pinus albicaulis. The sequence continues at coordinate 492,483,287 of CM076578.1, forward strand.
GGAATTTATATCCCCCCTGCATTGGGCAAGCCCATAAACAGTATTATTGGTGTTTTGCCCCTCAACACTAGTGTTGAATCCGCTTGTTGAAACGTTTCCTACCAATGATTGAAAAACCTGGTTTAGATTATGCTGGAAATCGCTACCGTTTTTATATTGGTTAGGCCAGCAACCAACCCAACTGGAATAATTAAAATCGTCAGCTGCTAAGAACTGCAGACGCGTGCATACAGTGACGATAGACAACAAACAGCTAATCAATGTTTTGGCCTTCATTGCCATTGCAGAGCAGGGCAGGAACTCCACGCCCTTCTCGATCCTCTTTTCTTTACGATTTTTTATTTTCAGATTTGATGACGGAAGGTGCTCTTCGAATGCTCAAGGTATTGTAAAGTTGGAGCAAAGTCGCAGGGATATATGAGTTGGTAATGCTTGAGGTTCCAACTCTTAAAATATTATGGACGCCTTGTCCAACAAGTTGTTCCAGTCCCTTTTCCTCAATTACGGAGGAAAAAGAATAAAAGAAATTGAACTTTAACATCAATTACGAAAAAATAAGAATAAAAATAAAAGATTGGACTTTGAAATCAATTTAATCATTTCCATATACTAAATTTTCCCAGCCCCGTTCGTTCATCTGAGGAGGTCATCCCTATTGGTTAGAAGACGCTTATTACGAACGCCGAAGACGATTTTGGTCATAACAGTATTTGTTTCTATTGGCTTTGGAAGGCGTGGATGACGGGGAAGGCAATTTTAATTACGGCCAGAGTCGTTTCTGTTAGCTTTCAAGCCGTGGACGACCGGGGTTGTTTCTATTGGCTTTGCATATGCCGTCAGGAATACGATTTTAATTACCACGCGGTTTGTACAAGGTTTTCCAGCTTGTTCACCAAATTATAAGTAACACTCCTTCCATTTCTAAAATGGAAATAAGTAAATTGTATTCTTTGGTTGGCATTAGAAATTCGATGGCCTCGGAAGTTCTACGTAAAATGTCTGTGTGAGCTAAGGAAATTATTATTCTCTAAAACGCATTATTTGTTAGAATTATTATTCTCTAAACGGCATTAGTGGTTAGGTTATGTATTTTATCTTGTTAAATTTATTATTATCTAAAAGGCATTATTGAGTGAGATTATGTATTTTATTTGTTAAAAGTCATTTTCTTAGTATTTCAACAGACTTATGATTGCATAATTAATAATGCCAAAATTTTTAAGTACTAGTAAATTTCTAAATCATTATCATTATTTTAGTTTTTTGATTGGTCCTAGGGCATATCTTAGAGTGACAGTTAGTTCATGTTATTGATTCCCGATTCCCAATGAGGGGAGTGTGAAAATCAAGCACCCACTCAAACTCAAATATAAGAATTCAAGGGTGGGGTTGATTGCCTCTTTATAGTATCTTAGCTTCCTTTTACTCTCCAACTCCTACTTTTCTCACAACTTGTCCTTAAACTTGGAGGTAGTAGTATTTTTAACACTATATTTGCTTCCCATATTGACCTTTTCCTTAATTCCCCAATGGTTGAGCCAAGACTGAGCATCCTTATGCCACTCGCATTTGAGACGAAGGTGGTGGTTTTGACTAAAGTGGGAGCTGGAGAAGAATGATTTTCTAGATTCTAGGAAGTTGGAGCTTTATTTTCAATTGGAGTTGAATATTAAAGAATTATTAGAAAAGCATTAGGTGATTTTTTTCCCGGAGTGGGTTTCCACCTTAAAAACTATGTGCATTTGTGTTCCTCTTGTTTGCTGCTATCATTGTACAAACATTGATAATAATTGAAGATTAACCAATGCTCTAATTGAAAGGAATACTGATTCACCCCCCTCTCAGTATTTCCAACAATTGGTATTAGAGCTTGGTTCCTTCAATAGCAATTTAACAGTTGAAAGGATGTCATGGAGCATACCAAGAATGGTGTACCTCTGTTCAATGAAAATAATTATGCACTATGGAAAGGAAAATGGGGGTCTATCTCTTGGCGCAAGGTTATTAAATATGGAACACTGTTCAAAATGGATTTACATCAACTACGGATGAACAAGGTAAGAAGAATTTGGTAAATGATGCAAAATAAAAGAATATTATTATCAGTGGAATTATTGAATCTATTTATCATAAGGTGTTGGGTTGTAAAACTGCCAAAAATGTATGGGAGAAGCTTCAGAATATATATGCAGGTGACTCAAATGTCAAAGAAGCAAAGCTTCAAATCTATAGAGCAAAATTTGGGAACTCAGTATGAAAGAAGATTGCAACATTGCTGCATACTTCCAATACGTTGATGAAATAACCGATACTCTGAAAGGATTGGGAGAGCCAATTGACGAGAAGACTATTATACGGAAGATTCTTAGAACGCGCCGTGAGATTCAAACCAAAGGTACCATGGTATTTATACGAAAATCGACAACCTCAAAGAAATAGAATTATATAGAGTTTCTACAAAGAGTGAAATGGAGACTCAAGAAGAAGAGGTATTTACATTCAGAAACCTAAAGGTTTGCCACTCCAATAAAACCAATAAGGATAAACAACCTTCAATTGAAAAGACATGCACCTGCAAGTGTGAAGAAAAGGGAAATGATGAAGAATGTCTTTCAGATGAAGAATATGCTTACTTCACGAGAAAGCTAAAAATTGGTAAGGGACAATTTAAAGGTAAAATTCCATTGATATGTTTCAGCTGTAATGAGGTTGGGCATTTTGCAGCAAAATGTCCAAACAGAAGTAATGGCAACTCAAAAGGAAAGAAAGGCTTTAATAAATTCAACAAGCAAGGATCCAAAAGGAAGTTTCTCTCTAAAGAAGATAGCTCATCATTCGATGAAGACAATGATAGTGAAGAAGAAGCCAATGAGAGAGTATTGTTTATGGCCAAGCATAATAAACCCAAGCACAATAAACAAGAGGTATCAAACAATGAAGAAGAAGGATGGACCATAGAAGAATTTTACGAGGAAGCAATCAAGTTTATAAAAGATCTCAAGGCAGAGAAGATCCATTCCAATACTCTTGAAGAACAAGTTCAAGGTCTCAAAATTGAAGTTGAAGAACACAAATGAATTGAAGAGTCACTTCAAAAGAAGTTGGAAGAAAGCAACCAAGAAAGGGAAGAATTAGAAGCCGAAGTAGTCTTGCTGTGTGAGGACGTGAAGAAAGGAAAACTATCCAAAACTATGCTGCTAACAAACAGCAAAGGAAGAACCATCAACAATCAACGATCTTAATAAACGACAAAATTAGAATCAAGCAGGCAAAGAAGAAATAGGATTTTCTAAGAACAAAAACACAATGAACCTATGAGATTGACATAAGTGAGACTTTATTGGACAATATCTTAAGAAATGCCCTTGAAATATTGGAATTTCTACTTAAAATTTCCATCTAGGTACCAACATATTTTTTATGGCTACTGTTATTCATGTGGAAAATTTGGTCATAAAGCTGTAGAATGTCGCACGTACCCTAGGAACAAATACAATTCCAGGAGATCTGTCAAATATGAACCTCTCAGGGCTCAGCGAAACATTAATAGATTTGAACAATTAAGAAATAATATTGATTGTTACAAATGTCATAACTTTGGACACATAGCCAAAGACTGCAGACTTGAAAATCCTCCAGAAGAATCTTTGAAGCCACAGAATGGACGAACATGGAAGAAGAAGAAGAATGATAATTGTGCTCTTGCTTTCAAGTTTCAAAAGAACAAAGATGTGTGGTATGTTGATAGCGGTTGCTCAACGCATATGACTGGAGATAGAAATAAATTTGTATCTATGAAAGAGAAGAAGGATGGAACCGTGTCCTTTGGAAATGATGGATCTTCAAATGTTATAGGATCAGGTACTGTCACTCTCGGAAGAAATATGCTCTAGCAAATAATGTTCTATTGGTTGAAAACATGAATCACAATCTTCTTAGTGTTGGACAAATGTGTGATCAAGGACACACAATACTATTCAAGTCCACGAAATGTGAAATCAGGAAAGGCGTGTATGGTGAAATTGTGGCTACAACAAGTCAAGCTCCAAACGACATATATGTTCTCGATGAAGCAACTAAAGCATGTCTAATAGCTAAAGAGGATGATACAGTAATTGGTAGCAATTATGATCGACTAAGTAAGAAGTTTGCTACAAAGGTGCAAAGTGATTTCAAGATGTCTTTACTTGGTGAGCTGACATACTTCTTAGGGCTTCAAATATCTCAGGAAGAGAAAGGAATATTTATATGTCAAGCCAAGTACATCAAGGAAATGCTCAAGAAATCTAAAATGGAAGATTGCAAACCCGTCCTTACTCCAATGGTAACAAGTTGCAAATTGAGCATAGACGACTCATCTAAGGATGTGGATCAAAGGTTGTACAGATCTATGATTAGTAGTCTTCTATATGTAATAGCCTACCGACCAAATGTTATGCAAGCAGTTGGACAAGTAGCAATATTCCAAGCAGCACCAAAAGAATCACATATTAGATATTCACCAGCATTGGAATATCTTCACCAGAAGCTTGGGATTCTCATAAGTTCTCATTATATTTTCCTTTTTCAGAATATAAAGGGGGAGCGGAAGTAGATTACAGGTCTGCAGGATGGTTGTGTGTCAGCGGGAGTGGAAGTGTGTACAAGTCCGCAGTGTTAGACTCAATCTTGTCAGTCCTCTGTCATTTCTCGTCATTTGCAGTCATTGATGTTACTGTGGTCCAAAAAAGAGTCATTCTAATTCTTGAGTCCAGGGTTTTGTCTGCAGAAGTGTGAAATAACACTTGCAGGCTAGAAGAAGGTTCAATAAGTTATCATTTCAAATTTCTCATCATTAATAATGCTGAAGGATATTTCTTCTTCAAAACTGAGTTTTGAAGAAGAAATCATTAAGTTTGTTTAATACATGATTGATAAGGTTTTTCGAGTTTTACAATTCTTCAGGCAGCCCTGGTCATCTTGCCAGGTTTCAGCAGCTCTTATCCCTGCAAAAAAATGAACAGAAAAACCATCATTTCAGCTAAAGAAGGTCAGAGAAGGAAATGGTAAAACAGAGTTTCAATGTCAAAGTGCCAAAAGGCTGTCAAAATCTCAGATACTACATAGTTTATCCAAGGATACTGGACCCTCTCGAGTTATTGAATTCCAGTCTAGTTTGTGCAACTTCTTCATGAAGGTTATCCTGTTGTAGTAGCCTTCACATTAAGATGTCCTTACACCTTGATAAAATTCTGGAGTCAGCTGCAGCTGTTGTATTGGAGATCTGGGTTGTGGGCAATGACAGTGGCGAAAAGTTTTCTATTTTGGCGGGGGGGGCACATTGGCCCGATTGAATCGAAAAGCCCCTCACTACTATGAGGATGGATATAATGACTTTAATACCATTTATATGCAGGCAGCTTCAGGGACAAAAGGGGGCTCAAGTGGGTCACTGGGAATTAATTGTAAGGGTGAAGCAGTTGGATTAAATGCTGGAGGGTATTCTAATAGTAGATCTTCTGCGTTTTCTTCCACTAGATAGAGTAGTAAGGGCATTGAAAAGGAGTGCAACGGTACTGCAGTCTATATTTCTCAAGCCACACTCCAGATGACCTTTGTTCACAAGGGATTCGATAAGGCACGTCGGCAAGACTGAGGAATTAGTGAGACAGGCTTTTCTTGCCCAGACAGAAATTATTGTAATGAAGTCTGTGGTGCCTCGAGGTCCTGCTGACAAGATGCATTTAGAGGCAGAGCTGGTACTCGAGACATATGCATCCGTCATGGATAGCTACTGATCTTGAGGTTATTCGATGTCGTATACTTCGAATCTTTGTCAGGTGTCCTCTGCTGGAAACATTGTTGCTTAAGCGGTCAGATATTTCATCTGCTATATTGTCTTGTCCTCTTCTTCAGGAGTTTGATGTAGCTTCATGCCACAAACTTTCAGATCCAGGAGTTTGTATTGCAGCCATATCGTGCCCATTATTACAGTCCTTGCATAGTTCCAATAGCTCTTATGTTAGTGATGAAATGCTTAGAGAAATTGCAGTTGCTTGTACAGATCTCTGTTTTCTGGATGCATCCTACTGCTCAAATATTTCTCTGGAAGCTGTAAGAGTGAACTGATAGTGCGCACGGCGCATACAGGTGGCGCGCGACGCACACAAGGCGCGCGATGCACTGGGCATCACAGGCCCGTGCATTTTTGCACGTTGCCGGGGAGACACACAAGCCAAGGCGACGCATTCGAGCATGCGCGGGGCACAGACAGAAAGCTCAAGGCGTAAAATTTTCTTCTCCTTCACTCGTATTCGTTGCCAAATCACCTCATTTTGCCCGGCAGCAAGCCAAGGTGAGGGAGCGCTATGGTTCCACGTTGCCGGGGAAAAGTTTAAAAAATACCAAAACCGACAATGAATTGTCATATATTGCCGGGTTCATGGTTTCATGATCATGGTCGTGTCTTCTGCGAACAACCCAGTAAGACAAGCAATTCGTATCCTATCAAAATTTCATTTCTACAAACAATGCCTTGTTCTAAGAGTTCACGCACAACAACTCGTAAAAGTATTTGAGCTCTGCATGAAGGAAAAATGTCCTATGTGGCAGTCAATTGCAAATACTCCGGCATTCGATTCATCTTCAAATTTAAAGTATATATGCGGTGGACGTGATCCATATTTTAGCGTTAAAATATCAAGATCTTTTCCCAATTTCGGTAAAGTGGCCAACGCATTTCCAGAAATTTGGGGGCAGTTGTATAGGAATGTGCAAAGTGGCATTCAAAGATTCGATTACCTATTTTTTTGTCTTCAGTTAGTAATTCATAGAGTCTACGCTCCAGGTTTGGTTTTCATTGGTCATTAGAAATTCTCAGCTGGAATAATGGAAGGCTTTTCTATCTCTAGAGAAGATGGATGATCCTTTTCTATCTTCATGGCTTCAGTTGAAACAACGCCTTATTTTGATTAATTTGTTATCACATCTCTAAGTTTATTTATACATTGTAAATCATTTGTAAAAGGTTGAAAAAAGTTCTGAAAAGCTGTGGGAGGAAAAACCCAGTGCTCTCACTGTACAGTTTGACGGAGGAATAATTAAATGGTACAACTCTGAGTTATAAGATTCTTGTGGTGTGAAGTTTAATATATGTTTTTCTTCTGTTTCATATGTCTTTTGTAATGTTTCATAGCTCATTCATAATCATTTCCAACTGAATACTTTACAATAATAAAGGTACAATTCAGTTATCGCTCTGCCTTGAGGTGTTCAGATGTTCTATGTTTTCTTATGTCTGTAAAGGACTCATTGATTAATGCCCTTTTCAGCTTTTTAAACAGTCTTTCACCCCATATTATTCCAAATTTGATTGTTAAACTTCATTCCTATCTCGCCTTATGAAATACCATGTGCCTTTGATTAAATCTCTGTTTCATGCTGTTCTTGATCCCACGCTGCCCAGAAAATTCATCGATTTATCAAAAACCCCTTTGCTATCTCTTTACTAGCCTAAAATCAGTTCCCATTTTAAGTCATTCTACCCTAATAAGCCTACTATGACGAGATTGGACCGGAGAGAGTTTTCTCCGGCTCCCGTAGGGTCAGGCTACGCAGGCCGGCTACTTGATGCTGCCTCGAAACTTGCTCGCTGCCCCCAGGCATTCGAGCGCTAACATAGTGGCGACCACACCGGGGAAGTCCCTCTCAAGAAAGCGTTGACAAAGTTCGTATCCGATTTTTGGCCATTCATATGAATGGACACCGTGCAAGGTTGGAAATCATTCACTCGGGCGTACTCATTCACTAACAAATTCAGAAATCAACGTCGATGGTATTTCCACTATTCGTACCGCAGTCTAGCATGGTTGAAGGACCGATTGTAAGAAGATATGCTCCCATGAGCCGAGATCACATTCTAGGTTTTCCGAATAAGATGCCCAAGGTAGATTGGTCAAGGAATCTGCCTACGTTTAACGATGATGGTAAGAAGGATGTTGCTTTACATCTAGTTAGATTTCACATGCATATTCCCAAGTTGAAGCTGGATTTTCCTGAAGATTGCTTGATGAAGATATTCCTGGCCACTCTGGAAGGTGAAGCCCAATCTTGGTATGCAAATTTGCAGCTGGCCTGTATTTACTCTTTAAAGGATTTTCATGCTCTGTTCATTGAAAGATATCAAGTATCTTATCCATCATTAAATTTAGTTCAAGCATCGTTGCAAAACACAAGCTCACTTTTATCGTAGCTACAGAGAAATATTATGAAGATGATAATTTCATGGATGATGAGATCATGAAGTTCAAGAAACCATTTCAAAGAAAAGAAGACGATCATGAAAATTTGCAGCAGGATCAAGATTTTAGTGCGGTGGAAGATGAAGGAATTTTGCATCTTGACAGTCAACAGGAGTTACATGAAATAGATCGGCAACATGAGGAAAATTTGTATACTCCTTCACTTGAAATCAGTGAAGACAATCACTGTTTGAGGCAAAGAAAACAAAGGGTGTTATCTCCTCTATCTGAAGACGAGATAGATCAACTCTTGAACGGTCATATTCCAGCTCAAGTTAACGCAGATCTGCAGTGTGCACATGATCAAGAAGGTGATGGTGGAATTTCTTCCTTTTCTAAAAAGGATGACAGTATTGTAAGCAGCTTTATAGATCAGCAGGTTGAAGAGGTCTATATGGCTGAAGATGATGAAAGAGAATGTTTTGTTTTAGATCTGCCCACAGAAGAAGACAGCATGCAGGGAAGTTAGGTTTCAATTGGAGATTGTGATAATGACCAGTCAACTATTTCAGATCTACATTCAGATTATGATGACCAAGCATATCTTGTGCTGAAACCCATTAAGGAGAACTTTGTTGTTGAGTTCATCTGGAATGCAGAAGACACAGTTATGGATCCAAATTTTTTCAGTTCATCAGAACAGAGTCTTCATAAAGAGGTAATCCGGTCAGTTAATGAAAAAGTTTCTCTTGATGAAGTTATGCTAGATGATAGAAATGATAGTGTTGAGCATCAAGAATCAGCTGAAGTTGTCTTCCTTATGATTGATGAATATAATGATAATCTGGCTGTCATGTCATATGAAGATGACCTACAATATATTCAGGCTACAGGAGATCAGAACATTCAGGATTCCCTTTCAGTTTCTTCTTCATATGTTTCATGTGTTGAAATGTTTTTACAAGAGGAGATCTGCTCATCTACCTATTCAGAGTTTTTTGAAGCCCAGGAACATATTTTTACTGAAGTACATGATGAAGGAAGATCAGAATTAGAAGCAAAGGACACCTTGTTTCTTCAGCATGAGGTAAATCTTCATGTTTTTCAAGATCCAATGGCCAATTTGTTGTAGTCAAAAGTGAAGGTGTTTATTGCAGTGTTCAGTGATGAAGGAGATCATGGTCAGCTATGTTTTTGGATGCCCAGTTATCAATTTGTATTGTTGACCAGGAAATCTGATCGGGAGAATCAATCAAGAAGGCATCTGCTTGATTGGTTACATTGGCATTATGATATAGTTTGATGGTATATTGTCTTGTAAGAAACACAGGCGGTTATATACTGCCAGCAAGCTTTAAGTTCAGGTCTTGAGTTAGTTTGTTAGAGTCAAGTTTTTTTTCAAGTGATTTCCGTTTGCCATCAAGTCGGTTTGAGTCAAGTTTTAATTAAGTTCCAGTCAAATAAATTAAGTCAGCAGTATTTTGTCATTTCTTCGAAATAATGATTCCATTGCCCAATGGATGGAGGCACTGTCTGCTCTCCCAAAGATCTGCAGTTCTTGGCACCTCCAAGAAGCGGCAGCTGCCATCCCCATTGGAGCCAATGTTAGACTCAATCTTGTCATTCCTCTGTCATTTCTCATCATTTCCAGTCATTGATGTTACTATGGTCCAGAAAAGAGTCATTTTAATTCTTGAGTCCAGGGTTTTGTCTGCAGAAGTGTGAAATAATGCTTGCAGGCTAGAAGAAGGTTCAATAAGTTATCATTTCAAAATTCTCATCATTAATAATGCTGAAGGACATTTCTTCTTCAAAAATGAGTTTTGAAGAAGAAATCATTAAGTTTGTTTAATACATGATTGATAAGGTTTTTCGAGTTTTACAGTTCTTCAGGCAGCCCTGGTCATCTTGCCAGGTTTCAGCAGCTCTTATCCCTGCAAAACAATGAACAGAAAAACCATCATTTCAGCTAAAGAAGGTCAGAGAAGGAAATGGTAAAACAAAGTTTCAATGTCAAAGTGCCAAAAGGCTGCCAAAATCTCAGATACTACATAGGTTATCCAAGGATACTAGACCCTCTCGAGTTATTGAATTCCAGTCTAGTTTGTGCAACTTCTTCATGAAGGTTATCCTGTTGTAGTAGCCTTCACATTAAGATGTCCTTACACCTTGATAAAATTCTGGAGTCAGCTGCAGCTGTTGTATTGGAGATCTGGGTTGTGGGCAATGACAGTGGCGAAAATTTTTCTATTTTGGCGGGGGGGCACATTGGCCCGATTGAATCGAAAAGCCCCTCACTACTATGAGGATGGATATAATGATCGGTTACCTTACTTATAATGCAACTCAGTGGACAAAATGGCGGGGTCTCTGGGAATTAATTGTAAGGTGAAGCAGCTTGATTAAATGTCGAGGGTATTCTAGTAGATCCTCTCATGCTTTTCTTCCGACTCGTATAGAGTGGTAAGGTACCGAAAAGGAGTTCAGTTTGGTGATCACAGCCTATATTTTCAAGCCACACCCGAGATGACCTTGTTCACAAGTGATTCGATAAGGTGACCACGGCGAGACCGAGGAATTAGGGGAGATGTGCTTTTCTTGCCCGTGTATTATAAATTAATAATGAGTTTAGAAAGTTTCGAGGTCCTGCTGACAAGATGCATTTAGAGGCAGAGCTGGTACTCGAGACATATGCATCCGTCATGGATAGCTATTGATCTTGAGGTTATTCGATGTCGTATACTTCGAATCTTTGTCAGGTGTCCTCTGCTGGAAACATTGTCGCTTAAGCGGTCAGATATTTCATCTGCTATATTGTCTTGTCCTCTTCTTCAGGAGTTTGATGTAGCTTCATGCCACAAACTTTCAGATCCAGGAGTTTGTATTGCAGCCATATCGTGCCCATTATTACAGTCCTTGCATAGTTCCAATAGCTCTTATGTTAGTGATGAAATGCTTAGAGAAATTGCAGTTGCTTGTACAGATCTCCGTTTTCTGGATGCATCCTACTGCTCAAATATTTCTCTGGAAGTTGTAAGAGTGAACTGATAGTGCGCACGGCGCATACAGGTGGCGCGCAACGCACACAAGGTGCGTGATGCATTGGGCATCACAGGCCCGTGCATTTTTGCACGCGCGCGACGCATACACAGCGCGCGGCGCACTAAGCATGCGCGCGGCGCATAGAGCTTCAGGGCCAGAAAATTTCTCTCCTTCACTCAGATTCATGCCAAATCACCTCATTTTGCCTGCAAGCGGTGACATAGAGGAGCGCTATGGTTCCACGTTGCTGGAAGAGTTTAAAAATAACAAAAACCGATGTTTTGAATTGTCATATATTGCTGGTTCGTGGTTTCATGATCATGGTTCGTGGTTTCATTAAACAACTGCAAGACAAGCAAACGGTATCCATTGGCGATTTCATTTCATAAACAATGCTTTGTTCGGAAGAGTTCGTCGCATAAATAACTCGTAAAAAGTATTTGACCTCCAGCTAGGGTTGAAAAATGTCCTATGTGGCAGTCAATTGCAAAATACTCCGGCATTCGATTCATCTTCAGATTTAAAACATATATGCGGTGGACGTGATCCATATTTTAGCATTAAAATATCAAGATCTTTTCCCAATTTCGGTAAAGTGGCCAACGCATTTCCAGAAATTTGGGGGCAGTTGTATAGGAATGTGCAAAGTGGCATTCAAAGATTCGATTACCTATTTTTTGTCTTCAGTTAGTAATTCATAGAGTCTACGCTCCAGGTTTGGTTTTCATTGGTCACTAGAAATTCTCAGCTGGAATAATAGAAGGCTTTTCTATCATTAGAGCAGATGGATGATCCTGTTCTATCTTCATGGCTTCAGTTGAAACATCGCCTTATTTTGATTAATTTGTTATCACATCTCTAAGTTTATTTATACATTGTAAATCATTTGTAAAAGGTTGAAAAAAGTTCTAAAAAGCTGTGGGAGGAAAAATCCAGTGCTCTCACTGTACAGTTTGACGGAGGAATAGTTAAATGGTACAACTCTGAGTTATAAGATTCTTGTGGTGTGAAGTTTAACATATGTTTTTCTTCTGTTTCATATGTCTTTTGTAATGTTTCATATCTCATTCATAATTGTTTCCAACTGAATACTTTACAATAATAAAGGTACAATTCAGTTATTGCTCTGCCTTGAGGTGTTCAGATGTTCTATGTTTTCTTATGTCTGTAAAGGACTCATTGATTAATGCCCTTTTCAGCTTTTTAAACAGTCTTTCACCCCATATTATTCCAAATTTGATTGTTAAACTTCATTCCTATCTCGCCTTATGAAATACCCTGTGCCTTTGATTAAATCTCTGTTTCATGCTGTTCTTGATCCCACGCTGCCCAGAAAATTCATCGATTTATCAAAAACCCCTTTCCTATCTCTTTAATAGCCTAAAATCAATTCCCATTTTAAGTCATCTCGCACCCTATTTCTCATTTTATCGAGATTGACTGGAGAGAGCCCTCTCCTGTCGTCATAGGGCTAGCTATGAGGCTGAGCTTGGTTTGATGTTGCCTCGAACGTTGCCATCCTTCAGCCTTAGGCAGATTCGAGCGCTAACACGCAGGATGATTGTGTTTCAGGGGGAGTTACCCTTTGCCATTTATGTCAAAGGGGGAGAGAATGTTGTAGGAAGAGGTGTCATGATTGCAGGGGGAGTACTTGTGTTGCCATCAATGCCAAAGGGGGAGATTGTTGATCAGCGGTTGTCATTGATGTTAACCCAAGCAGCACCAGGGGCTAACCCAATATTGCATGGGAAATTTGACCTACCAAATTAATATGTTTTGGGTCAATAATGGTTTTGATGGTTTCTACTTATCGAGATTTTTCCACTGATATATGGCACGCCATGTAATTCTTCACGGTTTGAGAGATATTCATGTTTGAAGTTTGTACCCAAGTTAGTGGGCTAAAACCCCATGGGGTTGGGGCATGGGTCATTGAAAAGTCATAATTAATATTTTTTAAGCTCCTAAAATACCTCCCACATTCACTTGTTGAAGCCCCTCTCAACCTAAGCATTTATATAAATTTTGATCCTCATTTTCTCCTTATGCAAGGGATTTCGCCATCTGAAACAGGTTGTCGTGGAATTTTCACTCTTAAATTTTTTTCTACAAAGGTTCAGAAGCTGAAATTTTTATGAGGCGAATCCAAAATCCTGAGGAAGCTACTATAAAAATTTTAGATCAAGGTGCACACTAGTTTTGAAGATATGATCTGTGGAAGTTAGGGTTTTTGGAGGCTCCTGAAATTCATCTCAAAGGAGTGACCTTGGTAAATTCATCATAACTCTCTCTCTCTCAATATCGGATTGGAATTCCATAAAAAGTGATAGATAGTGCACAGTCTATACTTTTCGCTCTATCAATTTCAGAGCCAAATGAAGAAACAGTGACATGTGGCACGTCGTACAAGTGCGCTCTGTTGAAACAGTCCATAATTAGGGCATTGTGAGAGATTGGGTATAACTCTGTCTTGAAGAATCCCAATTGGGTCAGACCTATGGCATTGGAAAGACGACTCAGAGGACTACTACAGGACCGAAAATCAGATATTGAGGATCTGAAATAGCAGAGATACACCAGATTCAATATCGAGCTCCTAGAAGGCAAGAAAAAGCTAGATCATGTGTTGTCAAGGATTGCAAAGCACCAAACTTTCTACGGCAGAAAATAAAAGCAAGGTGCAGAAAAGGGTAGCATGAAAATAACTCAACCAAGGTGCATAACAGCAGCAAGAAGTTCATCATATGAAGTCTTCGAGTGGGCAGCACTACATACAATCATTGTAAAGGTATCTTTGTACTAAGTCATTTTAAATACATTATTGTAAAAATTGTACTAGTGTCTATCTGCCAAGGGTTGAAGAGGCAGTGTTGGGAGGTCTAGGATCATCATTAGGTGGTTGTGTCAAAGTTGGGGTTATGGTCTATTATATCTTCTTCTTCTACGTCATTCTATATCATTGTAAAGTGGACCATTTTCCCTGGTACGGGAGTCCATTCTTCTTTTATTCTTCTATAGGGTGGTAGGGTGGTGCTAGGGTGAGTTGTAGCTCATTGGGTATTGAGACATCCATTCAGTTGACTACTAAAGAATCTCGGGCATTAGAGAATCCATCCAGTAGGAGCTGGAGAACAATGCTTTTCTAGATTCTAAGAAGTTGGAGCTTTATTTTCAATTGGAGTTGAATATTAAATAATTATTAGAAAAACATTAGGTGGTTTTTGTCCCGGAGTGGGTTTCCACCTTAAAAACTGTGTGCATTTGTGTTCCTCTTGTTTGCTACTATCATTTCACAAACACTGATAATAATTGAAGATTAACTAATGCTTTAATTGAAAGGAATACCGATTCACCCCCCCTCCCATCCCCCCAGTGTTGCCAACAAATATTTATAGTTTAGTTTCAATTTTCATGATAATTGTTTCAGTTAACAATTAAAGAATTATTTATTTTGAATTTTAATGGTAATAATAAAGATACTAATCAAATGAAGAAATTATTTGGTACTTTTTTTTTTTTGAAGTAGCAGAAAAAACACATTATTTTGAAAAGTGGTGATGCATAATCACTCTTTTTTTCTTTGGAGCATATTTTTGGCAATTTAAATTTTCTTATGATTTTTTTTTTTTTTAAATGTCATGATTTTCATGTGGAATTTGAATTATTCAGAATCATCTATTTTTAAATATATAAATATTTTAAATATAAAAAATATTTTTAAAAAATCAATAAAAATGTAAAAAACATACCCAAAAACACAAAAATCATAAAAAAAATTAATATAGTTAAAAAAATGATAAAATAAAATAATTAAAATAGAAAATTTAAGATAATTAAAATTCAAAAAAATAAAATAAAATAATTAAAATACAAAAATAAAAAATAATTAAAATTTAAATTTTAAAATAATAAAAAATTAAATTTAAAAAAAAATATTGAAGTAAAAATTTTAAAATAATAAAAATATATATTAAAAAACCATTTTAAAATAATTAAAAAAAAAAACTAAAACAAATTCAATATTTTTTTAAATCTAAAAAATTTTAAAATTTTAAAATTAAAACAATAATTTTATTTTTTTAACTAAAACATTTTTAAAATTAAAATTAAAATAAATTAAGAATTAAAAGAAAATACTAAAAAAACAAATAAATTTTAAAATATAAATTAAATAAAAAATAATAATAATAGATTTAAAAAATTTAATTTTAATTTTAATATATATATAATAATTAAAAAAATTAAATTAACCAAAAAACAATTTGGGCTGCCAAGGTGGTGGCGGGGGCCAGCCCACCCACGTGGCAGCCTCCGCTGCATCATGGACGCCCCAAATATATATTTTTTATTTAATTTAATTTAATTTTTTAATTTATTAAAATTACATATTAAAAATTACTTTTTATTTTTTATTTTTTATAATTTCTTAAAATAGAAATTAAATTGATTTAAAATTATATTTGATGATGATTAACGTCTAGTAAGACCAATGCAGCCTATTGGACCTCAAGAAATGCAAAATAATCTAAGTTTGATTCTTCAAAATCTTGTTCCTATGATCAAAGAGAAGGGAAAGAAGCACTCCAAGATCGCTATAGGTGGGCTATCTTAACAGGTCAAGAAGATTGGAAGTGTGGGAGATGTTAGGGAATTGAGAGCGGATGTGAGCAAGAATTGGGCAGTCTAAAAGAATGTGATTTTTATCTTCCACCTGCTTAGTATTGCAAATCTGACAGATTCTATCATTCCAGGTAGTCTTGGGAATAGACCACGGCTCGGTCTCACTTCGAAGCTCATGAGAATTATTTCTTATTCTAACGATGTTCATTTCTTTCTTAGTACTGGTCAGCATAGAGAGATAATTATGATTATCAATGGAGGGGTTGATCACATCAATCCTTAGCTCAGGAGGGACCAATGCAACCATGTAAGAATTTTGGCTTCTAGTTGAATTCTCCGCAAGTGCTTGCTTATGGGCAAGAAGAGAGAACTGCTGAAAGGAAACTCCCATGGAAACTTGAAATCAGATTGAATCTTAATGAAATTGCAAAGCATCGGCCTACCAACTGACCTCAAGAATGCTGCAAAAGGATCTTCATATGAATACATATTAATTCCCTTCCCATCTAATACATTACTGCTTTGCTCTACGTATTCTTCGTACCTTGAATATGAACTGTCATCTTTACCCTTACTTTCTTGATATGGATGCAAATGTTCAGATGAGATTTGTAATGAGACTCCTCATAAACAAGACAATGAATCTGGCTATTGGATCAAGTTTATATCAACACGCTTTTCAGACTCACAGTTAGCGAATGGAGAAGGACGTTTACTGCAGATATCATCCAATACATTAGCTACTGGGTCATGAAAAACTTGAAAACACTGTCACAACCTATTTTCCATAGGTTCTAATGAGACTACATGAATTTCTACAAGCTCCTCATCCTTCGATTTAGAGAAATTATGAAAATTTTCCTTTAAAAATCAAAATGCTTCAAAACATAATGGTACATAATCATCTTGCATCGTTTGATCATATGTTTCAATTTCCAAGCCTTCATCTACAACCTAACATTCAATGAAATTCGAGGGCTACAAATCTAGATCTAAGGAGGTTTCTATGTCACAAATGATTTCCTAAACCAGTTCAGGATAATGTCTATCATTTATAACGTTGATCACTCGCTTATCTGCATGCTTATAGTTTTCTCTTATTTTTACAAATGTGGAGAAACACAAGGGTAATGAGCTCTGATTGAGAATTTCATTATCCTCTTTATTGTCAAGATCAAATCTGAATGACTGTTGATTTCTGATTGCATGAAAGTTATCTCTGATGAACTGAAATGGAATAAAACAAAGAGGAAAATATTCTTCACTTAATTCCAAATTTTCTACATTTTCCTCATCACTGCCATAGCTGATATGCATCGACTGATCCCTGTTTTTGAACAGCTGAAACTAAACTTCCTTCTCCCATAAACCAACTACTAATTGCTCTACAATATTAGCTTCTGTTTGGAGAACATAATTTTCTTCCTACTGATCATACTTAGGTAAATCATCAAAAGGAAGAATGTCATCAAGCATGCATATCGGATCTATAGATCTCTCCTCAGCAAGATGATCTATAAAACTAATTTCTTTATTGTCCCTTAATGCATACATAAAATCATTATCATATCTATGAAAACTAGGATAGGAAGGAAAATGTTTCGATCAACAACTTGTTTTTCTTCAATCAGTGTCACATGGTCCTCCTGAAAAACAACTTCATCTCTCATGGTGACCTTTTGCATCATTTCCTCTATTGTACTAACTAAAATGTCGAGCTTCACTTCTGAAGATGTCAAGCATTCTTTCTCTATGTTTTCCCTTTATTTTGCTTTCAAATTTAACCTTTTTATCAACAAATTAGCTTCTACGACTATTGCAATGTCCTGCATTTTTTCAAGTGTTGTAATGTCCCTTTATCTCAATCAAAATTCCATTTCTCAATCAAAGGCATCTAGGTAGTGTAACAGGGTTGAACCAAGAGGTGGTTTTATATCAGTATGGATCAAATGGTATACTTGATTGAATCTAGATGAAACATTTTGCACTATTTCTCCTGGTTGCCTTTTCAAATTATCATATTATTCTAAAATTAGAAAAGGATTCCTCTTGATCACCCATTTACCAAGAAAGACTTTCACAAACTGATGGAAATAAAAAATACTTTCCACTGGAAAATTTTTGAACCATTCCTTGGCTTCGCCTTGCAAAGATAGAGCTAAGATCCTGATACAAACATCGTCTTCATCAACCTCAAAAGGTTGAGAAAAATTTGAAAACTCTGAATGTGTTGCTCAGCAGAGATGTTACCATATTCTCCGTTGAACCTTGGAGGATATTTGTAATAATTTTTAGGGAAAGCATGGAGTATAGGAGGTAAGATGAGTGGTTTATATCTATCTGGAATTTTACAAGGTGTAGGATTATGTACAAAACCTATAGGATCAGTCTTGATCTCTTGAGGTTCATTAGCTTGAAAAGGATATTCACAATTTTCAAGTAAGAGCTCTTGATCTTGATCAAAATCAAAGGGAAACTGGTATTTACACTCTTTAAATAGGCGGAATAAAAACTTTGATCATCTTTTTCATACAATAAACTCTGGAAAAGTTTCAGGAAATGAAAATAAGTAATTTATAAGAAATCCTATTACATCTTGAATACAATTCCACTTTGAATACCTAACCTTTGTGTGAGATTCTTTCATTTTCCTGCTGGCAAGGTCAATCCTCCAGGGGAGTCTTTACATCAAGTTGGAGTCATCAGCTGAATATTTCAGCCTACATATGTGTCCAATTGTTGTTCACCATCAACAAGTAGATCTGATCTTTGTAATTCTTTCCCAGGGAAGATTTTTCCTTTCGATCCCTAGCAACGATGCTAGTATGTTATCACTCTACCAGATTCCCAAGGCTGAAGAAGGAATCCCAACAAAGGTAACCAAAAACCAAGCTTTTGACTTGATAGCTAGCCCTATCAAGCCGAAAAGATCTCTCTCCAAAGGTTCACAGCCAGGAGGGCTGGAGCAATTAGGGTTTTAGGCTAGGTATGTAATGCAGGGATTTGTTTTGTCTTTATTTTGGGGTTGGGCTCACTGAAATGAGGATTAGGTCAAGGGGAATAGATTAGGGCCAATGAGATGAAATTGCAATCCATTCAATGGGGCAAGGTACGTAGGAAGGTTCGACACTTAAAGGTTATTTTGGTGAGATTAATAGACTGGTGAGGAGCTAGGAAGAGAATATGAGATGAATTCTCCCTAAACTGAAGAAAATGGACAAATTATGCAAAATTTCCCAAAACAAAGCATGAAAAACATGAATTCTGCCTTTCAAATTGAAATTAATCATATCATAGACATGAAAAGGTTTATGAGCTTACAATACATTCATAGAAATGATCACAGAGAAAAAACTATGTCAAGCATTCATACCACATGAATCCCAAAGAAATAGCTGCAATTTGTCATTAATATCCAGGCCAAAATGTTTCTTGATCAATACACAAACTTTGAAACTGATTCCAACCTCCAACCCTTGACTCCTGTGAATAACTGAGCTAAATAGACCTCAAAGCCACCTCCACTCATCCATAGGGGTCGAATCCATGAGGTGAGGGAGATTTACATGAAAAGCTGAACTAAAAGCTAGAGTGTAGGATGAGAAAAGTGACTCATTAATGTCTCTAGGAACTCATTCATTACACCTCAACTGATTCACTTACCTAATGTATCTACCCTAGATAAAAGTAAAAACATGACTTTTACATTCATATTGACCATTTACATCATTAATTTCTCATTTCCCAAGGTGAAAAGTCAAACTGAAGAAAAATTGTTGAAGACTGTCAAAATGGATATTTACAAGAAGCATGATATCATCGACATAGAGGAGAAGAATAATGAGGACACCAGCAAGCTTAGTGCCCTTGCAACCCACAGTTTCCACATATTCTTCTAGCTTATCGATGTATATGCCAAAAACGGTAGGGGATAGGGTACTTCCTTACTTGACACTGATATTGCATTTAATGTCTTTAGACCACCTCTCTATGGTCTTAGGATTGGCATTGATGGTCTTGTAGAGACGGATCACATCAATCCTTAGCTCAGGAGGGACCATGATCTCTTTAAGTCTCTCCCAAAGATTATCATGAGGAACAGTGTCGAAAGCTTTTCTAAAGTCCACAAAACAATAGTAGAGATCGACTTTACTATTGTGACATTCCTCCGCAATGATTTTGGGAGTGACAAGATGGTCAATAGTCAAGTGTTGTCTTCTAAAACCAACTTGTCCTTTATCTCTTTTTCCCTGAATTTCAATCCAAAGGCTAAGCTTCTTTTCTAAAATGAGCCCATAAATCTTGGCCAGGATGCGACTGATCATAATGGTCTTGTAGTTAGATCAAACTCTTTTGTCCCCATTTTTAAAGAGAGGCATAATTAGGTTTTGCGTCCAAAGCTGAGGGAAGCCATGTGTTACAACCAAATTGAGAAGCTTGTGGAGATGAGGAATGAGGATAGATCTTCCCATTTTAAGTATCTCAACTTGGTATCCTTCATTATCTTTAGTTTTCCCATTAGTGATCTTATTAATATCGGACTCAATGTCATCCAGAGAGAATACATCCTCCTTAATTGGAGTGATTAAGGTGGTGCCCATAGTGTGCGGAGATTCATACAACTTCTTAAGATAGTTTTCCCAGTGCTCTAAGGGGATAGAATGAGTATATTTGGCTTTACGAGTAGGCACATTCCGTAAAAATGTTCTGGGTGCGAATTTAAAAAGGTGGAGAAGATAGTCCTATATTTTATTAATATATGAAATTTTCTTCCTCTTGATGATATTTTTGTATATATTGATGTTTCAGAGCTTAATGATTTCATTAGGAGTGTCTCTGATCGCTTTCCTGGAAATTTTACAATCTTTTTCATACCATGAATTGGAGGTTCTATTAGTCTTCTTAAACGAGGTCTCATTAGATAACTTGCTAATGGTATTGAAAAGGATAGTAGTGAAATGGTAGTAGATTTGATCAATGTTATTATTATAAGTCATAGAGCCTAAATCCCTCTCTAAATCCCTAACGAAGAGGTCAGTTTTACCTTTATCGAATCAAATGTGTCTTTTGCTTTCATTGGTCTCCTGCATGTGGGTGGTATGCATAGCAAGATTGAGGGATATAGACATAGGTATGTGGTCAAAGTCAAGCTCAAATCCATTAAGAAACTCAAAGTTTTTAATACGGTTGAGGACGAGGGTGTCGGAAATCACATAATCCATGACACTACTACCCAACCCATGGAAATAGGTCATTTGACTCAAGAGGGGCCACTGATTAATAGCATTACAAATGATTAGGTCTTGGGAACTGCAAAACTTGAGGAGCTCAGTGCCGAATAATTTCTCGATAATGTCCTCAGATTTTCTCTTGAATTTATTAGCTAAGTTACTATGTTCATCAAGCCACAAGGGTTCGGGGTTAGACTTGTTACTTAACATAATGGCTTGGTTAGTAGAAGTTCTAACATTAAAGTGTCCCAGCAAAAGGATATTACCTGCATTCCTCAGGTTGAAGATGTCTTTTTCTAAAGTATTGAAAGAAAATTCTTATATAGGTTGTCCTTCATATAGGATGTGGAGTTGATAGGAGCGAGATAGAAAATAGTAAGACATATCCAATAGGTGGTAGAATCAAAGATTTCAATCCAAATGTATTGATTGACGGGGTTGATTTTATGAAGTCATATGTGAGAGGAAACATTGGTCCTTATATAGCAGGCTATACCACCAAAACCCCTTCAAGAGGATTTCTCATTCCAGGCAGACCAAAGAGTAAAATATTCAAGGTGAGGGACCCTAGATTCATCATGCTCCCAAGTTTCAACTAAGAGAATAAGGTCAATATCACTCAGAATCCAACTCAACATAGGACCTTTACACCGTGGAAAGCCATGGTAGTTTCAGAAGACGATCTAGAGTGATGCAAGTCCTTATTTATCACTTGTACTCGGGACTTTATCGCTAATAATAACTTTCCTATTCCTCATGATTACCCATTTCCCTGCCTTACTTGCCTCCTAAAATATATGTTTTTTTTAGTATTTTTAAATTTAATTTTTTTTTAATGTATTAAAATTTAATTTTAATATAATTTTATATTTAAAATTAAAATTAAAATTAAATTTTATATTTAAAATTCTATATCTTTGTATTATTATTTTTCATAATTTTTTTTTAATTTATTAAAAATTAATATGTTTTTGTAAATTTAATTTTTAATTTTTAAATTAAAATTAAAAGTTATAAATTTATTTAAATTTATTTATTTTTAATATAATTTTTGTATCTTCAATTTAATTGAATTTTTAAAATTTATTTGTTTTATTTTTATTTTTATTTTTAATTTCAATTCTTTTAATGTTTTAAATTCTTAATTTATTTTTTAACTTTCCAAATTCTTATTTTAAAAATGTTTTATTCTTCTTATTTTTTAAAATTTTAAAATTTTCAAGTTTTTTAATTTAAAAATAAAAGATTGAATTTTGTTTTGGTTTTTTTCGATTATTTTAAATTGTAATTTTTTTAATATAATTTTTTATTATTTTAATTTTTTTTTTAAATTTAATTTTTTTTTAATTTACATTTTGAAATTCATTTTTTTTTAATTAATTATATATATATATATATATATATATATATATATATATATATATATATATATATATATATATATATATATATATATATATATATATATATATATTTTTAATCATTTAAATTTTCTATTTTAATTCTTTTTAGTTTATTATTATTATTTTTTTTCATGTTTTTCTATTTTATTTTTATGTTTTATTACCAACATGAAAATCAACACTCCTCGTTTTCAAGGTGTTTTTTGCATACAAAATATTGAGGACATTATTCCAAGATCAACACTTTTCATTTTCAAGGTGTTTTTTGCATAAAAAGAAATCGACATTTACTTCTATTTTTAGAAAATGTTGAAAATTTACCCCGAAAAAAAAAAGATTATTCCATAATAACACTTTTTGCTTTCAAGTTGTTTTTTCATGTTCTTTTTATGTTTTTTTTGTTAGATTTTGCATTTTGAGGTAATAGTTCTCGTTTCGTCATTAACTTTGTTTAACAATAACTCTAATTCTTCTCTCAATAGAATATATGCAAAATACCGTTGTTGCCATGGATTTTGTAAATAATCACCACCTGTCAACTCACCGAGCACCGCCTCACCAAACACTGCACACCATCACCGCCATGACCTGCTCAAGGGTGCAACTGCCTTAACCTATTCAACATCGAAAGGGAAAATAACCGACCTAGTTTTGTGCATAAAAGTAGATGATTAGACCTGGGAGGAGGTATAGTCTGGACGCACAGTCTGAGTAGTTGTATGCAGTTGTAGCTGCTGCTTTGAAGTTTCATGGTTGTATACAAATTCATATATGGGTTTTTTTGTTTGAGTTGTGTAATCTGACCTTCAATTTGTATCAAATCCAATTAGTGAGCCAGAGATAATTTATTTTGTCAGAATACATTGTTGTGCCTAGTCAATTAATTTCAGTTGTTTTTGCTCACTTCCTTGTTTTATATGGAATTGGCATTTCCAACTCACTTCCATACTTAGAGAAAGTTATTTGGTCGTTCAGAATTTCAATATCTTTTTTCGGCATCCAAGACAAACTTATGTCCCTCATAGCAAAATCTAAGCGTTGGTATAGCAGCTTGTAGAGTTGCAGTCTGAGTGATAAAGCATGACCAAGAATAAAAAAATCTCATCGTTGCATTCAGTGAGAGCTGCTACTATGCTGATTCGAAGGAGTCAAACATAATTTCAAAAATTCATAGCATGTTGTAATAGACCCACTAGTAAACCCACTCGAAAGAAGTTCAAAATTAATTTGAAGAATTGTAGTTGTTTGTAGAGAGGAATACATGTAAAAAACAAAAGAAGGTCGTGACCCTAGCCAATGTTGAGCAGAATATATAGTCGTTGCCTTGTTGCCGCGTGTAGTGACAAAGCTTGATTATTGCCATTGTAGCCAAAGTTGAAGCGATAGCATGAGTCCTTCCTACAGTCATAGTAGAACCTGAAGTAGAGATGATGAAAGAAGGAAAAGACCTCGGAGTCAAGTCATTCTTTCGACAATGATTCCCCAGTTTGGCACAAGCGACCCCATTACAGTGGTTCCATACCACAGGCACAAATTCTACGTCAGTCTAGTCCTGATAGGTTTGTTGCACGTGCAAGTTTATCACACAATGCTCAAACTCTATCTCCAAATCTTCAGACTATGCTACCTAGTGACTTAATATAATGAAATGGACTTTACCAAGTTTTCATAGATTCAAATTTCCATTTTTGTAGCTTATTTAACACTGTGAAATGAAAGAAGTTAGCGTGCTAGGTCAAAGTAAGGATCCGCACGAGAAGTCAATAAGAAAAACGTTCTCCGGCCATAGCAAGAAGAGTCAACGAAATGCAAGTTTAATGTATTTTGAAAGTATTTTCGAAAGGTTTTAAAGAGATCCAAAAATGTTAATGGATTCATAAAGGTTTACGGAGGTTTTGTTAAAAAAAAATCCATCTTGAAAATTCGAAGGAGATTTTTTCAAGTTAAGTGGGAAATTTTATTTTTGCAAAGGTGATATTAAAATATTTTGAAACATTTATAAAGGTTTTAAATAGGTTTATTAAAAGGGTTTATTTGAAAAGATTTCTTGGCTTTGCAAAAAAAATTGTTTGTCTACAAATTTCTTTTTCTTTTGGTATTTTGTTAAGCATGACAATGTTTATGGTGAATATTGTACCTTACGGTGTGCATATTAAAAATCATATTTTTTTGGCGGGCGATATTGAAGATAGCCTCATGCAATCGGGGAAGCAGTTATAAGACAGAGGAAAGACAACAGTCATGGGTCACAAAAGGTGACTGAAGCATATTAAGAAAAATAATCACAACGAAGTGGCAGAGATTGTTGCCATGTTTAGAGAGGTTCAAGATGCAGCCAAAGAACTAAGAAATCTAAAAAAATACAGAGAATAGATCGATGGTGATTGGTGTAGCTTTGATCTGCTACCACCATCTATGTTTACTGGTAAATATTTTTTATTTTTGGGTTATCAAAATGATAACTTTTCTTCGAGCTAAAGATTTAATTGAGTACCATTGTAATAAACCATTTGATGAAGTATGTGATTCTTTAGCATTGAATTTTATAAAACAAGGATAGGATGAGAAGTTTTTATTCAAGGTACTAACAAAAGCTACAACTTCCAAGCAAGAACGGAAGATCCTGGAAGCATAATTTGGTGCAAGGGGGGGTAATCAAGTCAAAGATACTAGTGTTTTAAAAAAATTTGTAGCAGTGCTTGAAGATGAAAATGAATATGAATGTGTAGCAGTGAATCTACAGAGAGATGAAGAGTTTCGTGAATCTCACTTGAAAGTGGATCACAATGTTAATTGTGTGTTATGAATAGGTGTTGATTTTGGCATATATAATGCTACCAATGGAGCATCAAATGATTCAGTGGATCCAACAATTGAAATTGTCAATGTTAACTTTGATGAAGAACAATTAACTAGTGATGAGTGGTTTCATATGATGCAACAAAAATGCCTTATTGCTATTTTGTTATTTGGCGAGATAAACCCACTTGTGACTCAAAACCAAGTGGAATAAAACCTGTTAAGTAGAGGTGGAGAATTAAGATTTTGAGGCATCGATAGAGTCAAAGAAGGAAGAAGAGAATAAAGCTCTCATTCCATAGCAGAATGAATAGAACCAATATGGTTCTAAAGATGTTTTTTCATATAAACTTAACATTGATTTTGTGTGTGCAGATGTTAGAAGCAACTGAGATGAAACAAAAAAATTTGAAGAAGAATTAAAGTTCCTTGAAGCATGGATTTAAACACCATGTGTTGATGATGTCTACATAGAAATTGCAACAATGAACGTTGAATAAAACATGGATGATGTAGAAAATGAAAATGTCAATGAAATTTTCATGTATTAGAGTCGTGAATAGATAAAATTATATTATAAACTTATGTTGCAACAAATTGATAGACAAAATATGAATGATGAAGAGCAAACTATAGAGGATGAGATGCGAAAACAATCCACATATGAGTAGATCTTTGAAGAGGTAAAGGACATCCATGGACAGCTTGAAATTTTTTTCTACGTTTTTATGATAAAAAAAATTTAATAGTGGATGAGATGAAAAAAAAAATTAAGAAACTAAAATTTGGAACCTATAGCAAAAATAAAAAGATGAAGCAATTCAGAGGATACAAAATTTGGAAGAAAGGGAAAATAAATCTAGCTAAAGCGCTGATGTAAAAGTTTTGGAGTCATTGTAAGCCTAGCTAAGATGTAGAACAATAAGAATTTTTAAGTTATGTTAAGTCATGGTTAAGTTGTCAGTTGGAAATAATTACCACCTGCAAACTCACCAAACACCGCCTTACCTTCACTCCCATGACCTGCTCAAACTTGAAAGTGCGCCACTGCCTTAACCTCTTCAACATAAAAAGTGAAAATAATTGACTTAGTTTTGTGTATAAAAGTAGATGATCAGTCATAGGAGGAGGCATATTTTGGACACACAGTCCGAGTAGTTGTATGCAGTTGTAGTTGCTACTTTGATGTTTCATGGTTATATACAAATTCATATCTGGTTTTTTTTTTTTTTGAGTTGTGTACTATGACCTTCAATGGATCTAGGAAACCAATTGATGTCAATATGCAAGATAATAGATTGATGTGAATAAAATAGCCATGGCTCGAAGGTCTAATAGAGATGATTGATTGTTTAATATTAGTGTTTTCTCGTGAAAAATTATGCCTAGAGAAACAATGGTTCAATGACGACAATAACAACAATGCCAAGGAAACAATTTCATAGCACCTAATGACAACAGTGCCAAGGATGTGTAGAGCTTGATTCCATATTCTTGATTTAGACCAAAATCATAACATTACTAATTAGTAATTTCCAAGTTTATGTTTTTTTCTCAAAGTATAATTCGTCATTCAAACCCTGAATGAATTCCAGGTAATCAAATGGTTGGATGCAACGACCAGCAAATGGATCTAGTGGAATTAGAGATCAGAATGAGCCATGCTGAATAGTGCATTTTTTGTTCCATCTAGCACCAAGGCGATAGTAGTTATGCCTTAGATTCTAGTATAGGGGAAAAAATAGCATTTCTTATGGAAAGAATTATCGAGGAGGCTAACATCTTACAATGAAGGTAAGTATCAATGGAAAAACCTTATTCGTCCTCCAATTTTCCTCACACAAGTAGATATAACCACATTAGGGTTTAACAATCCCTTTCATCTATAAAAACATATTAGGTTTTAACAATCCCTTTCATCTATTTCTTGTGCAGACTTTAGAGTAGCAATGGCAACAACAATAGTCATATGTCAGTGTCATTTGCACCCATATCAATCTTATCAGATTCTCGTTCTCATTGAATACTATATTTATTAATGTGTGCAGTGTGGTTAGTATCAACGATGTTGGATGTTTTGAGGTGATATTTGGTTTCTTTTCTCGTGAATAATTGAAGTACCAGTTGGAAACCAAATTATTTGTGGTGTTACTATCAGATACAATGCAATATTGATGAGGCCTTCCAATTCCATGGACAATGTTTCATGAAATGTCTAGATTATATCTTGAGACATACTATGAAATCATGGAATCCATTAAAAAATTCCACATATATGTTGTAATTTTTGTAATTATACATTACATCAAAATATTTATTCATGTAAGTTCATTCAAATTCTGAATCGATTATTAGCAGTCTCATCTCTATATCTAATTCAATAGAAGATGACAATCCAATAATGAAAAATATGTTCCACAATAGAAGACAACAACTGATTGGTCTAATGATTAATAGAACTCACAAAATGATGATGGCTTTAATATCAGTTTTTACATTGGTTTGATTTGCAAGAATCTTATTGGGAAACATATCACATTCATTTGTTTGGTTTTTAGGGTGAGGTAAGCTGTCTGTATTATTTTTTTATGGTCCAGAGTCGACTGAGTGCATTGTAAAATATGAGATCTTTTGCTCAAATTCAAATTCAAATTGCGCGGAAGGGTTGAGGGTCGTAACAGATTTTAGAAATTTAATGGTTGATACTTACATTTTATTATTCATCTACTTTTTCTAAAACAACTTATATCCCAACAAATTATTTCTAGAAACTGAATAAATATGCCAAAACACATCTAACTTATTGGGTCATTTCTCATGGAAGATCTCATTACAAAATTTTCGAATCTCGTTTACTAAATTTCATTTTATTTAAGCTTAGTAATTTTAATTTATTTTGTAAATAAAGTTTCATCATTTTAATTTAATTATTAATTATTATTATTTCATAAATATTATATATAAAATTTTAATCAATATATTTAGATCAATTGAAATATTAATTTATTAATAATTAGTTTATTAATACAATACTTTTTTTTAGCTAGGTTATGTCAGTCCTGAGATGATTGGACGCCTAACTTATTGCTTGAGTAGTCGCAACCCTGAGGCATTGGAGCTGTCAAAATCACTAGGGGATCTCACTTGGCCTCGACAACACCAACCCTTAGTATGGCTAGACTTTTTCCCACGGAGTTTCAAACCCATAACCTTTAAACCATGGAGTTCCTTAACAGAACACCTTTCCATCGTCTACTCTATGCCTCGTGTGTTATTAATAAAATACTTACTTAATACATAATTACTATATTCATATTTAATATTTAATATATTATTAATATCTAATTATGACATGATTATAATATTAATACTTATATATAACATTTTTAACATATTAATATAACATTAATGACACATTAATAATAGATTTACCTACACATCTATAATGTCTTACTATAAATTAATTTATACATTAACACATGTTAATTATGGTTGACTATTTTTGACATGGTCAACTATAGTCAACATGACTACCATGGTGAACCATAATTACCACGAGCATCATGATCTATCTGTAGGTCACCTATAGTCAACCATAATGAACTATATTGAACCATAGTGGATGGTCATGGTTGGCCATGGAAGCCTATAGTGGATGGCCAGCATTGACCATGGAAGCTTATAATTGATGACTAGGGTTAACCATAGTCAAACAATGGTCAATCACCAACAATCATCATTATAATGGCAACCATAGTCAAATCATGGTCAATTATGAACAAACCATAGTCAAAATAAGGTCAACCACAGTCAAACCATATTGAAACCACGGTCAACTATAATCAATCATATTCAACTATGTTTGAACATAGTCAAACCATGGTCAAACAATGGTCAATCATAGTCAAACAATGTTCAACCATAGTCATACAATCATTGATCATAGTCATTCATAGTTGAAACATAGTCAACAATGTTTAAATATGGTGAACATGTACAACTATAGTCAACAATGGTTAACCATAATCAAACAATTGTTAAACATAATAATTCATAATCAAAACATAGTCAGCGATGTTTAAATAGAGTGAACATGGAAAACCATAATCAACCATGGTCAACCAAAGTCAAACAATCGTTAACCGTAGTCAAAACTTAGTCAGTGATGTTTAACAATAGTCACAGATGGTCAACCATCATCAACTATCATAACCATGTTTGACTATAGTTAACTCAGATTGACCATTGTTAACTATGGTCATCATGGTCAACCATTTTTAGCCATAGTTGACTCTAGTCATAATGGTTGACCATTGGCGACAATGGCCAGTCATGTTCAACCATCGACAACCATGGTCAATCATGGTCATTTTTGGTCAACCATAGTCATCATAATGAACTTTTTTAAACCATGGTCAACCATTCATTATCAATATAGACAATCGTAATCTATCATAGAAAACTATGTTCAAACATGGTCAAATTAGTCAAACTATGTGCACCTATGGCTAAAATCATGCTCATTCATAGTCAATGCTTAAAAATGTTTAATAATATTAATATTAATAGGGTTTAGAACACATTAGTTTACTAAAGTGGTTGCCTATGTTGAACTATGTTTGACAGTTAACACTCTTCAACTTTGGTCAAATATAATCACCTATTATTATTATTATTGATTAATATTAATAGTGAAACATAGTCAACCACATTAGTGAAACATAGTCAAACAAAGTAAACTTTTCTGGTCAATATTTAAATATGTGATCATGATCATAGTTAGTTAATCCTATGCTTACCATATTTAACAATAGTCAACCTTTTTCACTCATAGTCATCCTCAATCAACATAACTCAACCATATTCAATTATAGTCAACCATGTTCCACCAAATTAAAACATTATAAACCTTAGTCAACTAAGGTAATCCTTGGTCGGTCACAACCAAGATTTAAAAATGTTTAATAATAACAATATTAATATTAATAAATCTTACTACTACTACTACTACTAATAATAATAATAATAATAATAATGTGATGTTGGAATGGTACAAAAATGTATCCAACGTTGCATTGTGACAAGCATTGTTGTAATATTACAAACATAGTCACAATGTTACATTACATTGCAATTTATTCAACGTTGTAATGCAAAATTACAAAATTAGTCAACTATGTTTAATAATATGGTTGATTATGCTCAACTATGTTTCGCTATGTTTAATAATCAACAATATTCAACTTCAAGAGAACATAGTTGCTTATTGATATTATTAATTAATATTAACAATCAAACATGTTGTGACATCAAAATGGTACAAAACTTTATCCGTCACAATGTCGCAAACATTGTTGCAATGTTAAGTTACATTGAAATTTATCCAACACCGCAATGTGACATTACACAATTAGTCAGCCACATTAACTAATATGATTCATTATGTTTGACTATGTTAAACAATCAACACTCTTCAACTTTGATGAAATGTGATTGCCTATTAAAATTATTAACTTATATTAATAATAAAGCATAGTCAATGACATTAGTTAAACATAATCAAACAAGGTCAACCTTTATATTTAATGTTCAAATAGTTAACCATGATCAAAATTGGCCAACCTTATGCTTACCATATTTAACAATAGTTAACCTTTTTCACTCATAGTTGTCTTCAGTCAACATAACTCAACCATATTCAATTATAGTCAACCACAGTTGACCAAAACCAAATGTGGTCAATCTTATTCAACTAAAGTTATCCTTGGTTAGTCACAATGAAGATTTAAAAATGTTTAATAATAATAATAATAATAATATTAATAAATTTGACTAATAATAATAAAGTTAACTATACTCTTATTATTATTGAATATAATATTAATAATTAACCATGATCAAACTTGGTCAACCTTGTAGCTTTATTATTAATATTAATAAAGTTGAATAATAATAATAATAAAATTGTACTATATGGGGTTGTCTATATGTGAGACTTTTTGGAGTTTCCACCGGATTTCTGGCGAGAATCTGACAAAAAAAGTCGTAGTCAAATATTGATTTGTGTTATACAAAATATATTTTTTACTACATATATGGATTAACCACCCTCAAAATCCCTTGGCGCAGTTCAATTTTGAAGAGTTCACTTTTCAAAGTTTTGTGATTTTAATGAATCCTTGCCGAATTCTAGACAAATTTGATCAAAAAATAAATCAGAAAATTTTTCAAAAATTTTCACATATAGACAATGCCATAGTATATTAACCATATTCAATTATAATCAACCATGGTTGGCTAAAGTCAAATATTATCAACCATAGTCAACCAAAGTCCATCTTGGTTGGTTAGTCACTCTTAATATTAAAAAATGTTTAAGAAATATTAATATTAATGACCAATTAAGGTCAACTTTTGCTAGTCATAGTCAATATTTTGAAATGTTTATTATTATTATTATTATTATTAGTTGACCATGATCAAAATTTATTAACCCTATGTTTCCCATAATTAACAATACTCAACCATATTCACTCATAGTCATTCTTATTCAATGTAACTCGAACATATTTAATTATAGTTAATCGTGGTTGACCAAAGTGAATTAAGGTCAACCTTAGTTAACTAAGGTTAACCATGGTTGGTCATAGTCAAGGTTTGAAACCATTTAATAATAATAATATTAACAAAGTTAATGTTTAATTTAATAATATTAATCTTTCATTCATCCTGATGATGAGCCACATGTGATAGTTTGAAATGTCGAATAAAGAACAAAACCTATTGTGATGCATCTAAAAACAATTTTTCAACAATAAAGTTAAAATTAATAATAATAATAACAACAACAACAACAATAAAAATAATGTTAACTACAACATCATCATCATATTTATTATTATTATTATTAAATGACTATATATATATATATATATATAATGTTAACAATGAAAACATTATTATCAATGATTGATATTAATAACACTAATATTAGAAATAATAATATTAACAAAGTTTATGAGTAATAATAATATTCTTGTTTGTGAATAAGGTTTAATAATGTAGCCTAATAATCATAATATTAAGGTTGACTATATAAGGTGACTGTATTTAGCTATGGTCACCATGTATTATTATTTTTTACCATAGTCAACTATTATAGCTTGTACATAACAATGGTCAACCCGGTCAACCATCGTCAACCATAATTGACTTTGTTCAGGATGGTTGACAATAGTAAACTATGGTCAACCATTAACTTTAGTTAGCCATCATAAGCCATCATCAACAATGGTCAACGATGATCAACCATGACCAACCATGGTCATCTTTGGTTGACCATAGTCAACCTTGTATAACGATAGTCAACCCATGCTCAACATGACAAACCATTGTTAGCCATGGTTAGAATTGTCAAACATCCTTAACCTCATTCACCAATTCTCAACATTAATATAAAATTATGAAATTGATATAACATCAATTCGTTGCTACATTAATGGCTAACCATGGTTAAAATTATTTAGCCTCAATCAACCATATTCAACCTCGATCAACCTCGTCATGCATGATCAAAATCGTCAACCATCTTTAGCGATTGTCAACCATGGTGAACAAATCCAACCCAAATGGGTCGATTGTCAACTAGCACAAACATATTAGTAAGTGTGGTTAATATATGCCAATCAATGTCATTTTCCACCTTTTATATACCAATCAACATATTAAAATGACGTCGATTAGCATATATGAACTACGTTTACTAATGTGATGTGGTAATTAATAATAATAATGTTAGTAGTGTTAGTCCGTATCTATATATATATATATAACACAATGTTGAAAATATAATTTCCTTTTCAAGCTCCTTTTAACATGTTTCATCAATCAATTTACTTCCTAAATATGGCTACAGGCTAGTGTTTTAGGTAGTAATAATGTATTTAAATTAAGTGCGGGAAAATGACACTTCCTAGACATTAACAATTACTTCATTCGATGTTGCTCTAAAGCATACATTGAGAAAAAAATGTCTCCATACTTTTAGAAATAATTTATTTCTAAGTAGCATTCTCTGTAATGGCTATTTGTACATAGTAAAAGCAATTTGAGAATATTAAGGATAAAAAATATACATACTTTCATAACATTATGGACAACTTTAAGCCATAACACCATGGAAAAAAAAGTAAGTTATGCAATGGGATTTTTAGTCCCTGCCATAGGCAGCAGGGACTATTGTAATTGATATGCATTGGAATATGCATTGTTTGTAGGGACTAAAAATGTTTTAAGCAAAGTCTTGTAGTATATGTTGTAATTCACTTTTTTCTCACCCTATTAAGCATTGAAATTGTTTCCTTTTAGTGAATCAAACATTTA
This sequence comes from Pinus albicaulis, assembly GCA_034641835.2. Classification (NCBI taxonomy): domain Eukaryota; kingdom Viridiplantae; phylum Streptophyta; class Pinopsida; order Pinales; family Pinaceae; genus Pinus; species Pinus albicaulis. Next base: position 492,516,983 of record CM076578.1, read on the forward strand.
GAGGTCTTATTTGGCATATTCCCTAGGCTAATAGGTTCAAAAATTCACGTTAAAATTAATATTAATGATACTTTCTGGCATGATTGAGTAATGCTAGGGTTGTTGTAGCGTTATTTACTTAACATTAAATTCCTGATTTGGCATGTGTATGTTGGTGCTCCTAGCTCCCTATGTCTTGCCACGATCTTGCTAATGAGTCTTGACATGATCTCACCATGATCTCTTGGCCCTTTTCTACATCCATATACCTAATAATATGGGCACATGTTCTTCTTTATTTTATTCTATGCAAGTCATCTCTCCAAATTAGTCTCTGCAGCAACATAATTCTTCTCTTCAATTCTTGGAAAACAGGCTTTGCAAAACAAAATTCTTATAATTCTTGGAGAATAAGAAGGCACTATCATCGTATATATTTTAAAAGTTAAGAAAATTTATTTTAACTAATAGAAATTCAATTCAATATATGTTTCATGGAACAACTATGAAAGAGAGATCTCTTTAACATAAACTAGTGACTGACAGAATGAGCCACTAGACTTCGATCTCATCCCCACCTGAGCTTTTTATGGCTTATGTAACATGCACGAGCCTTGTTTTTATTTATGACATGAATTTTCCAGATTCGAATGGACCTGCTCACACCTAGAAGCAGAATCAAATTTTGGTTCAAGCAAGTAGCGATGGAAACAGGAAACATAGATTAGTTAAGAAAAGGTCAATAAGGTTTAAAGATACATCATCCATTAAAGGTAATAAAGAATCATGTACCTCTAATACATTTCAAATTTAAAATACACATAATAGAATAAATACCTCATTTTTTTAGTATCCAATTCCTTGGGTGAGGCATCCACTTCTATAAGCTTTTGTATAGTAAAAATAACCTATAGTTAATTCCTCCAAATCTATAAATGCGTGCATGAGGGAGCAAGAAGTGGAGACACCTAGTTTATCTTTAAGAAGAACAACAATCAGGTGATAAATAAATATTAGTGAGCTTAAGTAAGTATACTAGTAATGTACCTTGGTTTGCAGCACCACACTCATTCTTGACAATATTTTCTAGCTTATCACATAATTTCTCAGCTTCACAACACAGCTGAATGCTAGCACTTGTCAAAGCCTATGCTCTTGTCAAATATTGTGAAAGTGATTGTACCTAGGAAGTCAATTCTTGTTTGACAACACCCATTTTCTGATTTTCTACACTTGATTGCATAGGTTTTTCTTTCATTAGCTACAAGGCATGCATTTTTACTTCTAGCTTCATAGACTTGTCATAAAATTCCTTCAGGTGGAAATATTTATCGGCCTACATTTATATCCTTGTAAAAATGAATCTATTAATTCGGTCCAATTTAAGAATTGATCTGCCTACCAAGATATAGGCCTCGGTCAGGTCCAATCCATCCTCGATGACTAACTAGTTAAGGTGGTGTAGGTTGAACAACAAGAGCTAGAGCCTTAATATGGATGGCATGGCCTATTCAATTTTTCACACGATAAATAATTTTCATTTATTAAAAGTTAACTATTAAAAAGGACAGGGGGGGGAGGATATTAATGTGAAAATAATTCTCGGTGAGAAAAGAAGCAACAAAGAGAAAACACCATTCACAACGATATGCCACCATTACAGAAATCAAATACGAACAAGAAAATCCCAAGGCCTATAAAACAATATTTTCCCTAAATTTATGCACATTGTTGCTTTATCGAGTCATATTGGATGACCTACGAGGGTAAGGATGGAATCTCTTGCTCTTTAGAAACCAACACTAGTAGTTTATCCTATCAAACCAACACTTGTAGTTGTGAAAATAACACTAGTAGTTTACCATGCCCAAGCCAATTATAGTAACATGTGGATTTCTTCAATCAATAACATGTCCTACATGCTCACATCCTTTTGTTTTATTCTAAGTCACCCATACACAACATAGAATTAGTTGTTATTTTATTATAATATAAAGTCGACCACGTTGCGGGTACATTTTTTAGGATAGTAGTGTGGGACCTCAGATGAGGGGCACGTTCCTGATCATTCCATTATACATAGCACACGATGCACCTATGCTAAATATTTGGCCTTCTCTACTCTCCACCTAATTTACTTCCCTATCTCCATAAACCTTCTCTACTCTCCACCTCATTTACTACGTTCTTTCATTATTTCTTCTTTTCCCTCCTCATTTACTACGTTCTTTCATCATTTCTTGTTTTCTCTCATGATTCTCATTCATTCTATAATTCCTTTTATGTTAACCTCTCGAAACTTGTATCCATGAGAAGAGAACGTTGGAGTCATTTCTTATTATTTTGTATGGAACAAAGATATTCTATATTTTACTCATTTATGTTGGATTAATAGGAGTAAAATACTCTTCAAAGAGAATACCCACATAGTTATAGCAAGATCCCATCCTCATAAATGAATTACACCCATGACATCTTCTATTTAATCGTATATAGTATATAAACTTTAACATAGAAAACATTGTGTTATCCATCCAAAAATCATGAATGGGTTGTGTTGTGTGAGCTTTAAAAAGTGTTATGGGTTTTATATGTTCATTTAATTCCCTATACTTTTACAAATGTCAATGCAGAATTCATAATCTTAGAGTTGCAAAATATCACAGTCCATATCCAAATTCATTGTCCTAAGCTCATCCTAGTATTGAATTAAGTACTGAATGTTTACTCCAATCTCTATTTTTAATCCTAATTCAAAATTATTCCATTACGTTAATAATGTCTACTAAATTAAAGAAGCATACTATATATTTCTCAATAACATAATTTCAAAACTAATTTATCCTAGAACAACTACACAAACCAATTCATATTTAAATGCCATATTGGAAAAAATATAGTAATATCATAACCTAAGTTCAAATTTGGTCTCAATTAGTCTATTCTACTCAATATGTTCACACAAAAGAAACTAACCCCAGGGTCAAACGAAATCCTTATATATCCTATAATTATGAAACAAATATTAATGCTAAGAAAACATTATCCAATTCAAACCTCAAAAGGTCTATTCACACAAATATATGATCTCATAAATCAATTGAAAACTAATATAAAAAATAAAAATGATTTACAATCCAAACAAAATCCTACAAAGGCTTTCAGGTATCAAGCTTGGCTACAGAGTCCCTTGTTAGAAGTTTTTAATTCCCATGTAGTAGAGTATTTCGCTTCAAATCAAAGGCTTTGATTCAGTCTTAAGGGATGTTTTAAACGCTCAATCTTCAGAAATCTACTTCAGACCAAAACACATCTATTACAACTTAAATGATATTTGATAAAGGGCAATCATGTAAACTCGAGCAATCTTCTATGAGAAACAATTCCATAAACTCAAGCAGTCTCAAGTACAAGGCAATCCTTTAAACAATAATTCATTAACCAGAGGTTTAAGAGACAAAACATGTAGATCTATAAGATATTTTAATGTTATATAATCACACTTCTAAATATAAAACACCTATTTAAAACAACAAAGAAATGAATATTCAAGGTGCAAATACTCTTTGCTAATATATACACATATCTTTCTAGCCTATCTAAAATTAACTACAGAACTTGGCTAAGTCGATGGCGGGTCCTTGCCATGACCTTAGACAATTTAGATTGTTATAGTAAAATTACATATTAAAAATACATAAATTTATAAAAATAGAGGTCGATATTTCTATATTAATTTTCTTTAGTAATGCACAAGAACAACAATTCCAAACTGAATTAAAAACAAAGTTATATAATGTCCAAAGTCACAAATCTTCCTTACTTTTGCTTGCTAACTTTCTAACACTACTAGTTGGTCTTCTTAAATAGATCACGACCTAAATATATATTTAACAGAATAAAAAAGAAATATAATACAATTGTGATTTGAACTTAATTACGTTAAGCCAGATCCTCGAAGATCATCATACAATTTATCATATCTATAGGAATTTGATCGTGGTACTATATTTAGGAGGGATTTGTTGTCACAGTTGTCAAATAACATGAGAAGTTGCCTTAGAATTACCATCAAGTTGATTGATTACGAATTCTGTAAAATGGTACCGAATGAAATACAAAACCCAGTACCGAATAGCTTCCCAGTGCAGATGAACTTGGATGTTGAACCACTAGTGACATGCCAATGCCACCAAGTCTCCATCTTCATATTTAATAAACCTAGCAATATTTACGTCAAATCTAGTCAAAATAATATTAATTATCTTAACATCTATTTAGACTAACGAAAGAAATAGAAAAACATGCCTAATTGTGACTCTTACCTCCATTCATGAACTGGAACAATGTGACAAGTCTAGGATTGCTTTTGAGGTGTCAAAAAGGGTCAAAATGGAGTAATATATGATGAAAGGTAGCAAGATAAGGTATAAAAAACTGAAAAAATTAGGGCCTAACATCCCCTGATGCCAAAGAGGATGCATGTCCTCATGCGACTATCTTCTTCCAAAACCTGTCAAACATCAAAATTAGGGTCATTATTATTTTTTAAAATTCCCTCCTTGTTAAAAAAAATCTCTAGGCCACGATATTTCTTTGTTATTTGTTGTTAAAACCTTAGGACCCGTTCATAGGAATTATATCCCTTAATAGGCTTCAACTCTCTCATCTTCCATCTAAGGAGTCATTTATTTTTCAAGGAGAGTTTATCATTCTTTCACATGAGAGCCAAGTTCTGAGTCCTATACATTTCATTCTCTTTTCTAAAATGACGATACATGGTTTTATAGTTATTATACTTTTGTTTGAGGTTCAAATTATTCTTTTTCAATTTACCAACTTGATATTGTAAGTCGCTTTCAACAAGAATAGAGACATCCTCAAGAGGTAGGTTGTGTTCCCACGAACTACTTCCCTTATGGGTTAATTTTTCGTGGTTCTGGATGACCACTCATTTTCCTATTACTACTTCCTATTCAGATAAATAATTGTGTGGGAAGTTAATTTGAAGATTATCAAAGTTTCCAACTAGTCCCTCCTCCTCTGGTAAGTTTTTTTCTAGTTTGTTTGTTCCCGCAAGTGTCTGAGAGGGACACTTTATCTCTATCTCTAGAGAGGATAAAATATTCATTGGCTCAAGGGTTTGAGTATCCTGAAGAGGGATTTAATGAAAATCCATGCTTCATGTGTATCATGGACCTTTCTTTATGGTTGAAATCTTTGATGTGTTCAGAAGCTCTTCTAATTGCAGAGGTGGAGGTGGGATCAATATCGACGCCAATTGCTTTTTCTCCTGGAATAACTTCCTTCGCACATTCTTAAGAATAGTTTTGTATTTTTCATTTGGTCGTGCCTCGACTATCGATGTGACCGGATCTAAAATATCCACTCGTGGTTTGTTTTTATCACTTTGTTGTGGTTTCTCAAACACTATATCCTTTTCCACAAGTTCTAAATTCAATTTACAGATTTCCTTTTGTTTCTTCTCCTTTGATGCTACGGGTTAATTCTTCACAGGAGGGCTAGGGTTTGTTAATTTTGGTTTTTTTGGAGGGTTTTTTGTACTTCCCTCAACTTCCAATGATCTTGGTGGTTTCATAGAGCCTTTATCCTACTTAGAAGGTGAATCAGGAGGAGCTTCAGTTTATTTTTTTGATTTCTTGGAGCGTGGACTGATTATTCGTTGCATGCCTTTTACTTGGTTTTCCTCCCAAGGAAAAATTTTAGTTAGGAAATATGCCCACGTTTTTTTCCATTGTCCCAACTCATGGATAGTATGCATTTTAATGAGACCATAATGACATAAAGTTGTCTCAGCCTTCTTGGAGGTTGATTGGACACTTCTAGCAACCTTATAAAAACTTTGATGAAGGAAGAAAGGGAAACTAACCTCATGCCTGTCTGTGAAATGAAAAATGAGTTTGATGTGGTAGAGGAATATGGCTACATACCTTCCTTCACAGGTCATGAACCTTTGTAGCATGGGGATGAGCGGCCACCATTCTTCTTCAATGCAACTCCTAAGGACACCCTTTGACCAATTGATCAATTTGTATGCTAGTTTGAGGAATTTCGATCATTATTCCCAGTCAAGTTGGCTTCCTTTGAAATACCTTTCATGCAACAAAGGTAACCCTATCACCTTACTTATCAGTTCCTATGTAACTTTTATCTTCAAATTTTCAACCTTCGCTGTCTTCCCATCAAAAATTTGTGCAAATTCTATATAAACCTTATCATTGTTCCCTTAAAATTTCTTAAGAAAATAGATCCATCCCTTCACCTAGAACCTAGTTTTAAAAGATTCATATTAGGGCTAGCACAAAATTGAGAGAAAGTGGGCTCATGTTTGTCGGCCCCCATGCCAATGATGAATTTTTTCTTAAAGCCAAGGGGATATTGGGAAATCATAGGCTAATACACATGGTGCCACAAAACTTGACAAGGTTGTGTAATCAAAGATGAAAAAACCTTCATTCCAAGGTTTCAAATAGACTGCGGGATTGATTAGGAATGGCAGCCATGTTTTCGGATTATGACACAAACTAAGTCAATTTAGAATGATGGCAAGAGTACCAAAGCATATATATCATGATAGAAGGCTAATAAGTATATTTTGTTATCAGATAAGACAATCTATATCACTAACCATAGTGAATTTTAATGTCATGAGGGAAGAGCATATGAAATCATGATAACACATAATTTAATGAATGGAGGACAAGACCACCAATCAAACTCTATTAATCACATTCTCTGCATTAATCCAAATAAATGAAATCTTGTCCATACCTTTGTTTGAATGCGTAATGATGGCTAGATGTTTGAAAACAATGAGTGGTCGGACACCTTTAACATTAACAAAAATGCTTTTTCCATTGTTGAATATGATGTAGATAAGTTGTTGCTTTGATCATCAAATTACGAGGTGAAAACAATAATTCTTATAAATTTTAATGTTGCTACCAAGTTTAATGTTCTTGAAGTGGAGCTTCAAAACATTGATACACTTTTGGGTTTGATATTATCCTTGTCACAATATTAGGTGTCGAACTTATTCAATACTTAGACTTGTAAACTTTATCAAGTCCTAAATTAAGTACAAAATTTCTGAAATTTCCCGTCAAAAATAAAGAAAATATTGAACCCGTGAGACCGTATTAAAATAACAACTAAAAGTCACTCCATATTATCTTGGAACTATTTTAGGAAATCAGCTTTAGGAGGAAGATGAAAACTGAAATATGACTGTTGTTTCTTCAAATCAATATTGGTACCACCATTCCACAGATTTTGGCCAGCCCTGGAAAGGTTGCTGCCTGGTGGCATTTCAATTTTTTAGAGTCTGAAATGCATGAAAGAAGATTGTAGGGAAACTTCTTTCCCATAATTATTCTGCTAAGCTCAGAAAAGAATAACTCTATACTTAGAAGATCCCTATCTACTGTCATCCCATAAACTTTAGTGAGCTTGAGTTAGCTTATTCTCAAAGTGTTCAATTTTAGAGAATCTGAAGAACTCAAAGTAGACTCTAGGGGGCTTCCTTTTCGTAAGTATTCTTCCAAGCCCAAAAAAGAACAAATTTGTTATTTGGTTAGTTGGTGCTTGGAAAATTTAATTTTAGAGATTCTGAAGATGTTCAAAGTAGACTCCAAAGTTTCCTTTTCCGTAAGTAATCCATCAAGTCTGGATAAAGGAATAAACCTACACTTCACATATTTCCTCTTTATTCTATGTGAGTTGTGGAAGAAAACAAAATTCAAACCACTGCTATTTATATTATGTACATATATACATATATATATAATAAAAAATTAATTTGAATAACCTGCAGGAGTTGGATCCCCTTTATCAATCAGCTCCATTCCTGGGTTCTACAGTACATTTTCCAAAAATTCTTGTTTGGAAAGTAGGTGGTGGTATACCTTCAACCTATGTCCGTTCACTACAAGTGGGAGTTTTATCATCATTATTGGTCTTAATTTTTATTAAGCCATTTTCAAAAAATTCCGCCACTTCATAGGGTACCAACCATTTAGTTGAAAAATTCCCTTTGAAGTTTGTAAACTTGCTGGCATACCATAGTGCCTAGTCTCCTGGTTGAAATTTGTTTTTTTTTTTTAATATACTTGTCATTCCATCGAGACCTTTGATCCTACACCATCGTAGTATTTTGGAGATCATACAACCTGATTTCATCAAGTTCATTCATTTGAAGCATTCTCTAGCTTTGAGCTTCATGTAAATCCATCCCCAGTTGAGCAACAATTCAATTTTTTTTAACTTGAAATTCAATGGGAATCAATACCTTCTTCCCATATGCCAACTCATAGGGAGTGTACCCCATCACATTTCTCCATGTTATTCAATAATTCGATAGTTCTTCTGGTAACCCATCATCCCAATCTCCATGGTGCAACTAGATTTTCTTGGTAATAATATACTCGAAGACATTATTAGTGGATTATACTTGTCCATTTTACAAAGGATGGCAGGGTGTAGACTTCTGGTGCTTAACTTGGTACTGTTTTCTAATGCCTTTTACTAGTTTAGAAGTAAATTGTGTCCCAGATTGGTGACCATCTCTCTAGGTACTCCAAAACAAGTAAATATATCTTCAAAGAGGAAATCTACAACATAATTCTGAGTGGTAGAATATAAATCTTTAGCCTCCACCCCATTTATCACATAATCAGTACATACTAGGATATACCTATTCTTTCTAGTCATAGGAAAGATAGTCCCTACAAAATATAATTCCCATTTTTCAAAGGGTTCAATTGATACTTGTGTTTGAAGAGGCAGCTCTCACTTGAAACATGTTTTCCCATTCTTTGGCAAGCATCACAACTGGAAAAAAATTTCCTGGCATATTTTAAAAGAGTGGGCCAATAATAGCCCACATGCAGCACTTTCTAAGTTGTCCTTTTATCCACAAAATTCCCACCACATGGTTCACTGTGACAATATTTCAAGACATCATACATATCTTCCCCCCGCACACATCTCCTCATGATTAGATCTCGTCCAGTGTGGTATAGGTATCCTTCTATCCACGAATAATTAACAACCAATTGAACAATATTGTTCTTCCCTGGCTGATTCATTTTTTGCAATCTTGTCTAACACCAATTAATTGGCCACATCAACAAAAAAGGGAGTATAAGTATAAATGGTGAGTATATTCTCATCAGAAAAATCATCGGGAACTAGGTCAATTTCCTATGAAATGTTCATTTAGGACAAAAATTTCATAGCTGAATTTTCTCATCTAGGCCTGTCAATCACAATTAAATTAAATTCCTAAAGAAAAAGTAACCATTGAGTGACTCTAACATTTGTAATAGGTTTTTTCATAATAAATCTAATAGCTAAATGATCACTATGAGAAAAAGTTTCATAACCAGTAATATAATGCCTAAATTTGTTGATAGCACAGACTAGTGTTAACAATTCCTTTTCAGTGACAGCGTAATTCAATTTTTCATTTGAGATATGTTTGTTAACAAAATAAAAAGCATAAGGATTGTGATTATCCCTTTGTCCTAACACAACTCCAAGGGCTGTATCTGATGCATCGGTGAAAATATGAAAAGGAATCGACCAATTATCCCCTCTCAAAATGAAAAGGAGGTGTTGGTACCCTTAAGGAAACCATGATTTTAGCTCCAACAATAGTTTGAGGTCCCTTATGAGATCCATAGATATCACCCAAAAAATAAGAGAGTGTCGAGATGCCATTTTGACTAAGATCTTGAAGGTATTCTTGCATATGCACCCCACTTGAAATAGAGCTTCCGCATCAAACAGGGTAATTGGAAAAGGGGATTGCTCCACAGCCGTAACATTTTGCATTGTAACCTCAGCTTCACCATTACAGGGTTGTTTCTCGCTACCCTCAATGTTTCTCCCATTCGTGGGAAAACCATCGATGAGGAAAGCTCCAACAGTTATGCCAACATTTTCTCTGCCAAACTTTTCTTTGGCTTTATTACCTTTAGTGGCACTGATGGTACTTTCTACAATAGGTATCAAAGAATCTCTTTGGTTCTCGCCCTCAATGGAAGCCGAATGTTCCTCTGCAATGGTGGTATTTGCAGGGTGTCATCGGAAATTGCTATGCATTTTCATTTTCTCTCATTTCGCAAGAAACTTCGTTGATTTCTCAAGCTCCCTTTCAACTATCCAAAATTTAGTTCCCCTCTTTCCCAACCCCAATTAAAATTTCAAATTGTATCAAAGATGTTTGATCTTCAAAAACTTTATATATATTTTCACTTGTTTGAAGACTTACATAAATGTATATTTATATATCTCTCATTTAGTTTTTTATTTATGTTGATCCTCAAATGAGTAATTATTAATATCATATCTGGCCTTTTGGCCTTTATATAATGACCATTATATATATCAATATATGATTTGTTTGCAAAACCTACCTGCACATTCTCAAAAATTAATACATTAACGTCATTTCTTTGGTTGTGAGGGAACCAGTCATGACACATTTCAATATGTATACTGCTAATTGGTCATGGTCGTGTGATATGTCACATGGGTTGGAATGTGCTATCGAAGTCGATGGTTCATACTTTTATTTACTAAAAGACAGTGGGGATTTCAACAGAGTGGATTAGGGTAACCACCCAACTCAACCCAACCCTGCCGATGAGAGCTTATTGTGACTTTACTTTTGTAGAGGTAAGGAGAACTACAAAATTTACTAACTCTAATCTCTTGGGTTTATAATAATAATCCCAAGTTTTTCTAATATGAATGCCTTGGGTTTATAATATTAAACCCTTTGTGTTTATTAACCACATGGGTTTATTAATCCCTTTGGTTTATAATATTAATCCCTTGGGTTTATAATATTAATAATCCCTTTGATTTTTTAATCTGTTGGGTTTATAATATTAGTTCAAAGGATTTATGATATTAATTCCTTGGGATTATAATATTAAATAATTGGGTTAATATTGTTCACCCCTAGGGTTTATTAATCCCTTGGGTTTATTGATGCCTTGGGTGTCTAATATTAATATCAAGGGTTTAACATTAGTCAACCACATTTACTAATGTATTTGACTATGTTGGGGTATGTTTGGTAGTCAACACTCTCTATGTTTGGTCAAACACAATTCCCTATTAATGGTCAACCAATGTGTCTATGGTCAACCATAATCAACCATTAACAATGTATCTATTGTAAACTATGAACAACCACAATTAACAAAGGTCGACCATGGTCAACTATAGTCAACCAAGGTCAATGATGGTCAACCATGATTAATCATGCTTGAATTTGGTCAACCATGATCAAGGTCTCTCTCCGCATGAAAAAAAATAATTTCAATATGGAAGGCTTATAATATTGATCCCTAATATGTATAATACTATTTTAGGGTTTATAATATTAATCTTAGGGTTTAAAATCTCTTGGGCTTATAATATTAATCCTAGGGTTAAATTTTCATCAGTTAGGTTTATAATACCTTGGTTTTATTAATACCGTTGGGTCTATAATATTAATGCCTTGGGTTTTTTAATCCCAAGGTTTTATAATATTAATCCCTTAGGTCTATTAATCTCTTGGATTTATAATATTAAACCCTACGGTTTTTAATATTAATTTCTTGGGTTTTTAATATTAAACCCTTGAGTTTATTAACCCCATGGGTTTATTAATCGCTTTGGTTTATAATATTAATCCCTTGGGTTTTTTAATATATTGGGTTTATGAAGTGAAAAAAATGTTCTTGCTATGTTTTTGAAGTATTTCTGAAGCTTGGTCAGTGTTATATCTAAAGTTGTGTTCTCTAATACATCTCACCTATGACTCTGACAGACAACATGACCATCCCTACTGGGAGGGGAGAGATCCCCTCCTATCATATCATAGCTGTTGGAGAGTCAAGCGGAAAGAATGATTCATATGTGTCTCAAAATATTGGAGATGACCCTAATGAAGGGCCAGTAATGGGAGCTCAGAGGCAGGCTCGGCTCCAAGGGTCATGCCTTTCCAGGGAACACAAGAAGTCGATATTTCTGATCCCAACCAACAATTTGGAAAACTACCAGAAATTTATGAAGGAAAATTCCCTAATCTATAAATTTAGAGGGATTTTTCCTTCAAAAAGATATCTTCTCAACTGGATTCAATTGAAATGGCAACCAAAGGGACATATTGAATTGAAATTGGGATATAAAGGTCTTTTCACAATTATTTTTTCCAGTCCAGAAGATAAAGAGAGGATTTTAGAAAATGGACCATACTTATACTACAATGTGGGTATATTCATGCGATTATGGGAAGAGTGTTATAACCCAGATTGTGAGCAATTTATGGTTGCACCATTTTGGGTATGTCTTTTTACATTACGAGTCAATTTCTAGGATTCTGAAATATTGGAGGTGAATAGAAAGTCCATTGGAAAATTTGTCAAAGCTTCAGATTCAACACATCGAGGGAACTATACATCCTTTTCCTGAATCTGTGTTTATATGAACATCACTGAACCTTTATCAGATTTTGCAGAGTTTTAATAGCAGGAAAGGCATGGTTGTAGCCTTTGGATTATGATCATATACCATTTCATTGTAGAAGGTTCCATGAATATGGCCATTTGTACAAATTTTGTTTCCTGAACCAAATGGAAACAGGGGAAGTCAATTCACCCTCCAAAGCAAGGAGAAAATAGGAGGATAATGAGGTCTTCTAAGAAGTAACACATAAGAAAATACCAATGAATAAACCACACTCCAATACATCTGCTCAACTACGAAAGAACAAAAAAACTCATAATCGATTTGGTATTTTACTGGAGATAGGGGAAAGTTCTAAAGAAATGGTTAAACAACCTAAATATGTGGCTCTGGTTCCGCCCAAAACGACTCCAAAGCCAAAAAACAAAGCAGAAGAGGAGCCTCGGGAAAAATATGGACCAGATATGGGAGTAGATCAAATCAATATGGAGATCAATGGATCAAAGAAATATTTAAGTACAAAAGAAGAAGTTTTGAAAAGACTGTAGAATGAATGGTGACATCAGGATGAGAGATTAACCCAAAAATATTAAATTAAGCTATACCAGAAAAAAATTCACCAATATCAAGCCAAATAAATCCAAAAAACACCAGATCCACCTGATCCGTTTGGCTCCCAAATTGGTAGTAATATGGATCAAAGTGGACCAAGAAAATGAGGCATGAAAAGGTCCTAAAATAATTTATAGGGATCAATTCAAATGGTGGGTGATTTGTTAGTGAACTCAAGATGGGTGGTACCGCTTTCAGCAGTTTTACACCAACTCGATAAATCTTCTCAATGATTGTACTCTCCTAGAATGTAAGGGGCCTCAACAACAAAGGAAAACAAAGATACTTAAAGGAAATATTAAGAAATGAAAATTTTAGCATCGTGATGCTTCTGGAAACAAAGGTATCAGAAGAACGACTCAGGGAGATTATAAGCAAAATGAGACTCAAGTATGAAGTGGTAGACTTAGATGCTTGAAGTAGTGTAGGAGGAGTGACAGTTCTCTGGAAATCATCTAAAATAATTTTTTATTATTGGGTAAGTATGCCCCGAATTATCTTGGGATGATTCTGGTATATTGGCACTCTAGACTGGGAAATAATCTCAGTTGTCTATGGCCTGTATTTTCCAAGAGAAAAATATACTTTCATTCATAATATATGAAATCTAAAGAGCATGTTCTAGGAAGAACTATGGATTATTGGAGGGGACTTTAACCTTATTGCCTCACTGGAAGAGAAAAAGGGACAGTTCGAAAGACAAGATCTGGAAATGGAGGTCTTTTGAGATTTGATCTTAGAGTTGAAATTAGTATATGTCCCTACTAATAACAACGTGTACACATGGAACAACAACCGCAGGGGTCCACACGAGGTTGCCTCTCTCCTAGATTGTTTTGTCGTGTTAGAAGATATTATAAGCAGAGACCTGTTCTTTGAAGCATCAATATTACCGTGCCTCGGGTCAAATCAATGGTTTATCCTACTTGAGATGGATTTTAAACTTGATCCAAGAAACTGCCCTTTCCGCTTCAAGTCCTTTTAGCTTCGCGACCCATCCTTTCTTGGAAAAATAGAAAGCTAGTGGAAATAGTATGAAGTGGAAGGACATAATAACATGCATATTTTTAGTGTATTCCAGTCCTTCCAGTCACCAGTGATCAGATTTGCTCTTACAAGGGTTTTGATAGGGTCCTACTACACATTTTTATGGTTTCAATAAGTTTTGAAATAAAAATTTGGTCATTGCTTAGTGTGTGTAGGTGTGTTACTACTCCTTTAAAGTACATGTTTTGGTCATTCCATCACTCATTTTGATGAGTTATCATTGAAATGTCTTCATCACCATCTCAGTCACATCACCCTGGTCATTATTCAGCTGATTTCCTGTAGTATCATTTTTAGGTCTTAGGATCAAAATCTTAAAAATATGTCATTTCACCATCAAATTCTGCATTGAGGAGTAGTAATAGTGAAAAATGTTCAATAAAGGTTTCAAAAGTGTAATTTATTTTCTATCATGATGTAATATATTTCAAAAGGTTCTAAAAGCTACAGTTCCAAATCAAAATGTGAAAGGACATGGTGGGGCCAATAACCACCAAAGAGGAAAATCGGTTTCCAAGCTATTTAAAGACCAAAATAGCATCTCATTTGTTCTTTCCAACTTCAAAAGACATCACTCCACCAATAAATACCATTTTCACCCTCAGAGAAGCCATTCCTTGCCATCAAGTGCCCATTTACCATCTGCATTGCGCTTTTGAAAGAAGGTGTTGTGCTTTCTGCAAGGAAGCAAAAAATTCATTTCAGTGGTTTCTACTTCAACAAGAATGTCCTAGTGTATCATATAAAAGTAATTGGGTCCTTAGACTACCTCTTTTAACTTTGTTTCATGCTTGGAAAGATCAATTCCCTCTTCTCGGGTTTTGGTTGCATTTGCTTGGTTTCATAATCTCATTGAAAAATTGCTGAAGCAAACCCTAAGTTTAAATATCTAATACCTTACCCCGCCTTCCATATACTACCCATAACACTTCTCCTCACCCCTATCCCTCATTTTCACTATTTTCCCACAAAACCTAGCCTAGACTACGCTTTCCTATGTGAGGACTGTGTTTTCCCCTTTTGGACCCCTTCCACTCACTCATTCCCTGAAATTTCACTTCTCCCTACTTCCTAACATATATCCATAACTCCCTAGATTTTCCCAAGAATTTAGGAGGCCACTAACCCCTTCATCTCCCTTAATTCCTAAAAGCTACCCAATCCTCTTTTTTTCCCTACACTAAACCCCAATTCCCCTTCCCATTGAGCTAGGGTTTTCTATGGATTCTAAAACCACTGAGTAGAAGAGGAACACGGGATGTCAGATCAGGAGGTGTGAGACCACTACAACACATGACATCATGTCTTCACCCTTCCTTAATAAATCATTTCAGGATTCTAGTTGCCTTTCCTTTTGCCAAAAGGTTGAGGAACTTGGTTTTCATGACAAACTTACCAGCACTTTTGCCACCAGTTTGAGGAGAGATAAGGTGACTATTGCAGGTCTTGTGTTCACTCTTTCAGTAGAATCCGTTTCCATGGCTACAGGGATTCCAAACAATGGAGAAACATGGCTCAAGTGTAGGGACATTGACCTTTAAAACTGCAAAATGTATTTGAAACCTTCATACAAAGCTAATCCAAAACACATCTTTCCATTCAAGTGTTTGCTTGAAAAGTATGCCCTCTCATGAAAATGATCATGAAATAATTCACATGTGAGGGTAGGTAATCCAAGTTATATCTGTATCATATGATACTCTTGATGCATCTCACCGGTGTAAAAGCTTTCAACTTGCCTCATTACCTTTACAGAAGCATGGTAAAAATGGCAGATAAGGTAATTAGATTAGGAGAAGATCATCATGCTAGTTTGCTTCACCATGTCTTGGTGAAAATCCTGGTTCACCATCAATTAGCATAGATCAATTTTTCATGGGATGGTTTTATATATTCACCTTCTCTTTTTTCTTCTCCAACTCAGTCTAGTAGGCACTCCACACCTTTGACTTCACCAACACAAAAAGAGGTGGCTTCCACAAGAATACTTATCAAAATAACTCCTAGGGCACAGGTGACTCAAAAATATGTTATAGGAAAGAGGCTTGTGTTTTATCTAGAAATTTTTGAAAGGGCCAAGCCTACATCAGGTGAGAAAGAAACATCATCACATCATGAGGCACCATTGTAGGATGAGGAACCAGTTCATTTCGAAACTGATATGGAAGATTTGGAGGTGCACGAAGAGGAAAAAATAGTTGAGTATATTATCATGGAGAAGGAGGTTGAGATTAGAGAGCTCAAAGAAATTTTATCAAAGGCGAATTTCTTGGTCTCATTCTTGCAACAGGAGAACGTTCAGCTAAAAGTAAATCAGCTGCTCTTAAGCAAGCCCAAAGTCGATTTGAGAAAGGATGATGTCAAAGGTAAGGTAGTTGTTGAGGTCGATGATTCATAGGATCAAAAGAATAGGTTATAATAAGGAGATGAATAACAAGAGGTCTCAAGAGAGCACTTGAGCAGCAAAAAGAACCATCTCCACCAAAAGGTTAAATGATTGTTCATGAACTCATTTTGGAAGAAATTGACAAAGACAATGTAGGTTAGCTACATAGGGTAAATTTCCACTTGTAAAAGCTTCTTAAGAGGGAAAACAGGAATAAAAACCTATGAATACACATGGCCATTTAGTATTATACATGGAACAAGGTCTCCTAAATCAGAATCAAGCAAGTGAAAAAGGAGCAAAAGCAAACCCTAACGAGGCAAAAACAGACTTGGATAAGCTTGATTTGTTGGTTGAAGCCTCCATCACAGCTTGAAACATCATCACTTGGCTTCATGGAGAAATTTTGGGTAAATTTTGAAGAAATTTTGTGAAATTTTGGTTTTTTGTGACTTTTTGCCTAATCGGAAATATCAGTTTAGCCAAAAGCACAGCGCCTTGGCGCTGTCTTTTTCCTCAGAACTAAAAATGGCAAAAATTTTACATGGATGGATAGAAAATCACCTACACATTTCATCTATAAAGTTTTGGTGCCTTTTCAGCAAACATGTTGGGAGAAAATGCCCAAAAACAGGTCAAGAATTCACTTTCTACCACCTTTTCGGACTAGGTGTTGTGCTTTTGGGAGTAACTTTGGGATAATGAGTTTCTATCTATCTTGAAATGGTCATTTTTCTTTTCTGAGGTGTCTAATGACAACTAAATATCATGAGATTTCCATTGGTACCTTCAGAGCTAGATTTGGAGCAGTGAAAGACCCTAAAAAATCCCCTCAAATATTGGCTCTACACTTTTGTCTGTTGGTGTTGTGCTTTTGCAGGAGGCACTGTGCTTTTACCTGTTAGTCAAATTTTCAAGGTTTATTCGGTCAAACTTGGTTGTTTGTGATGTAATCTCTCAGTTTTTTATTTTACATGATGGGATGAATGTAAATAGGGCTTATAAATGTAAATTTTATGTACATCCATGCTTATTTCATAGTGGTAATGTCAAATGTATCAGTTGTTCTAATTGAGGAGAGTTTGTTTAACCTTCTAGTCATTAGGTCTTGTTAGAGATTATAGTGTAATATGTTCCTACACCGATGGATTTGACCCCTGGGAGAGGGGAAGTTATTTTTAGTCTATATGTATGTGGTTTTTAGTCAATCTAAAGGTTGGACATTAGAGAGTGGAAGTATTGTGGCTTGTACTTCATCATTTTTATAGGAAATCAAAGGACAATTGCAGCTATTATTCAGGAATTATTTTGTTGTGAGTTTGCGACAATGTTTTCTCTTTATTATAGATTTACATGAATGATAAATTAGTCACCTTACCACATCTTTGATCTTCAATTATTTTCCTAAGAGGTTTTAAACAAAATTCTTTTGATTAAGCACTATTTTATTAGGATTCTCATGTTTGTGTATTTTTCCTTCTTGAGAAATGAATTCATGGTATACATGCTCATTTTGATCTTCTCGCTCATTCAACCCTACACTTCATCGACAAAATTTTAATATATTAGAAAAGCATGCCTACCCTTCTCCTCTATATATTTTGCAATTGAAAACTTTTGTTCTTTGACCTAGTCCCTTGATTTTCACTCCTAATCCAACAAAAAACCATAAATATTCAAACCCTACATGGAATAAACTATCTAGCCTAAAATATATTCTTGTACCAGTCAAATCCTTGGCTGTGAGCTTCAGAGAGAGAACCCTCTCTAGTTTGGTAGGGCTAGCTACCAAACTAAAAGCTTGGGTTGAGGTTACCTTCGTTGATTTCCTTTCAGCCTTGGGATATTGTCGAGGCTAGCAAATACCTTTCAAATTTGGTTGAAAGAGCTTAAGAAATATATCAAAAGGTGGAATAACTGGAGTTTGGTCATATCATGAAGGACCAACATCAACTCCAAGAATGTATGCAAAACATCGAACAACAGATGATAACAGAAGGTTTCTCTGTAGCCTTAGAAATAGAGGAAGGAAAATTATTGACTCTGTTAGAAGAGAGGAGAAAGCAAGAGGAGATCACATGGAAACCAAAATCCAAGATCCAGTGGCTCAGATAATGGGAAAGAAACCTTTGTTTCGTCCATAAGGCCATGATCCAACATTACCAACATAATAGGATATTTTCGCTAAAAGAATCCAATGGAAATTGTCTGGTTCATCATGATGAAAAGGAAAATCTTTTGGTCGATCACTTCCATAACATTCTCTCTGAAAAATGTCAGGAGATATTATAAACTATTCAGATAATCACTCAAAATATCCCTCATATAGTAAACAGAGATCAAAACATGACTTTAATGCGCATGGTCACTCTGGAGGATGTTGAATATGTAGTAAAAGGGTTAGCCAGGAACAAAGTGCCTGGACCAGATGGATTCATGGCGAAGTTCTTTTAGGAAACTTGGCCCTTTATGGGTCAATATGTCCTGTAAGTTGTGGAGGAATCTCATAGATCTCAGAAGGTACATCCAACTCTTAACTCATATTTTATTTCTTTAATTCCTAAATCTGCTCAGTCTGAGGAGACTCAAGGTTTTTGACTGGTTTCTCTTTGTAATGTTATTTACAAAATCATTTCCATGTTTATGGTTAAGAGACTTAAACCCCTGGTTCCCTCCTTGATCTCTACTGAACAAACTAGTTTTGTCTAAGGTCGCTAAATTCTTGATGGTATTATTACCACCCAAGAAGTTTTCCATTCCCTCAAGCATCTCAAAGCCAAGGGTATGTTGATTAAGCTAGACCTTTCAAAATACCATGACCTTCTCAGCTTTCTCTTATTACTAAACACTTTGAGAATGATATTTTCTAAGTGTATTATGTTGTGTTCCTGCAAAATTTGGATTAGTGGTATCAAAGCATGCATTTGATTCAGCAGCCTACATCTCAGCCACTAGTTACTGCTTGACCTCACACTCACTTGTGTTGTGAGTGTAGCTCTTATAAAAGTCAGACCACTTTCTCGTATCCTTCTTCGGCTTCACGATGTTGTTATTTGCTTGTGGCTTTGGAAGGTTGTATTTGGATTCCATGCCTTGGATTTTTCCTGTGTTTTGCAGTTTGGGGACACCTTTCCCTTGATTTTGATTCGCAGATCCAAAGTCTCATTTCTTCTTTTTGAATTTTTTCTCAATCTTTTCAACATACCAGTATGTCCTACCAAGCGAGGAGATGTTGAGGAACTCCATTTCCTCCTGAATGTATATGTATAGAGAACTACGGTACTTCAGCACCAAATGTTCATCTGAATCTTTGATACCAAACTTTGTGCATAGGGTATGGAACAAATTCGTCACCTCATGCACATCTTGATCCCTTTGCTGCCACAACGTATTGCATTATATCTACTTGTCCTCATATCTCCGCATAGGATAATATTGTCCCTTGATGGCATCTCAAAAATAATTCCAAGTGGGTAGAACCGAGAACAGAGAGGGTTCCCCCTCGTCCTTTTACTCGTAGTAGGTTTCCCACCAGTCCTTGATATGGGGAGTGGCTTTAAGGTGTGCAAAAATAATAGTCTCCTGGTAAGAAAAGTCATGAACCAAGAAATATCCTTCTAATAGATTCAACCATATATATATGGCATTTGCATCTATTTGGCCCTCAAATATGGGAATGTCAAAGTTTTACTTGTACCTTAAAAGGAGTTGCGCCTCCAGAGTGGCTGCTGGATAAAGATGCACCGCCAGTGGGCAGTCGTTGAAGGATATGGGAAAAGTTATCCATCAATCATTAGGGGAATTTTGAGGTCTAAAATGGGTCTCCTAAGAAAAATTTACAACCAAAATAAATTATATAAGAACCAATAGGATTCAAGATGATGATGTCAACCATGGGGGATGATACACTATTTTTCAAGTAAAAGGGAAAAAATATTAAAAATTAATAAAATAATAAAACAACTTTTTCAACTCGTATTTTCAACTTATCTCCTAAATTTTTTACTCAAATTTCGAGTGGGATTACTCGTTGGATCCAAAATTTAATTCCTCATCCAAGGAGTACCCATGTTGCATAATTTCGATGGACCTTACTACATGAAAAATGAGAAATACATTAAAAGATGTGATTATAATGACATTTTTCATGTATTTCTCATTTTCATGTATCAGGGTCCATCAAAAGTATGCAACATTGGTACTTTTTTGATGAGGAATTAGATTTTTCATCCAACAAGTACTCCCACTTGAAATTTGATTAAAAAATTTTGGAGATAAGTTGAAAATACGAATTGAAAAAGTAGTTTTTCATTCTTTCCCTCTAAAATTTGATGATGTAATCAGATATTATTTTATTATTTCCACTATTATTTTATAATTTCCTTAGGAGGCCCATTTTAGACCTCAAAATTTCCCTATTGCATTCCTTTTTCTTTTGAGGGCCTCCTTGAGAAATATTTTGGTAGGATCTCCTGCCCCTCATTTTTATTTTTGTCCCCCATGGGAAATTGTCGGGGTTTGTGAGGCTGATCTTGCAAAGGTTCAACGAGATCTAGCCTTAACTCCTTATACCTCGACCTCGTTGGGGACATGCAAAGAAGGATCGAGAAAGAGAAGACCACTCTGATACCACTGATATGGATCTTGGGGGTCCTCCTTAGGTGGATAGCCTAGTTTTCATATATGATCCCCTCCCTAGTGTTCTCGATTTTACTCAATGGCTCCCCGACTCAGACTTTTAACCCATCAAGAGCTCTTCGCCAAGGTGATCCCCTCTCTCCCTTAATTTTTATTATGGAATGGGAAGGTATAGGGAGATATATCAAATCGGCCATTCACTCGGGTAATATTAGATCGTCTCTGGGGCAATGATATCCCTCTCACTAATTAATTGGTTGATGACATAATGTTATTTTTCCATTTTTCCCTCCGAGAATCTAAAGAAACAAATTCATTCTCCATGATTTTATGCAACCCTTGGGCTCTATGATCAATAATGAAAAATAAAATATTTTCTTTTTCAACACTCCAACCCCTACCCAGTATTTCCTCATTCGGATTCTGGGGTTTAATATTGGATCCCTAACTTCTGAATATTTATTTATCCCTCTAGTGATTAATTCCCTTAGAACTTCCTGCTGGAAAGAGTTTTTGGATCGCATTCAATCAAGAATTCATCAATGGTCCTTCAGATATCTTAACCTAGCAGTTGGGGTGGTCCTTTTAATGGAAGTGGTTCAATCTATGCCGATATATCAAATTTCAAGTCTAGACGCCCCCAAAACCTCATGTATCAGCTTGGTTGATATCTTTAAGAAATTTCTATGGAGAGGAGCTGAAGAAGCTAAAAAGTGGGCGCTTATAGCTTAGAACAACATTGCTAAACCCAAGGTAGCAGGGGGTCTTGGGCTATGAGATTCTTACACCATAAATCAAGTTATGGGTGTGAAAATTTTGTGGAGATGGATACAAGGTGGACCAGATCTGTGGAAGAAAATATGGACACGTAAATATCAAATGTCCTCCTTAGAAAAAGATATTTTAAGAATTTAGAATACTTCGAGAGGATCCTTGATATAGAATCTAGCATCGACAAACAAAGATCTGATGAAATCTCATAATTTTTGGGAAATCTAAAAGGGGAGATAGCCACTCTTTGGAAATATTCATGGAAGCAGCGAGAAAAACTCTTCAGTGGATAGGATCTAGCTGACATATTTATTTTTACCAACAACCGAAATTGTACCTTGGTGGAAGAATTTTGGAATCCCTCCACGAATTCATCGTGGAAGAAATGGAAAGAGAAACAAGATTGGCTCAACCCCTAGATTCAATTCGAAGAGGTCTGTTGGTAAAAGATCTTAAATTTAGGAAGATTGAAACTATAGAAGGAACTGATATTCTTCGATGGGGTTAGTCAACTAGAGGGACATTTACAATCAAGTAAGCTTATAGATTAGCAACAGAAGAACCTTGGAATCAGGTTAATCTTATATGGAGGAAAATATGGATATGGAAATTTTGGCCAAAGATAACATAATTTTTGTGGTTGGTTTTCTAGAGAAGAATTATCACATGGGATCAACTCCAAAAATGGGGAATTCAGGGGTCCATTAGGGGAATTTGAGGTATAAAATGGGCCTTCTAAGAAAAATGTACAACCAAAATAAAATTTATGAGAAGCAATAGGATTCAAGATGATGATGTAAACCATGGGGGATGATTCACCATTTTTGGAGTAAAAAAGTAAAAAGATTAAAAAATAATAAAATAATAAAACTACTTTTTGAACTTGTATTTTCAACTTATCTACCTAAGGCTTTACTCAAATTTCGAGAGGGAGTACTCATTTGATGCAAAATTTAATTCCTCATCCAAGGAGTACCCATGTTGCATACTTTGGATGGACCCTCCTACATGAAAAATGTGAAATACATGAAAAATGTGATTGCAATCATGTTTTTTCATGTATTTCGCATTTTTCATGTAGCAGGGTCCATCAAAAGTATGCAACATGGGTACTCCTTGGATGGGGAATTAAATTTTGCATCCAGCGAGTATTCCTGCTTGAAATTTGAGTAAAAATTTAGGGAGTTAAGTTCAAAATATTAGTTGAAAAAGTAGTTTTTTCTTTTTTCCCTCTAAAGTTTTATGATGTAATCAAATATTATTTTATTATTTCCCCTATTATTTTATAATTTCCTTAGGGGGGCCATTTTAGACCTCAAAATTCCCCTAATGGTCACTATGTAGCATGTGTGAATCCAATATCGAGGATATGGAGCATTTTTTAAATCTTTTTCCCTTCACACCAATTATGGAGAAACATTAGACAACTTTTTGGGCATATGGATTGGGATATTAATAGCATTAGAACATCCATAGAGCTATGGAGGAATGACATTTTCTCTAGAACTGTCCTAAATAGGGCTTGGAGTCTTGCCTTGAGCTTTCTCCTCTAGGAAATTTGGAAATAAAGAAATAGATGGGTATTCAAGGACCAAAGACTCCCCCAGGCAGAGATCTGGCAAAGAGTTATTCAAAACATAAGGGAGACTATGGTAGTAGAGAAATGGCACCCAGACAATTGGTAGGTCTCCCCTCATGAAGACAATATCCTATCTAATCTTGAATTGATTCCCGAAAATGATCACTCTAGCATCTTGGAAACTTTTGGTCTTCCCCAGATCCTCTCATTCCAAGTTTTATCCCCCCCCCCCCCCCTTGCAAGTTTTCTTAAGTTTAATTTTGATGGGGCCTCTAAAGGTAATATGGGAGATGTAGCCTATGGAGGTATATTCCGAGAATTTATTTAAAAATTCATTCATGGAATAAAATTTGAAAATTTTAGTCATAGTTGGAGGTTGAATAACTTGATCTGGGAGATTAGAGAAATCATTCACTCCTTTGACTATATTATCCCATCGCATGCTCTAATAATTGGTTACAAAGCAGTCGACTATCTAGCCAATTGGAGTTGTCTGCACATGGGTTTGACCCTCGATGCCCAATGGATGAATAATTAGTATCAAGAGGATATGGATTCCCTTCTTAAAATACTGAATCACGATGCTCCCCAAAACCAATATCTAGAGGATGAAGTCCATCAAGGTCCCCGATATGGGTGTGACGCAATTTAGTATCCTTCTCCGTATTTGTGACATGATTGAGAAGACCTTTGGCAAGGTTGAAAGGCAGCCACCTCCTAGGATTCGTGTGTGTGATCATTTTAGTGGGATGGAAAAAGGCATTTCTGTGATTAATGAGATAGGGATTAGTTGTAGAGCTCATAAATTCCAAGTGGAAGGGGAATTCAATCTCCCCTGAGCGCATTTTTCCTGGTCTTCTACAAGATTATAAAGGGAATTTGCATGCATTCAGCTCATTCATTCGTGGCTACTCGACTGGGTTGGCATCACTGTGTTGAGGATGGGACCAAGTCTCTTTGGTTAATGGAGTTCTTAGACATGTATGTTTCCTTTTCTAATCATTTACCTCAGCCATTGTGGTTTTTTCAATATATTATTCACTGCAATGGAATTGATTCACTCGGTAATTGGAATGTTCAAACATAACGGTAATGGGTACTTCAAAAATTGGAAAGTCTCTGTATTTTTTGTCTTTTATATGTGTGATGTTTCTATACCAATTTCCATTTTATTTGTAATTTTACTATCTAGAATGGACATGTATGTTTGATTTTGGATTAATTGTTGCATAGAAAAGGATTGTATCACCAATACTGAGGTATATTTGCATGGTGTGTCCATTCTAAGCATAACAATGCAAGTACACTTCTCGTATTTGATTTACTCTATCCATGAGGTGGTATGTACGCGTTTGCAACTTAGGGAGCCAGTGTCTAGTATATTTTTTCTATATTGGAAGAAGTTACTTCGGCTCTCTTTGTATTATGGCCATCTTGAGCACGCGGTGCTAGAAAACGGTTTAAAATGGGATTGGAGGCCTCCCCGGTTGAATTTCCGCCTTTCTACAAGTATTTTTCCTAACAATATTTGTTTCTTGAATCTTTTTGATGTCTTTGCATCAAGTCCTTTTAATCTTTATTTACACTGTGGACATGGGTACAAAGACCGGAATTGATCCCCGACCTTCATTTTCTATTGGTCCGCTTATAGTTTGGTCAATTTGGAGATAAAAAAAATGGTTCGCCAATCCCCTGGTTCTAGCTCGTCTGGTAATGGAGGTCAAGGTCGAGGCAGGAAGAATGGAAAATGTGGAAGTAGAGGCTCCTCCTCAGCTCAACTACCAAATATAATTGGTTGCAGAACATATGCTCAGGTAATTCAGGAAGCAATTCATGCATATAATATTGGATCTTTAGCCCAAGTGAAATAATTGATCTCGTCATGTGAAGTTGATCTTAATCAATGAGATGAAGCTAAAGTGCAAGTGGAGGACTGGCATGTTCTCAATCCCGATCTTGGTCATACTCGTGGATGCACCACCCAGTATAAACAAACAATGGATATTTACTATCTTATGAAGAGTCTTGTGGCTAAATCCCTTATGAATTTTTCGATTAAATCTGGAAAATGAGACCGAGGTCTTAAGAAAATTTAGAAGGAGTTGTAGTTGATTCAATTCCAAATCCAGCAACACAATGTCTGCCTTTGTTGTAACGAAAAGCACATTCCATGCCTCCCACAATCAAAATTACTTGGATCCAGTGCTATGGACCCCACCCCTGTTGAGTCCTTTGATGATGATTATTTGTTAGTTTTTTTATTGTTTTTTTTGTTTAATTTTGTGATGTATATGTCGGATAGTATCATATATTATAACTATGTAGATGTATATGAAAATTGGGTTTTTAGAAATTTAGGCCTATAAGGCCTTGTCTGCAGACTTAAGGTATTGATATTTTAGATGGCTTATAATGCTTTTTGGTGGACAACATACCTGGTTACCCAATGGGCAGGTTGAGGCCACCAAACTCTTTCATGGATGTAACCTTCTTTTGAAAATGAATGAATGAAGAGGACCTCTGAAGCTTACAAAAAAAAAATCTATTGGGTCTATAATATTAATCCCAAGGGTTCATGATATTAATGCCTTGGGTTTATAATATTAAACCCTTGAGTTAATAATATTCATCCTTAGGGTTTATTTATCCTTTGGGTTTATAATATTCATCCCTTGGGTTTATTTCTCCCTTGGGTGTATAAAATTAATCTCAATTTTGTAACATTATTCAACCACATTTACTAATGTATTTGAATATGTTGGGGTATGTTTGGTAGTCAACACTATTCAAGTTTGGTGAAACACAATTCCTTCTTAATGGTCAACCAATGTGTCTATTGTCAACCATGATCAACCATGGTTAATCATGGTTTAATATGGTCAACACTGGACAATGTCTCTATTTTCAACTGTGATCAACCACAATTAACCAAGGTCAACCATGCTCAACCATATTCAACCATGGTCAACCATATTCAACCATGATTATTCATGGCTTAAATTCGTCAACCATGATCATGGTCTCTCTAGTTGAATTTGGTAAACCATGTTTGAGTATGGTAAACCATGTTTAACCATGATCAACCATTATGAATCATGGAATCATGGTTGAAATTCATTAACCATGATCAACCATGATCAAGGTCTTTCTTGTTGAAATTTGTCAACCATGTTTAACCATGATCAACCATTGTTAGTCATGATTGAGGAGTTTAAAATCATAAGGTTTATAATTTTAGGGTTCAAAATATTAATTGCTTAGGTTTATAGTATTAATCCTTTGGTTGATTATCTATTGGGTTTATAATATCAACAATCCCTTGGGTTTATAATACATATCCCTAATATGTATAATACTATTTTAGGTTTTATAATAATAATAATAGGGTTTGTAATCCCTTGGGCTTATAATATTAATCGTAGGGTTAAATATTACTATGTTAGGTTATAATTCCTTGAGTTTATTAATACCCTTAGGTTTATAATATTAACCTCTTGGTTTTTTTAATCCCAAGGTTTTACAATATTAATCCCTTGGGTCTATTAATCTCTTGGGTTTATAATATTAATCTCAAGGGTTTGTAATATTAATGCCTTGCGTTTATAATATTAAGTCATTGTGTTTATCAACCCCATGGGTTTATTAATCCCTTTGGTTTATAATATCAATACATTGGGTTTATAATATTAATAACCCCTTTATTTTTTTAATATGTTGAGTTTATAATAATAATTTGGAGGGTTTATGATATTAATTCCCTCAGTTTATAATATTAAACCTTTGGTTTAATAATATTCACCCCTAGGGTTTATTAATGACTTGGGTTTATTGATCCCTTGGGTGTATAATATTAATCTCAAGTTTTTAACATTATTCAACCACATTTACTAATGTATTTGAATATGTTGGGGTATGTTTGGTAGTCAATACTCTTCAAGTTTGGTCAAACATAATTCCTTCTTAATGGTCAACCAATTTGTCTATGGTCAACCATGATCAACCATGGTTAATCATGGTTGAATATGGTCAATCATGGAAAATGTCTTTATTTTCAACTATGATCAACCACGATTAACCAAGGTCAATCGTGCTCAACCATAGTCAACCATATTCAACCATCATTAATCATGGTTGAATTCATCAACCTTGATTGTGGTCTCTCTAGTTGAATTTGGTCAACCATGGTTGAGTGTGGTAAACCATGGTTAACCATGATCAACCAATATGAGTCATGGAATCATGGTTCAAATTCATTAACCATGATCAACCATGATCAAGGTCTTTCTTGTCAAACTTGGTCAACCATGGTTGAGTTTGGTCAACCATGTTTACCATTGTTAGTCATGGTTGAGGAGTTTAAAATCATAAGGTTTATAATTGTAGGGTTCAAAATATTAATTTCTTGGGTTTATAGTATTAATCCTTAGGTTTATTATCCCTTGGATTTATAATATCAACAATCCCTTGGCTTTATAATATTGATCCCTAATATGTATAATACTATTTTAGGGTTTATAATAATAATATTAGGGTTTATGATCCCTTTGGTTTATAATATTAATCGTAGGGTTAAATCTTACTCTGTTAGGTTATAATCCCTTCAGTTTATTAATACCCTTAGGTTTATAATATTAATCCCTTGTTTTTCTTAATCCCAAGGGTTTACAATATTAATCCCTTGGGTCTATTAATCTCTTGGGTTTATAATATTAATCTCAAGGGTTTGTAATATTAATGCCATTGGTTTATAATATTAAGTCCTTATTTTTATTAACACCATGGGTTTATTAATCCCTTTGGTTTATAGTATTAATCCCTTGGGTTTATAATATTAATAACCCCTTTATTTTTTTAATATGTCCAGTTTATAATATTAATTTGGAGGGTTTATGATATTAATTCCCTGGGTTTATAATATCAAAACCTTGGGTTAATAATATTCACCCCTAGGGTTGATTAATAACTTGGGTTTATTGATCCCTTGGGTGTATAATATTAATCTCAAGGGTTTAACATTAGTTAGCCGCATTTACTAAGGTATTTGAGTAGGTTGGCGTATGTTTGGTAGTAAACATTCTTCAAGTTTGGACAAACACAATTCCCTACTAATGGTCAACCAATGTGTCTGTGGTCAACCATGATCAACCATGGTTAATCATGGTTGATTATGGTCAACCATAGACAATATCTCTATTTTCAATTATGATCAACCATAATTAGGGAGGGATAACCACGTTAAATGATGGTCAACAATGATTAAGCATGGCTGAATTTTTTCAACCATGATCAACCATAAGCAAGGTCTCTCTAGGTGTGAAAAACAATAATTTTGATATTTGAAGTTTATAACATCAATAATTATCCCTTGGGTTTATAATATCAATAATCATTTGGGTTTATAATATTGATCCCTAATATGTATAATACTATTTTAGGGTTTATAATATTAATCTAAAGGTTTATAATCCATTGGGATTATAATATTAATCCGAGGGTTAAATGTTAATCTGTTAGGTTTATATTCCCTTTGGTTTTTTAATCCCAAGGGTTTATAATATTAATCCCCTAGTTTTATTAATCTCTTGGGTTTATAATATTATTACCAAGGGTTTGTAATTTTAATGCCTTGATTTTATAATATTAAACACTTGATTTTATTGACCCCATGGGTTTATTAATCAATTGGGTTTATAATATTAATACCTTGGGTTTTTTAATCTACTTGGTTTATAATATTAATCCCAAGGGTTTATGATATTAATTCCTTTGGTTTATAATATTAAACCATTGGGTTAATAATATTCAATCCTAGGGTTTATTAACCCTTTTGGTTTATAATATTCATTGCTTGGTTTTATTGATCCCTCGGGTTTATAATATTAATCTCAAGAGTTTAACATTATTCAACCACATTTACTCATGTATTTGACTATTTTAGGGTATGTTTGGTAGTCAACACTCTTCAAGTTTGGTCAAACATACTTCCCTTTTAATCTACGGTCAACCATGATGAACCATAATTTATCATGGTTGAATATGGTCAACCATGGACAATGTCTCTATTGTCAACTATGATCAACCACGATTAACCAAGGTCAACCATGGTCAACCATAGTTAACCATGATTAATCATAGTGTTAACCATGATCAACCATGATCAAGTTAATCATGATCAACCATGATCAAGTTCTCTTGTCTTTAATTTGGTCAACCATGGTTGAGTGTGGTAATCCATGGTTAACCATGATCAACCATTCTGAGTCATGTAATCATGGTTGACATTCGTTAACCATAATCAACCATGATCAAGGTCTCTCTAGTTGAATTTGGTCAACCATGGTTAACCATGATCAACCATTTTTAGTCATGGTTAAGGAGTTTAAAATCATAAGGTTTATAATTTAGCGTTCAAAATATTAATCCCTTAGTTTTATAGTATTAATCCTAGGGTTTATAATTCTTTTGTGTGTTTAATATAAATACTAGGGTTTAATATTATTCCCTTGCGTTTATAATATTAATAATCCCCTGAGTTTATAATGTTGATCACTAATATTTATCTCTTCGCTTTATAATATTTTTCCATTATGTCTATTAATACATTGGATTTATAATATTAATCCCTTTGGTTTTTCTCTCTATATAAATGTATAATTATTAAAATATATTTTGTAATAATTATAAGTAATTATATATATATATATATATAATTCAGCATAATATAATTGTGGGAAATAAATAAGTATTATTAATGATAAATAAATGCTATTATTATTCTATATGTCAATTATATTATAGATTGAATTGTAACTTTTATTATAATATTATATAAGAACATAATTTTATTTTAATATATAATATAGTAACCATAAATATATAATGATATAACAATATTTTTTATTATTTATATAGTTATTAATAATTATAAATAGTTATTCTTTAACAAGATGCACTTAATAATTATTATTATGGTGGATATAAGCCTATCGAAGTATATCAACCACATTTACTTTTGTAGTTATACATGTGTTTCATATACCCCTATCTGCGTATATCAACCACAATTGTAAATATGGTCTTGCTAGTAATATATGATTTGTTTTCAAAATCTTCATGCACATTCTCAAAACTTAATACATTAACGTTATTCCTACGGTTGTGAGGGAAGTTGCCATGACACATTTCTATATGCATACTGCTAATTTTCCATGGTCATGTGATATGTGACATGGGTTGGAATGTGATGTCGAAATCAAAAATTTATATTTGTCTTTACTAAAAAACAGTGGGGATTTCAGCAGAGTGGGTTAGGGTAACCACCCGACCTAACCCAACCCTACTGACAAGAGCTCATTGTAACTCTATGTTTTTAGAGGTAAGGAGAACTGCAACTTTTACTTACTCTAATGCTATTTCGTTCGGCTACTAAAGGCCTCTCAACATACTAGTACTCATTCTCACTAGGACAGTCTGTTGTCATTGGCCTAAAGCATTATACTCAATGAAATTGTGTCCAGGTAGCACTCAGAAGGGTTTCTGAATTTTTTTTGTCATTGTTGTTCTTTAGAAGAAATAAAAATTCCTTTTGATGAATTTATTCATCAAGATATATATTTATGTTTTCCTTTAAAATTGGTTTGTTGCAGTATCATCAATCCCTCTAGTTAATCAAAGGTTATAACCCTACCGTTTTCTCATGAATCTAGTTTAGGAAATTTCATATGAGTGTTCACCTGACAATTTCATTCTAGGTAATTAAAGGTTTAAATCCTCTTGCTAGTAATTTCTTCCTTAAGGGTTTCTTTCCTTTTTTTTATACACAGTATTCACAGGGTCAGTTTAACATTCCTTCTTGCAGGCTTGATAAAAGAGGCGATGCCATTATGTAGTTACTAGTGGTGAAATAAAATTATTCCTAACCCTAATCGATTAGTCATTTCTAATATATCTCTAGGGCTCTGTTGAGAAGACTCTCATATCGACTTCGATTGTTTTCCCTTATCTTATAGGTAATTGAATGATAATTTTTTAGCCATTATCATTGTCATTGGAGGACCTCTTGTAGAGTTTCCAATTTCACTAAGAGAAGCATAAGGATTTCTAGGTTCGAGTTTTTCTCACTTTCTTCCTCTTACCAGGTATTGGGAGCTATGCTCGTCACACTTTCTTCATTCCCCACTTAAATAGCTTAGTACATTCCATTTTTATTTGGGCTTCGCTTATACTATGTGGTCACACCTTTGTGGGAACAAGGTTTATGATATTTTAATATTTTTTCTTTAATGTACAATCGATGTATAAATAAGTTCCATTATTGTTCATAGTTGGTAGCCTCAGAGTTCCTCAGAGTTAAACTGACACAATTATATGTGCATAAAATTTATTCTGAGGGTAGAATCCATGACCTTAGTGATTTTAAATGTTTATGTTAATTTACATTAGGAATCTATTATTATTATTATATATATATATATATATATATATATATATATATATATATATATATATATATATATATATATATATATATATATATATATTCTCTGATTTCTATGCAATATTTAATGTTTTATATACTAGCTTGGGTCACTCTGTTTATTTAAATTCTAGGCTTTTACTTCAAATAATTTGTCATGTTGACAATGTTTTAAAATGTATTATATAATCTCAAAAAAGAATGATTTGGATCGACTCTTAGCATAACTGCATGATAGAGATATTATTACTATGAATTTTCTTTCTTCTTCATGACAATATCTCTATTTGTCTTGGATATGAAAAAAGGTAGTTACAGTTTAGACTAAAATGTATTATGGACTCTTATTTTCTCCATTTATGCTTATTAATACTGATATGATTTATCATTCCCATTTTCTATTTTTAGAAAAGGAAATAACATTGTATTGATTCAATTAACTCCATAAATTTATATCTATGCTGACCATTATGCATATTTAGATATTTATAAGTACATAGTGGTTATATTAGTCTTGCGCTCAGTGTATCTATGTAATGAGAGAATACTTTTAGTCTCTAATACCTAATATTATCACATTCAGGATGAGAATGTAGACTCAAGAATGAGAGTATTATTGTCATGATAGGCACTCTAGCCTATACATTTTCTAAGACTCTTTCCTGCCTTATTTATTAATATTACATATGAATTCCACATATTGTATGAAATATACCGATATATATAATCACAATATATAAGGAAATAAATACTTAGGTTTTCAAGGGAGACCTCCCCTATAAGTTTTAGCCTTATTTGTTCTAGTGACTCAGAAATTTACATTGGTTTCTATATCATATCTTACCCCAAAATATTTGAATTGTTCCTGGAAAATTTCTTATTTTCTACAAAAAAACAAACTTATTCTATAAAAAAATTTCTTCCATTAAATTCCTATAAGTTTTAGCCTGATTTGTTCTAGTTACTTAGAAATTTACCTCGGTTTCTATATCTACTTCTTACCCCAAAATATTTGAATTTTTCCTAGAAACTTTCTTATTTTGTACAAAAAGAACAAAGTTATTCTATAAACAACTTCTTCCATTCAATTTTTGTACCATCTGCAAAACAGAGTTAGTCTGTAACAAACTTCTTTCATTCAATTTTCATATATGAATCAATTTCTTGGTACTATATACAATCATTTTTTTGTACTTTCTATCTTATAATCGAATAAGGAAACCTATACTTATTTCGATCCTTCTAGAAAGAGGTTAAATGCCTCCATGTTCCACCCAACCTTTAACCAACATTTCTAATTAGTTCCCTCGATCTCCCCTCTAAATTTTAGCATTTTTGGGGTTCTGAACCCTTAGCAACATCCTGCTAATTATTCCTAGGTTCTACCAGTCTTTTTTTCACATTTCTAACCTTTTCAAGAACTATCTTTACCTCCCACACATTTTCTACACAGTCCACATTATGGAATCTTTCTCGAGGCATATCATAATAAATTGTGGTCTGTAATGTGTTAGTATCCTTCTCATTTCTCTCCTTATATCATGCAATGGTATGTAGAAGAATGACAGAAGGAGGATTTTTTTAATTATTATTATTAATTTCTACCTCTCCAAACATAACTAACTTCAATCACTTTTTCCTAATAGTGTTTATTGAGTGTGTATTTTGTTGAATTCTCTTTATCTAATAGAGGGAGATGGGGCCATATCATATCAATATCATGATTTCATTGAATTTTATATGCCTAGTGGAGGTAAATGATAATGGTTCATATCAATATCAATGATCTTCATCCGATAGCCTATAATTGAAAGGGACATAGAGTAGTTCCCTAATTTTGCTTGTCAGCTCTCAGTTTCCTCTTGCGTCTCATACATCTCTCAATACAAGTTACAACACAAGATATTTGAGGGTTTGAATATCTGTGGATTTATTCCAATGATATGGGTTCTTTATCATCAAGAAAAAAATATGAATCTACACCCTTAAAATTCCATCCCCTAGATTACAATTAAGGTAAAGAATATGCGTGGAAAGTGATGGTTTAGTAGCTCTTTTAGGGGAAAATGTTTACCAAAAGGCTTGTCTCATTGGTTTGTAGAATAAATAAATTATACCTGGGGAGAGATGTCTAATTTTATGCAAGGACCAGTAGTTTTTATAGTATTGTCCCCCCCAAGCCTCCATAAATTGAGAGATATTCAACCAATATTTAAACAAAAATACATAACATTAAGTGAAAATATCTTTTAATTTATGTCCAAAATTTCCCAAAACACAAATTGGGCCCACAAATTTCCATAAGTATTCTTTTATGTACCAAGAGTACAAAACATATTATCCCAACTATAAAATAAATAAAACTATAAATCCTTCCAAAATGGTCTATTCTAGAAGTACAAAGTACCCATCACTTGATCCCCCACTAAATTTAACTAAAGAAATGCAGCCCAATTGCACATTCATGCCTGCACATATAAATATTTGATTTATGGCAGGCATAATTGTTGTGTTATTCAAGAATTCAACCCATTGTGTTCAATAAATGACACCCAACCCATTAAATTCAATAAATGGCACCCAACCCCTTAAGTTTCCCATTAAAACATATCAAAGCACATGGATCAACCATAAAAAATTCCCAACTATTGGATCACATCCAAATCAATCCATGTCACACATTAAAAATTAATATATTTCAATCCATTTCAATCCTCGATACCAATCACATTCAAGTGCAAAATAAATAAATAAAATAAGTTCAACCATTGTTGAAGTTGAATTTTTAACATTTAAACTCTTCACCAGCCCTGGAGATACATGCCATCAAGGAACATTTAATAGTATATTCATGCCATCAAAGAACATTTCAAGTATATTCAGGTGATTTATTTCATCTTTTTCACAATTTAATTAGGGTAATTATCACAATTTTGTTTTCAGTTTCTCATAATGGTGGGTCTTTGTCCAAACTGATTAAATATTGCGAATAATTTTTTCAAATTTACATATTGGTTGATAGTTGTTCTAAGTCATTTCCTCTTACTTCTCTTATTTTTCTTATTGTTCATTGAATTTAAAAATAGTAAAAAGATCAACAAGTTTTCTAAAGTATTTAGAGAAAACAATCAACACTGATCTCCTATGACTACTATAAACAAACAAATGAGTACTATGAACAACCAAATCAGAAATTTCACTTCAAATTTGAAACCTCAATATACTGTTAACATTTTTTCACACTATTAATGATATATTTCTTGCTAATACCATTGCAATTAATATAGATCAATACAATTTGAAAATTATCCTACCTGAAGAACATAAATATGATATATCTCATTGAGTGGTGGATGTTACTTTGTGAACCACGTAATTGAAACAAATTCGCACCACATCTAGCTATTCACTTGCAACAAGTAATCATACTACACAACTCCAGTCCAAAAAATTTATCGGGATGTAGTGTAATCTTAAATTAGAGTTTCCAACTGGTTGCATCTTGCAGAATATTTCAAGATTATAAAATCATCAGATAGTTTAAACTTGTTCTGATTGGAGTAGATAAAGTGGTTCCATTATGAGATTTACCTCATTTAGTTCTTTATTTTTACATGTATACCTTTCAGGTTGTGTTGTTGGAAACTACTCTCAGACCCCATGTTTTCTACTAAGATATTGTTGCAAGAACATAAATTCTAGAAAAATCCTTAGAAATATTTCCTAGCCACCCATTTTCTTCTGCTCTGCATTGGAAATATTTCTTTACCATGTTTATAAAAATGACCATTTAGCAAGTATTTCTTGTCTAGGGGTTATACTCTAGTTCTTCAAGCACTTGAGATAAAATTCATTTGACAAAAGACAATAATAATGCCACAAAATTTGTGGATGTATATTCTCACTTGAATGTTTGAATGTCTTTTACAAACCCTAATTTGTATGTAATTTTTTTTTTTTAAATGATTAATTTTTTATTATAATGTTGCTACAACCTCACTGGTTACCATAATAATACAGAAAAGAGGATTATTCCACAATTAGCTAAGATTTTTTCCAAATATTGCAAAATAACTATACAATAGGTGATATTATCCTTTGGAGGGGGTGTCTAAAATTTTATGCTTGTATAAAGCTTGAAAAAGACAACTAAAAAAAGACCAGCTTTACAAAAAACAAGAAGACAAAAGTTAATAAATGGAATTTCTACTCATGGTTTTCTTCAACACCTGAACTAATAGACATTCTGATTTTGGAGGTGGCTAACTAAGGGCTCCTATATAAATTTGAAACTTGTTGATGCAGAAAGCAAAACTGAACCTCCTGAGTTTTCAAAGTTTCTCTTATGTTACATCATAGTTTCCATTATAATTGAAATCCCACTCCTATGATTTTCCTCATGAGCATTAATTTCTCCTGTTGCAGTGAAAATAGAGGTCTTTTTATTTGAAAAAAAAACCTCTTGTATTTGAATGAACAAAATGACTAATGTCGGTGATCTCATAAAGGGTGCAATACCCTAGATGGTTATGGTTTTCCATACATTTGAATATATAAAGAAAACTACCAAGAATCCTTGAATTCAAGTCATCCTCTATATTATCCTCAGTGAACCACACTTCCACTTCCAATTTGAAACCAGAGAACACAAAGGAACAATTTCAAAATTGACCGAGTTACTCACCTTTTCAGGTAGAAAATTTGTGAAACACTCAAAGAGTCCATTGATCACGGATTGGGGAGGGATGCTACTAGGATTACCACCTATGAGGATATAACACTACAAATTAATTAAGGGTGCCTATAAATTTGTGTTACAATAAAAATAAATTGGTAGAGTTTCTTTACATAAAGGTTGAATTTCGTAATGGTATAAATGTTGTAATGTCTTTTGAATTCCATCCTTACAACTTAAATTCAATGGGACACTTGGCTTGGTCATATGATGGAATCTATAACTTTGGATTAGGAATTAACACAATTTATTAAGAAATAGGTGAGAAGGATACCCCTTTTTATCCTCAATGTTCCACAACCCATGCATGAGGCTTTATTGGCCAAACACTTAGCTTTATTGATTCTTTTCTCTAAGACTTGTAAAATATTATGGATTCAAACGGGTTGGTTGCTTCCTACATTCACCAAGTGAGACTTTCTAGATTTCCATTAGACAAAGAATATTAACACATGAGACTAATTATTATTTCTAAATATAAAATGGAAATTAACTCTCTTATATACCTTTGGTCAAGAGCCTTTAGCCCTTGATATAAAGAAAATGTCTTTGCTTGATTATTGGTTTCCTTATATAGTCCCGATTCAATTTGTTTTTTTGAAAACTATCCTCCTACACCTACCATTCTAGGATTTCCTTTTGAGGACCCATATAAAAAATTACAAAATTTTCTATGAGAGAGCTGCTAACCTTAGAACACCTCATCTTCCATCTCTAGATGAATTTGCTAATTCTAGGACTATCTAGGTTTTGAGTTCATGATTCTAGGCTAAGAAGCATGTACAGAATTCTAGGCTACGATTTTTTATTGTGAATTGTCTCTATTATAATCCATGTTATTCCAAAATATTTATTGAAATTTCTTATAAATTATGAATAAAATAACATGTTCTTAATTTCTACACAAAAGAAGAAATACTGATAGATTATAGGAAAGTATAATTTCAAATTATTGTTAACTAAATGCATGTAATAAATCTTTAGGTAGTTGAATCTATGGCAAGAGTTAGTTATGTTGCTTGTACAAGGAGAAGTGGCATATGAGTGAACAGGGGTGCCCAACGGCGAAGCCCTTAATCAAATTAGGACAATACAGGTGATGTGAATGTCAAAAATACTCCTAGAAATGTTGGTGAGAATGACCATGCTGCAAAAATTGACGCTGTACCACAATCAACCATAGAGCCACCATCAACCACAATCCAAGGGGAAAGTTCAACTAAGAATATCAACGCTATAAGAGGTTGGACAAAGAAGAAATGTTAGTTGCAATTTATGACATAAATTTTAATGGATATTTAGTTCGGGTATCTACAAAATAACATGGTATTCCTCCCTCATCAATACATTATTAGATAAATGGAATCACTCATACAAAACATAGAGGGCCTCCTACAGTTATGACCTAAGAGGAGGAGGTCGAAGTGGTAGAGTGGCTTAAGGACATGGTCCAATTGGGACATGGGATAGAGTTGATAAAACTCAAATCTACAGTAGCTCAAATCTATTAGGGAGGCCAAAGCCATTCGAATCTAGGTTTCCTGGTAAATCGTGGTGGTTTGCATTTAAAAAAGGAATCCAGAACTTGTATCCTGTACAACTGAGGGCCTTGATAGAGACAAAGATTTAAATATATGCCCTAAAACTATGTATAAGATATATGCAACTATTTCTAGTGCATGAAATAAGTATTTTTATGTTACAGACCATATATAGAACTGTGATGAAACATGTTTACATGCACGAAGTTATTGTGGCATGTGGGTAATTTCCAAGAGAGGGAGCCAAAATGTGGCAAGTATTTTTCCTAAGAGCAGGGAGTGGATTATTATTCTATGTTTTTTCAATGCCATTGGCACTTCAATCCCAGACTTTTATCTATTCAAAGGTAAAAAAAAACAAAACTATATACAAAATTGTGAACCATGTGCATGCATGGTTGCAAACCCCCATGTATGTTAGTGTGTTTGGCCCTTTCAAGAACTATTTAAGGCCATAGAAAGTTTCATGGATGCAAAACAATATAGGGGTTGAGGTGAAAATATTTGATCTAGAAGATCTTGGAAATAAAGCATTTAAAATGTATCTCACATTGTTATAGGTCAGTTTGTCACATACAATCATTTAAGTGAGCCTCCTAATGGGATCAATCAACATCATATTCCGCTTGTCATCATCCTGCACAAATCCCGAAGCATGTGCCTTTCATCCCTAAATTTCCATATCTGAGCCTGTTTGAGTACCAATGCTCCTTGCAAACATACTGGGGTGTGTTCACCTACATGTTGCTCCATTGTGACCACTATTGGTCACCAGTAGGTTTCCCTCCTTTGCTCCTATGCTGGTTCTAGAATTCTGGGAGAAAGATTAGGATTATGGAAGCTTCATATTCTATGAGTCTCCATTCAGATCCTATCCTACCCTAATTTGGAGTTTTCACCACTTATCCTTTGATCCTATCCCTCCATCAAAGGTGGACCTAAAACCTTAAAATGGTAACTAGATAAGAACTCCCAACTTACCCCTCTCTCCTATATATTTACCCTCTTGCCTATGATATGGTTGGTGAATGAATGGTTGGATTTGGAGAGTGATTATGCCCTTATCTTTCTGCAGTAAGTAGTTATCATATCGTGCATAAGGTGACTAGAGATGCATATTGTGACAAGGAAAGGACGAGTAAACAACTTGGAGGAGCTCCTCTACAAGATCGACTTCCACTTATGGTTCTAGTCTCCTTCCATTTATATTAATGCAAAGAATTCTCTATTTTCCTATATGTGATGTCATTATTTCACTTATTCCAATACCATGTTGATATATTGAATAGAGTATTTATACGATACTACATACATATTGTAGTTTCTTGGCTTGTGTTATCTGACTATGCAAGTTCTAATTTTTGCAATTAGAGATGGAATTGGAGCTTCCAAGCTAAAGAAGGAGTGAAGTGAGTGATATTTTCCAGGTGGCCCTCACTCCATAATATATTTACATTAAGGAAAAGCATTTGGTTCCTTGTCTCTCCGTTTTTCTAGGTTGACCACCAAATCTAGGGGAGATAGCTTTGTCCACAATTGTAAATCTCGTGTAAAAAATTGGCAACTCTGCTGGGGAATGGAGTATTCCCTTGGTGGTTTTCATTGTCATTTTTGTTTTATTACCTCCTTGAAAGACCTTTTTTACATCTTCCAACCAAGAACAGACCTAGGAAATGGTTTCATTCAACCCTTTTTGCAACTTTTGTGTCAAAAACCTCTTTCTCAAGACCAACGCTCCCTTAGTACCTTTGATAGAGTGTTGCTCCTCACCCTGGCCCACTCTGTCCCAGCGTTGCAAAGTACTAGTGCCCTCTTTGCACCAACGTTGGGCCCTATTTTTGCACAAGTTTTTCCTTATATTTTGAGCCTCTATATCATTAGCCTGCTTCCAGCTGACTTTCCTTGAGTCTTTAGTGTCTTGTGGTCTCTCTAAAACCCCCATTCAGTTTGCATTTGTATTTGTTTGCCTTTGATAATAATTGGTTTCAATTTTTCTTTGTTCTTATCATTTGGTTGCTTGTAAACTTTTTTTTTTTTTTCAAATTGCTTGGATGAATTTTTGTTTGAGTCCTCATTCTGAAAAGTGTAATTGAATCAGTAATCGAACATTTGCATGTTATTTTTCTTCATTTCAAAATTAAGTGTGGTGATAAGAAAATTTTTACATTTAGCATTTATGGTTTTTGATGTGCATTGATTAGGAACAGTGGCATCAAAAGGAATATTTCATATTGCATCTTGTTTACTCCATATTCTGTGTTGCATCTTGATTGTTTCTTCCCTTCCCTAGCTAGATTTTCATTAAAAGAGAAAAGATTTTTGTTTTCTCATGCTAGATTTTAATCTTAGGATATTCAAGTGACATTCATGGTAAGCCCCAAAACTGTAAATTAATAAAATATAAAGAGTAAAATTTATTGAATCAACCTAAGGAGAATTTGTAACATTAATGCAAACATTTAGAGGTGTAGGCTAGAGACATGTTCCAGTGTTATTAAATGTAGGTGCTATCATTGTTTTCTAGCGTTGTGTTCCGAGGATGAAATCTCTTTCCACATACGTAAGTGTATAGGATCATTCCCTACATACCTTCAGTTATATCAGATGGTACTCCATGCATGAAAAGTATATGGGAATGCTCTCATCGAACGGCTACACATTAGACAACACTACTACAGACTGCACTCCCACATACCGTTGAGTATGTTTTGGGAGTCCCCTAAAGGTTTCTATCCATCCATATGTAACCAAGTATGCAACCTTGTATATAATGATACATCGAACACAACATTCAAGGAGATTGGCTACGGTATGTTAGGTCCTTGGTTCACCGAGGTGTATATTGCAACTCATTGTTACTTGGTAATCATTTATACCTAAATTACCCTCTTTTTGATTTATTTATTTTTGTGTTAATAAAAATTATTATCTAACATGGAAGAACAAAATCCCTTACCCTGTTTTCCTATAGAATGAAAAATAAGCATTCTCTACCTTGAGAGGCTACTCCTAACCAATGTAAAAAACATAAGAAAAAAAAACTACCAAAAGATGAACTTGAAGAAATACTTCTGGCCCTCCTCCTGGTACTGAATTTCCAGAATCATTTTTCCCTTTAATTTGTCAACCTGAGATTACATATACCCCTGTTGGTGACACTGACACAATTGAAACAAAATTCCTTGCACTTTGTTACCTGAGGTCACTGAAACTTACCTTCCTGAGTGAGACACTTTGTTTCCTGAGGTCATTGAACGTAAGGAGGCTCAGCCATGCTCACCTAATTCAACAAGAAATTCCTCTTTCTTCCTTTGTCTAAGACATAACCAATACATCTTGGGCCCAACGATGAACCTCTTCGATGCGAACTTTTGAGTATTGAATAGATCCCTAAAGAAGAGCCTCATCCTTCTTCTCTTGTTCATTGGGAAGGACTCCATTTTTATCAAACCGATCCTTTTCCACCTCTTCAAACTCTGATATGACCTCCTTTACTTAATTCCTTGGGCTTACCCAAGGACCTTTGGCAATAATCTTCATTTTGATTTTCAACGATGTCTAGATTTGATTCAAACTCCCAACCCATTTCCACCACTATGGTTGAGACATAAAGTGTTGCTTCCTCATCTATGTTTGCAACATCACCAAAAACTCATTTATATGGTGGCTTGTCTATCCCACCTAGTTATCAATCATTATTTGGTACCTTTTCTGGTACAACTTCCAGTCCTTGGACATCTACCATGTCATCTAATTAAGGAATAATGTCTGGTACTTCTCTTATGAATGCCACATAGTTTGCTTCTCTTCATCTAACTACACCTACAATAGAGAAGCACGCTAGTCCTTATATGAGTGGATAAAGCTACCCTCAACAACCTAACTCTCCTTATGTTGGGTACAATCCATCTGGGTTGCAGTTTCCTCCATTATCTTCTCCTCCTTATGAAGGGGGGGAAACCTATTGTTGGTATGCCTCAATATGGTAATCCGCCTAATTATGGTTTGCCTTATCTTGGAATGGTTGCCAATGTTTTGCAACCTACCTCTCCCATTCAACCTGGTTCGCTTTAGGATCGATTGTTGAATCCTCAAGTTGCACCATCCTCATTGAAAATTCCTATCTATCCATCAACACTTCAAAAAGCTCAAATACATGTGAGAAACCCTTACATCCTATTCCAACGGTATTTGGATCTTCCTAGGGATCACTAAGTCAAACTGTAAAAGGTGCCTAATATTCTTGTTGGGTTTGTGTTATATTCTTTCCACGACTAGTCACGTGTGGGGTGGTAATAGGGGGGGCAATAGCCCCCCTTATACATTGCATTGGGCACAACCTACGGGGGGGTCAGAGGGGGGGGTGGTAGCCCCCCTTGTCGAGGTTCGGGGCAGCACCCTGGGAAAAAAAATTTGGTCCTTATTTTCTGGTGGGCGGACCCGCCCATGCTTTTGAGCATGGATTTGCACATGGTTTTGGGGCATGATGGTTTTCGAACCTTGGTATTTTGTAGATCCAGTAAAGGGAACTACGGTTATGTTCTAATCTAGGGTTAATGAATTGGGGTTTATGTATGTTTCGACATGTATATATATGTGTTGTAACACTAAAAGGAATATAATGAAAAATCAAGTTGGTTGTCCCGATTTGGGATCTAGAGGAAAATCTCTGTGTTTATCTATTTTATGTTTTAT
The DNA here is from genome assembly GCA_034641835.2 of Pinus albicaulis. Lineage (NCBI taxonomy): Eukaryota > Viridiplantae > Streptophyta > Pinopsida > Pinales > Pinaceae > Pinus > Pinus albicaulis. The sequence continues at coordinate 492,559,928 of CM076578.1, forward strand.
GCTCTTGCTATTGTTTATTTTTTGTTTTAGATTCGTTTGCCGATAAGTTCTGTACAGGGTTAAAACCCACATTTGGTATCAGAGAAATTTTGGCTTCAAGGGGATGCCTTTACTGTTGAGGGTTTTTTTGCTCAGGCCTGAGGTAGACCCTATTCAGTGGGAGATCTGCGAGATCAATTCTTGTGGTGAAATAAGATGGTGAGCGACGAGAAGATAGAGATAGAGAAATTTAATGGTCAGAGTTTTGAGTTTTGGAAGCTCAAGATGGAGGATCTACTGGTGGATAAAGATCAGTGGATCACGATAGATCTGGGTACTAAACCAATGGCAATGTCAGATGAAGACTGGAAGAATCCAGATCGGAAGGCAAAGAGCACAATACGGTTATGTGTCTCAGATTCAGTATTTTTGAATGTATCTGGGGAAGCTATGGTGAAGACCTTGTGGGACAACCTAGGGACTTTGTACCAATCTAAGTCTTCAGTCAATAAATTGTTCCTGCGGAAAAAGCTATATAACCTAAGGATGAAGGATGGAGACTTGGTGACAGAGCATCTGAATGCCTTCAATACTGTGGTAAGTCAGCTGTCATCTGTTAATATTAAAATCTCAGATGAAGATAAGTGTATTAGTTTGTTTTGTTCTCTACCAAATTCGTGGGACAGTCTGGTTATTGCAATAGGTAGCAATACAACTACCTTGAATTTTGATGACATTGTCTCATCCTTGCTGTCGGATGAAATGAGATGGAGAAATATGGATGGTCAGAATGGAGATGCCTTATCTGTACGAGGAAGGTCCCAGAACAGAAACAAGAATAAGGTTTCGAGTGGGAGATCTAAATCTCCTGGAAAGTTTGTAAAGGTGTGCTGTAAATGCGGAAAGGAAGGTCACTACAAAAAGGACTGCAGATCTAAAGCTCCTGAGAAAGGAAAGAGATCTGATGATGCTCCTTCTGCAGAGGAAAAAACCACCTCAGATGAAGGTGGGGATGTGTATTTGGCTTCTTATTCAAATACACACTTAGATCATGAGTCATGGTTGATTGACTCGGGTGCATCCTTTCACTTCACTCCCCATAGGGAGTGGTTCTACGAGTATGAGAAATATGATGGCAGTGATGTCTTCTCAGGTGATGATAGGAAGGCCAGAATCGTTAGACATGGAAAATTCAAGCTGAAGCTGCAAGGTGGAAGGATTAGAACACTTCCTGGTGCTTTACATATTCCTGCATTGTCCAGAAATCTGATTTCTATAAGCAAGATGGATGATGCAGGTGTAAAAACACGGTTCGAGAAAGAAACCTGTAAGATGGTTTGGGGAGCACTGGTATTAATGCGGGGAGTTCACATTAGAAATCTGTACAAGCTTCAGGGGAGAATTTTTATTTATGGGTACAACAGTTTTGTGGTACCCGAAAGTGGAGCTGAAAGCCTAGCGGTCTCTGCAGAAAAGACCATGTTATGGCATCAAAGGCTTGGACATATTGGAGAGAAGGGCCTTTAGATACTGCATGGAAATGGTATGGTAGAAGGTATGTCTAATAGCTCTTTGGATTTTTATTTCTGTGAACATTGTGTATATGGGAAGCAGAATCAGGTGAGTTTTTCCTTCTGGTGATAAGAGGGCGCACAAGATATTAGAGCTTGTGCATAGTGATGTGTTTGCACCTGTGTCGGTTCCATCACTAGGTAAGTCTATGTACTATGTTTCATTCATAGATGAAATCTCAAGGAATACATGGATATATTTCTTGGGGAAGAAATCTGAAGTCTTTGACAGATTTAAAGAATTTAAGGCTCTGGTGGAAAATCAGACAGAGAAGAAGATAAAGGTGTTGAGGACAGATAATGGTGGGGAGTTCTGCAAGAAGGAATTTCAAGAGTTCTGTAAGAAGTGTGGTATAGCACGACAGAAGACTACTCCATACACACCTCAACAAAATAGAGTTGCAGAAAGAATGAATAGAACGTTAATGGAAAATGCAAGAAGCATGCTTAGTGGTACCAGGTTAGGACAAGAATTCCGGGTAGAGGTAGTGGAGAGTGCATGTTACTTAGTTAAAAAATCACCTTCATCAGCGTTGGAAGATAAGACTCCACATGAGGTATGGACTAGTAAGAAACCCTCTCTTTCACATCTAAGGGTATTTGGATTTGATGCATTTGTACATGTTCCAAAGGCGAAAAGGAGCAAGTTGGATGATAAATTTGAAAGGTGCATCTTTACTGGATATAAGGATGGTTTAAAGGGTTACAAGCTTTGGAACCCGAAAATAAGGAAGGTTGTGTACAGCTGAGATGTGGTGCTTAGAGAGGTGAAATATATTATTAAACATGAAGTCCTACCAAAAGAACCTAAGAAGATAGAGTTTGAGCTAAAGGAGGATGAATCAGACTGTACAACACAATAAGCCTCAGAAGAGGAAGAGCCACAAACTCCGGCTGTGAGAAGATCAATTCGGGAAATAAAACAACCAAAAAGGTATAGTCTATCTGCTTTATGTTCAAATTTTTCTTTAACTACAACTAATGATGATCCTAGAACCATCAGGGTGGCCGTAGATTCAGAGGAAGGAAAACTCTGGAAGGAGGCCATGGTTGATGAAATGGCATCCTTGCATAAAAATGAGGCTTGGGATCTGGTGGAGTTGCCGGCTGGAAGGAAGCCCATAGGGAGCAAATGGGTGTTTAAGAAGAAGATGAATGTAGAAGGCAAGGTGGAGAAATACAAAGCTCGGTTGGTAGCAAAAGGTTATTCCTAGATGTCAGGAATTGATTTTGGTGATATTTTTTCTCTTGTTGCCAAAGTTACTTCTATTAGATTACTTTTATATATTGCTTCTGTATTTGATTTTGAGGTAGAACATATGGATGTGAAGACAACATTTCTTCACAGGGATCGGGAAGAGAATATCTACATGAAACAACCTGAAGGCTTTATGGTGAAGGGGAAGAAAGAACTGATATGCAGGTTAAATAAGTCTCTGTATGGGTTAAAACAGTCACCAAGGATGTGGTATCAGAAATTTGATACCTATATACGGGGAGTTGGATTCACCAGAAGCAAGGAGGATCACTGTGTTTATTTTAAATTAATTGGTGATCGTGTTATTTATTTAGTATTTTATGTGGATGATATGTTGTTGATTGCAAAATGAAAAATAAATTATCCAAAATTTGAAGACCCAAATCTTCTCCAAATTCGACATGAAGGATCTTGGTGCTGCAAACTATATTTTGGGCATGGAAATTAAGAGAGATCGGGCAAAGAGGAAGCTCTGGTTAAACAAAAGGAAGTATTTCGAGACTATATTGCAGACATTCAATATGCAGGATAGTAAACTGGTGAATGTTCCGATTCCTATAGGTACAAAGTTGTCTGTTGAACAGTGTCCCAAGACACAAGAAGAAGAGGAGGATATGTCTTCTGTTCCATATGCAAGTGAAGTGGGTAGCCTGATGTATACAATGGTCTATACTAGACCAGACATTGCACATGCAGTGGGAGTATTGAATAGGTTTATGTCAAACCTAGGGAAGGAGCATTGGACAATAGTGAAGCAGGTTTTCAGATATTTGCGTGGCACTAGTGATTATGGCTTGTGCTACCAGGGAAGACCAGGATTGGAAAGAGTGTTGGACATTCGTGGTTTTGTTGATGTTGACTGGGCTGGAGATCTGGACCAAAGAAGATCTACAAGTGGCTATGTGTTTAGCCTATTTGGAGGTGCATTTATTTGGATAAGTAAAAGACAGTCTGTAGTGGCTCTTTCAACTACAGAGGCAGAATACATGGCAGCCACTCATGCAAGAAAGGAAGCAGTTTGGTTGTAGAGATTGTGTTCAAGTATGGGGTTGGTGCCGCAAGCTATAAGGATAGACTGTGATAGCCAAACTACAATTTTCTTGGCTAAGAACCTTGCTTATCATTCAAAGACAAAGCACATTAATTTTCAATATAACTTTGTGAGACATATGGTTGAGGCTAAAAGGGTGTTGCTGTTAAAGGTGGACACTTTGAAGAATGTCGCAGATGCATTAACAAATTTTGTGAGCACTCAGAAGTTCTCTTGGTCTAGAGAAACAATGGGTGTTGCAAAGTTGGGCTAATGACTCAACTCTCCTGTGGCCCCCTGCAGAAAGAAAACAACAAGTGGGAGAATGTTGTTTTTGTGTTATATTCTTTCCGCGACTAGTCACACATGGGGGGATAACAGGGGGGTGATAGCCCCCACTATACGTTGCACTGGGTGTAACGTACAAGGGGTTCATAGGGGAGGCGGTAGCACCCCCTTTCGGGGTCCGGGGCAGTGCCTTAGGAAAAAAAAATTGGTCCTTATTTTACGGTGGCTGGACCCGCCCATGCTTTTGTGCATGGGTTTGCACATGGTTTTGGGTCATGATGGTTTTCAGCCCCTGGTATTTTGTAGATCCGTTCAAGGGAACTACGGTTATGTTCTAATCCAGGGTTAATGGATTGAGGTTTATGTATGCTTCGACATGTATATATATGCGTTGTAACACTAAAAGGAATATAATGAAAAATCAAGCTGGTCGTCCCGATTTGGGATCCAGGGGAAAATATTTGTGTTTATCTGCTTTATGTTTTATGCTCTCGCTATTGTTTATTTTCTGTTTTAAGATTCGTTTGCAGATAATTTCTATACAGGTTTAAAACCTGCACTTCTTAATCGCTTGCTCAAAATTCTCCTCAAGTTACGGTAGGTCAAATTATTCAAAATTTGACACAGTCTCAACCGAACCCATCATACTAGGGTGCAATACAGAAACCTATTAGGAAACATTATGGAGCTCATCATACACATTTTCAAGGCCAACAAATCTAGACCCAACCATTCCAACAACTTTATCATCATCTCGGGGTTGGGAAAAAAACTCACTTGTATGCTAGCTATCAGAATCCAGCTTATCCTGGTAACCAGGTTCCTTATTATCATAACCTTCCTTATCTGGGCATGCAAGTACCCATTGCTAAAGCTATCCCTTCTTACCAAGGAAATCCTCCTCCACACTTTAATCGACAATTTCAGTTTGTGGTACTCTCTAATTACCTGATTTAACTCAGCTTACTAACATCCCCAACACTCATTCGCTATGGTAGCCAATTATTCCCACTAAGTTTCTATCTGATATCCAAAAGTCTAATAAGAATCCTAGAGAATACCTATCGACGCATTTTGTTTTCATTGCGTATCATCTATGGTGTTCATTCAACTCCCTCAATGATGATTCCATTCAACTTCATATTTTCCAGCGAATGCTTACAAGTACTATGGCTAAACGATAAATTGAATTACCTAGAGTGTCGTTTCATGATTTCAGTACTTTAGCCACTACCTTCCTAGCACATTTCCAGTTTCCCATCAAATGCGAAACTGGAATATAACTATTGACTAACTTAAAACAATCAGATTCCACTCACATTTTAGATCACATTCATGAGTGGAGGTTGCGTCGTCAGTTGGTCAAGACCTTTGTTCCCGATCAATTGTTGGAAAAATGGATTTTCAAATATTTGCTAGCTCCTATAAAAAAAATATGTGTCCAAAGATGGTGTCATGACTAAAGATCAAGTGATTGCTCATTCTAAATATCTAGATCAAGTCTATACCCAATCGGGCACACTCTATGATAATATACCAAATGCTTCGCGACCTGAAAAAAATGCTCCTCTTCTACTTGGTAAAGAATCTCATGTCGTTGATGGAATTATTGGTTCTGACATCTTACAGTCACTGAGTCAACCATATGGTATAGCTCTCACTTCTTCTTCTCAAAACCCTCAATCCCACCCTCTTACGGCTTCTACTATCGATATAAATTCAATTTCTTCTAATAAAGGGAAACAACAACAAAAAACTGGAAGCAAGAAGAAAGGTAAAGGTAAGAAAAAGAAAGACTCCTCACCGGAGGATAAACAAACAAATTCATCTTCCGATGAGAAATGAAACCCTCGATATCCATGCTTAATTTTCAACGAGGATCACTTTACACATGATTATCTACACCGTGCTAAAGTGAATCAGTTTCTTAAATAATCCACTTCTCCCACTGTGTTGACCAAATCGTTTACCAATCAGGAGACTCATATGCTTGCCCGGGACCCCACTTCCTCTAACACAGTTTTGATGCTTTCCTCTTCAAAGAAAAGATATGTTGTTTTGGTAGCCACTTGGAAAAAACACTATGGTAATGTGAATCCGCTGAATGGTTAGGCTACTGATCAACCTGCGAGTTTGGCACCCACCTTATTTGATTCTGTTCTGCCTCCAGAATTGACTATCAAGCCTTTGAAGGGTGTTATTCATAATTTTTCTCACAACCCTCGATCAAGAGCTGCCCAAAATTACATTGTGGTTGAATTTCCACTCTTGAGGTGTTGCACAACTACCCCGCCCAAAAGAAGGCCTTGTTTTCAGTTATCAGATGTATGGACCCATCGGATTCCAACCTAGTTTTTTTCTCTCATGACAACTATACTCCTTGGCTTCCAGCTCAATTAGCTTTTATGATTTAGGTCATTTTCCATGGTAATAAAATTCATCATTCTATTATGGATGAGGGAGCATCGACTTGCATCATGTCTATGTCTGCTGGAAGGAAATTTGTTCAATTCAACTGAATCAATTGACCATCACATTAAATTTTTTAATGTAAGTACCTATAAACACTGTGGGATTTTGAATTCCCTCCAAGTGGAACTTGGGGGAAAAACCGTCTATCTTGAAATAGAAGTTATTGAAGGACCTCTTGATTATAATCTTCTACTGGGATGTACATGGGTTTACACTATGGCTAGTGTTGTTTCGACTTATTTTCGCATGATCGCCTTTCCTCATAAAGGAAAGATTGTAGCCATAGATCAACTCAACTTGTTTTCCTTTGATTCCAATGTTATCAAAAGTGTCCCTCTTATACGGGAAGCCCCACATTCCTAACAACATTTTGGAGTTGGATTATTGAAGGATTAATCGCTCATGGGGACTTTTTCCCTCCCCCATCGTGCCCCTTCCAAATCTCCACCTTCAGTTGCTTATATAAATATGATATCATCATCTACGATTCTAGATGATCCATGGATTGTACTATATGAAACTAACATTCAAATATTTTGTGAGTAGATGCCACTTAGCCTCGTTGAGAAATGTTATGAAACCATCTACTCAACTTGTGTGGCCCATACTTTTTCTTCGATAAATTAGGTAGATTGATCCCTGGATTATGGAATTCCCTCTGATCCTTTCTCATGTATATTCTCAACTGATGAAAGAATCATGGAGATCATGATGTCAGAAGACGCACCATGGGATGAGCATCACCATCATTCCTCCCTTCTTGAGTCCCTAGAATATAATCTAGGTGGTTTGTACCTACATAATTTAATCAAATCCTCTACAAATTTTGTTTTCATTCATGAGATCAACTCTGAAAAGAACCTCTCGAATATTAAATAAACCATTCCTCTCAATATTTCGATCAAACTAGGAATACTTGAAAATATTTACATCTAAGCATCTTGTTCTTCATCTGAAGTGGAGACTTACCAAGCCATTTTTCATGAATTTAGAGATGTCTTTGACTGGACGTATGAATAAATTCCAGGTATCAGCCCAAACATAGTGGTGCACGAAATAAAAATTTATCTTGATGGCAAACCCACTCGCAACGCCTCTATCTGTTCCATCCTAAGAAGGCTTTCAGGATGAAAGATGAAGCTGAAAAGCTTCTTCCAGCTAGTTTTATATGCCTCATTCCATTACGCAATTGAGTTTCAAATGTAGTCCCTGTCATGAAGAAACAAGGCACGATTCGAGTATGCTTCAATTATCAGGATGTTAATCGAGCTTGTCTGAAAGAAAACTATATGACCTTGTTTATCGACGAGATTGTTGATGACTGCACTGGTTGCAAGATCTATTCATTTATGAATGGATTCTCGGGTTACAATCACATCAACATTCTCCCATCGGACAAACATAAAAGAAAATTTATTTGTCTCTACGGTACCTTCGCTTATAAAAAGCTCCAATTTGGTCTCAAGAACACAGGGGGCACGTTTCAATGCACAATGAATTATTCTTTTCATGATATTAAGCATATCGTTCAAACCTATTTTGATGATCTCCCTGCTCATTCAAAACATCGGGCTTATCACCCTCTGCATTTATGGATCATTTTTCTCTGATGTCGGCACTCTAACATTTGACTTAACCTGCATAAATTTGTGTTATGTGTTGGTTCTGGTCAACTCCTTGGTTTTTTTATCTCCAAGCAAGGAATTCATATTAACTGTCTCAAAGTCCAAGCAATTTTTGATTTTCTTGCACCATCCTCCTTAGTACAGTTACAAAGAATCCAACAGAAAGCTAAATTCTTGAGGATATTCATCCCTAATTATGTCGAGCTAACCAAAGGATTTACTCGCTTACTGAATAAATGGATTTCCTTCCATTGGGATGATGCTTCACAGATAGTGTTTGATGCCTTGAGAGATGTGATGGTTCAAGAATCTCTCTTATATCCCCCTGACTCTCAGCGTGACTATTTCTTGTATCTTTTTGCTACCATCTCTACTATAGCTATGGGGATGGTCCAAGAAGACAACATTGGGACTAATTATCCCATTTACTATCTAAGTCAGAACCTCAACAATACCAAGATACGGTATACTCACATTGAAAAGTTGGCTTTGGCAGCCATTCAAAATGTCCAGAGATTTCACCATTACATATTTCTTTGGAAAACTACAATCATTTTATATTGCAACCCGATAACATATATACTATCACGCAAATTGCTAGGGGGCGAGTACTTGAAATGGATAGTTATTCTCCAAGAGTTCGACCTGGAATTCATCAAATCCAAGTCAAATAAATTCCTATTTTTCATCGATATAATGTGTGATATTCCCTCCCTTCATGGAGAATCTACATCTGAAGATTACATCCCTAACGATTAATTATTTCTGATATCGTCATCTAACTCATGGTATGGATATTTCATGATTTATCTCGAAACCCAAAATTTATAACCTAATACCTCTCGCTTTGAGCAGTGACGTATCTGGTACCGGTTAGAGAATTATCTGATTATCAGCGACACCCTTTACCATCATGGTATCAAAACAATTTTACGAAGGTGCTTCACCCTCGAGGAGGCCGAGAAAGTTTGGAATGATTTCGATTCAGGAGCATGTGGCAGACACTTATTTGGTTATGCTACCATTCAAAATATCTTACATGCTAGTTATTTTTGGCCCACCATTTTTCGTGACTGCATCCTTGCAGTCTAGAAGTGGCATGCTTACTAGATATACGATCGCAAAATTCGTGCTCCACCTGCTCCACTACATCCCATTGTCGTCGTTGGTTCTTTTGTGAAATTGGGTATCGACTTTATAACATGTAACCCTCATTCGGTCGGGGGGCATGGCTATATCATTGTCATTGTTGACTACTTTACTAAGTGGGCCAAAGTGATGCCTACATTCAATAACACCGATGAAATGTACGCGTATTTATTTTTGGACCACATAAATGCTAGGTTTGGTGTTCCACAAGCGATATTAGTAGATCACGGGAATAATTTTAGGAATCATATGATGACCACAATAACTAAAAATTTGCGACTTTCACATGAAAATTCCACTCCCTATTATCCTCAAGCTAACAGAAAAGTGGAATATATCATCAAAGTTCTTAAACTATGAGTCAACACATGATAGGGGTCCATAAATTGGGTTGGAATTTACTACTCTACACTACCTTGTGGGCATACCGAACCTCAATAAGGACTGCTACTAGATTCACACCTTTTTAGTTGGTTTAGGATATGGAAGCGATCCTTCCCATTGAGTGTAAAATTCCATCGCTAAAATTATCTATCAAACTTCTCCCTGCTACCTCCACAGAAGTGGAGCGTATTTTACGCTTTACTGGATTGGATGCAACCCGATGAGATGCTGCTTTGGCCAACGAAGCTCATAAAAGACACATCAAACCGTAATATGACAAATTTTCAAGTTTAGAGTCTTCTCGAAAGGAGATCTGGTAGTGTCATATGACTAGGAGGGCGATAAGTTACTCCCAGGAAAGTTCTAGCCTATGTGTATGGGCCCATACATTGTTAAATGTGTCCTAGAAAAAGGGGCTTACAAGTTGGTATATCTTGATGTAATTCCACTGTCGCAGCTTAGAAATGGGTTGTATCTCAAAAAATACTATGCTTGATACCATGTGTATTACACTGTGTACATATTGTCTATAGGTGTTTTGAGTGCATTTGCAGTGTGTTTTTCAGAGTTACCCATGGTTTTGTTGATCCTTATTTACTTTGGTTTGCAGATGTAAACCTCTCTCAAACTGTATATTGGTAATGACGATGGTGCTAGATGTAGTACTCAGAACCTATCCTCTGCAGCATGGGCCATTTTCGCTCCAAATGGGGAGCTAGTGAGTGTGCAAGGGATTTTCATTGGTCCCTCTACTAACAACATCGTTGAGTATAGTGCATTGGTTGAACTATTATCTGATGCTATTTCACATGGAATTTATTGTATATTCATCAGGATCAACTCAAAGCTCATAGTACTACAACTCAAGAATAGCTATTTGGTGAGGAATATCGCCATCCTTTGCATGGTTTTGGAAGTGCATATTTTGGAAAGAAATTTTGACTTCATACAATGTGAAGACATTTATAGAAATCTAAACACTTTAGCAGATGCCCTAGCTAATTTTGTTTTAGATATACATTTCCAATGAATGTAAGTAACTTTCAATTCACATCACATTATATTGAAAGTAGAATAGGAACTAGGAAACACTGAATATATATATATATATATATATATATATATATATATATATATATATATATATATATATATAATTTTGGTTTTATAAAATGTGTGCCCTGAGACACATATGGCTACATCGCCCATATACAAAAACTACATGCAAACATATAATTAGACAATGAGTGGTGCTCATGATAAAATGACACTACAAAAGTTATCTTGCGCAGTAATCAACTGATACGACTACGTACCCCGATGGTGTGTCGTTGAAGTTGCACTGGACACCGACTGACCACAATATCATCAATCCTGTGGATCAATCCATCCATATGGCACTCCACCTCTGATAGGACCTCCACTACCTCAAGATCCTATAGTGAATCCCATCCCACTGCATCAAGCTGTACTGGTCCCACTGCCTCCTCCTATGGCTATCTCTCTATGTGATGGATATATGTAGCACCCATTGGTCGAACAAGTCTAATGTCTGCATGAAAACATCAAATAGTGTAGGCTCGAAAACATGAAAAAACACAAAAAAATGTAAAAATTATTAAAACTTAAAGGTCAAAGTATCTTACATGTAACATCCCATTTATCGATCTCAGGCAACACGACCCCGAGATCATCGTGGAAATACATCCCTACATAAGGATACTCATCAATCACAATGAACTTTCTGCACAACCATCCAAAGAAGGATGGTGAAAAGCTAATCGTTGATGCACCTACATGTCTGACCATGTGGTCTATCCACCTCCCCATCCATGGGACCCTCAGATTAAAGGGCTCGAGTACAATCTGTTGAGGTTTTAGTAATGGTACCCACTCTAAGGAAAAATAAACCAAGATGGCACCATAGTTGAACTTCTTCAACTTCCCCTCCTTTTACTTAGTAAGTTGTTCCTTCCAGTTGACCAATACACTCTCGCTCCAGCTGAATACTATCAACTCTAGACATTCTACTCTGTACTACATGTATGATTTCTTGCCACATGTAATGTCGAGCTACCTACCAATCTTTCTATGATGAAAAAGATCATTCTCAAAGGTAGTGAGGTCACATCATTTATGTTTATATTTCCGTCCCTACTGGAAACAACTCGAGGTTTGCAATAGGTAATAATGTAATATTTCACCGTCTTACTGCCACTTCTTCCAACTAAAAGAGAGATGGGGGCACCTCTCTTTGACAATCCTGCCATAAAGTAAATATCATCTACCTACATCTCGAGTAGATTCTCCCCAAACCTGAACGTTTGTGCCTGAACATCCCATGAACACACAAAGTACTTTAACAACTCTATTTTTTGCCTCATATCTGCAGTTTTTAAGCACCCAGATGGTAGCAGGGTCATTATTTGCAGTTAAATATTGGGCTTCATGCTCTCTTTCTCTCCAAATAAATGGAATTTTGTGATAGTGGGTACTTAAAACATCAACATAGGACTCATTAGGCTCCTTTCCATGAAAAAAACCTAACACAATTTGAGGCAAAACTAAGAAAAAACTTGGAAAAATCCACCTAATACACCCCAAAAGGCTTAGACATAGTGTTTCACCTCTATCTGCAGTGTTCCTCTACCTAAGTGAAATGCCCTTTTTGACACAAAGGGGATGTGTTGGTCCCAGGGCATTTTTTAGAAACCCTAGGGGCCTCAAAAACTTGAAAATTTTGCATGAAAGCAAATAATGAACCGTGGAAAGATAGAGAAAGGTCTTAGCTCCTACCTAGATCTGACATCACTAGAAATGGTTCCATGTATTGGTCACAATCAGCTGTAGAATATAAAGGGAAAAGGGGCTCCATTTATTCAATGTTGAAGGTAAAGTGTGAAATAGTAAAAATGAAAAATCATTTTGGATATTGATGGTCATTTTCTCGTTATTTTATTCATTCTTAACATTTTAACCTAGATCTCCTTCATGTTTACTATGAAACTGGTATGTTTAATCCTTCTTGTAGTGTTTTGAGTATGTCAACAACTATTAGCAAGTTTTTTACTATGCTTTAACATGTTACTTTTACGAAAGAGTACAATTTTATCTCTTTTTCGAACTCTATAAAACAACGAAAAATGAACCCCATGGAGTCCTCTTTCAACTCTTTCCAGGCTCCCAAAATATTAAAATATTGATGAGAACTTGTCCTTTCGACCTCGTAAAAGTAAATCAAAAGACGTCTACTCAGTATAAGTTAACCCTTTTCCAAATTGAGATGGACTAACTATGAAAAATGAATATTTTAGTTGAACATGTCTAAGGGGTTCTCTTGAGAATTTTTTTCTACATTTTCAACTTAAGAGACTATCTATGAAAATGGACATTTGGATTTTTCTTTTTCGGCTCTTTTTCAAACTCTCTAAACATGAAAAATATGTCGAGTTTTAAATTCATCGGACTTGTTAAAACATCAAATAGTGATGGGCATGTCGAACATGAAAAGGTCGAACTGCTCCTTCTCAGGGTCCGTTAAAAACAATTGGAGGGATTCATCCAAAGGATGAACTTACATATCAAGTATATGTTATCCTCCTCAATCTTGTTAAAAAATAAAGAGGTACTAACCTATATGGTTGGGAAAATTGGGAAAACATGGAATTCCATTTTGCTAAATGGAAGCGAGTCACTCTTGAACATGACACTTTCCACTTCATCTCCATGGCTATTGGGTTGGGTAATCTGGTTGTGTTTTGGTTATCATATCATTTTCAGAGCCTCGATTTTGATTTTGCGTCAATGCTGCCAACTCCATTTAGTGTTGTTATGTGTTCAAGAGAAGTCCTTTAGTTTATATTTGCTACAATATGCTTAAGAATTCATTTCATGTCTACCTTTCCTGATCTAGTTCCATATCAGCATCATTATGATCATATCTATCTCAATCATGATACCTGTTTCATGTCGTTAATGGGGAATACATCAAGGTCCTCCTATGATGGGTCGCTTCTTGTCGATGTCAGCACATAATCTAGGAAGTTGAATTAGAAACACACTTTTGGTACCTCGGTTCTTACATACATCAATGGAAAGTCTCCTCGCACTCAACAATAGGTTTACAACAATGGCCTTCAACTGAAATATTTTGTGTGGTGTTCAACATCAGCTCATTTAAACACACCATACTGATTATACCATATAACTTGAGGGCATTAACATCATTGGCAGTTTATCTTGCGTCTGTTAACGATTTACATCATGGTCGGTAATCAGATGGTCTCTACCGCATTCGACTGCAGTTCATTGGTTCACATGGTTAGACTCGTACATTAGTTGGCCATGTGAATGAGATAGAAGACCCTGGATCTAGTTTCATCCATATGGGCCGTGATTTTAGGAGCTATACAAAGATCACAATGTACGATGGATGTGATCATATAGACAATCGTCTAGTCATGAGTCCATTAGTTTCATCTATGGATGCATATTTTGATAATTAAACATGTTATTTTAGCTTATGAGTTGAGTATGGGTATGCCTCCCTCAACATCCAGATGTCATGATAATTGTATTGCAACACATGAAGCTCATCGGTTGTCCTTGATCCCTACTTGTCACAAGGTAAAGCACTCTAGTCATCAGTCACCATCTCTGACTTTGCACTTTAGGGGAATTCTATTATAGGACAATTTTTCCCATCCAATAAAATTTAGTCTCCTAATGGGACCAATAAACATCCTATCACCCTTGTCATCATCTTGCACAAAGCCCTAGGCATGTACCTTTCATCCCTTAGAATTTCAACCCTAAACTGCCCTATATGAGCTAGTTTGAGGACCAATTCTCCCTGCAAGACTATTGAGGTGTGTTCCCCTACAGGTTTCTCCATTGTGCCGAACATTGGTCACCAATAGGTTGCCCTCCATTGCACCTGCATTGGTTCTAGAATTTCGGGAGAATGATCGGGATTCCGGATGCTTCACCTTCTAGGAATTTCCAGAATTTGTTCCAACTACTTACCTTGGATTGACATTGGGATCCTATATTACCCTAATTTGGAGTTTTCACCATGTATCCTTTGAACTTATCCCTCCATCAAAGTTGTATCTAAAACCTTAGAATTGTAATTAGATAATAACTCCCAACTTACCCTTCTCTCCTATATATTTACCCTCTTACCTCTAAGATGGTTGGTGAATGAATGGTTGGATTTGGAGAGTGATTTTTCCCTTATGTTGTTGCAGTAAGTAGTTACCATCTCATGCATAAGGTGATTGGAGGTGCATATTGCGACATGGAAAGGACGAGTCAACAACTTGGAGGAGATCTTCTACAAGATCAATTGCCTCTTATGGTTGTAATCTCCTTCTATTTACATTAATGCAAATAATTCTCTGTTTTCATATATGTGATATCATTATTTCAATTGTTTAAATACTATGTTGATCTATTTAATATAGTATTTAGATGATACTTCATACATCTTGTAGTTTCTTGGCTTGTGTTATCTGACTATGCAGGTTCTAATGTTGGTGGTTGGAGCTAGATTGGAGCTTCCAAGCTAAAGAAGGAGTGAAGTGAGTGACATTTTCTAGGTATGCCTCACTCCATCATCTATTTACTTTAAGGAAAATAATTGGGTTCCTTGTCTCTCTGTTTTTCTAAGTTGACCACCAAACCTAGGGGAGATACCTTTGTTAGAAATCGTAAATACCATATAACACACACCACAAATATAAAGGTTGGATTTAGGAGGACTAAAATATGGCCACTGAACTATGACGCTCTTATGAATGATACTGGTTGTAGCGAGGCGTTTCATGTAAATTGTCAAGAATAAGGGAATTTCCAAGCAGATGTTGAAATGCAAGACTAAATGGATGAACATGAAGTTGAAATTGCAGTTGATAATATAATTTCGCTCTCGCAAGGAAACTTATTTGGTGATGATGAACATGTAAGTGATACAAAATATAATAATGAACCAATTTATAGTAACATAGAGGTTTTAATACCAACTAAAGCAGATGGAACTTTAGTTTCTGATCTTCATAATGCCTCTATTCATCATGAAATTGACAAGGAGAATGTGGTTGATAAATACATTGTTGATATTTCAATAGGAATAAACAATGACCAATTGAAATTTCCAATACAAGTAACCCCACCATCATGGCTGGAAGAATACATGATGAATATAAAAAATATGATGTCTCAAGAACGAATGAAGAAAGCATGAGCGTACCTTCAAAACAAAGAAAATTGAATAATGAAATTTTTCCTTTTTGCATGGAAAATAGATCAATGGAATAATATAGTACACAAAATGAGGAATCATATAAAGAGAATAATATAGTTCAATAATTTGTCCCGAATATTAAAAGGAAAATGCCAACCAATGACATGCAAGTGGAAAGTAATGAGAAGTTACTTGGGCGGTTCCTAAAGCTACCAGTAGAGGTAGTGTCAAGGAAAAAAACATGGAACGCTAGGTGGTCTTCGTTTGGGCTGAAGTTCATAGTTAGTCAGCTCAAAAGACTATATAAACCTATTAGTTGAGTCTGAAAAAAAATAAACTTGAAATTCAAGAATTCAAATAGAGAAAGAAGGATTTAGCCAAGGAAAAGAAGTAAACAGGGATTGTTGTAGCACAACTTTGAGCGGAGGAAAGGCTTGAAAGAGAGAAAGTAAGGAAAGAGAAGGAACATAAAAATAAAAATAAAAATGGAAAGACAAGAAAAGGAAGCAATAAAGGCTAACAAATGCTTCAAAGAGAAAAATGGATCATAATTGACAATGATGCAACCACATCTAATGAAATCAGGATGATGCCAACCAAATTGGACCAAATTGAAGATAATACACTAGTATTCCAAGACCTATTAAACATTCAAGTGATTTGCTATCAGAATGAGATTTCACCCACTTTCTATATTCCTACCAGTGCAAATATCAATCCTGTGTATGCTTATGATACACCTCCACTGAATGCAGGGGTTAATAGCGCAAGTGTGAGTTATGGGTACTCAATTCATCCATGGCTACAATGGGAAAATTGAACTCAATCATATGGAAGAAATCCAAAACATCCTAATCAACCACAATTAGGTAGGATAACCTACTTGGATCAAGTAGGGAACTCAAAAATTTTGGGCACTAAATATTCTGGAGGCCATCAGGAATAGGGGTGTCATATGTTTTTTTTTTGTAACCACATTATGATGTGGATTTTGGATGGATTGCTTCGTTTTCTTGTCAGATGAGGATCTTGGCTTCTTATCTAGGTTGTTTTATTCCATATTGTTTGAAACATTATAATCAAAAGCCATTTTAGGAGAAACATTCATAGTTTATTAGAATGGAGAAATCCTAGATGAGAATGCAAATGGATTTTTTTTCTACCTTTACATACCAAATGATCCACAACATCACATTTTTCTTTGAGCTGTTAAATAAATAAAAAACGAGGGAATAATGAAATCTTCAAAAAGTCAATTTTTTTAATTTGAAAAGTCCATAAAATAGTGAACAATAATAGTAAAGAATTTTGGTCGATACAAACATCACGACTCCATTTATTTTGGTGTTCATTTTCAACCTTGTAATTTCTCCCTCACTATTACAAATTGAAAATGGATTCAATTCCATTTGACAATTCTTTTAGGGGATCACTCCACTTCCATTGAAATTGGGTTAATTAGAAACATTATGACTCCATTGAATAAAAAAAACAAATTTTTTTAATCAAACAAATTCACAATTGTATTTTTATCACCAAAGAAGAAATTGTGAGGAAAACACAGTGGATAAAAATAAATAATACCACAGAATTCAATTCAATTTTTTTGATATGTCAGGACTCCATTGAATCAAACAATTTCAAAAAAATTAATCAAACAAATTCACAACTTTCTTGTTATGACCAATGAAAAAAATGTGGTTAGAAAAAAGTGGATGACAAGAAATCATACCACACAATAAATTAAAAAATTTGATATGTCGTGACTCCATTGAATCAAACAAATTCAAAAAAAATTAATCAGAAAAATTCACAAATGTCTTGTTATGACGAGAGAAGAAAATGAAATAAAAACGTAGTGGATGAAAAGAAAGAATACCACACAATCTATTATAAAATGGATTTTTCATGACTCCTTTGAATTAAGAAAATTCAAAACATTTTAATCAAACATATTTATAATTGTATTATTATGATGAGAGAAGAAGATTTGTGCAAAACGTCGTGGATGACAAGAGAGAATCCTACAAGCATCTAGGCATGTTGGAAAGTCATGAACTAAAAATGGAACCCATCCTCAACTTCCTTACTATAAAAAATTATGCCAATTTGTTTATCCCAAGGTTTTTTGTAACTCCACAACTCATGTCAATACTTAATAGTCAACTGAAAAGTATATCATGATTCAAAATTGAGACAAAAAAAATGATTAAATCTGCATGTCAAGTGTAGATTAAATTTTCAATCAGAATTTTACATCACAGTAAGGCATATTATACAATGGAAACTTTCATTTGCAGAGCACAATTTGAAATTTTCTTAGTGATTTAACAGGTTCATATTTTATCTAGTTGAAGGGATCTAGTATACTGAGTCACACACAAAAATGAAAGGCTATAAGCTATATGGTGTAAGACAACATTCAAAAATAAGAACCACCAATACACCACTCCCTATCAATATATGGATCTATTATACAAATACAACAATGCAAGACTACAAGCTATATGGTGTAAGACAACATTCAAAAACCAAAACCACCATACACCCCTCCCTATCAATATAGATAGGCCAACCTAAGTTGAGTTGCACCTTGTCTCCGTAACATTCTATATTTCCAAGAATAAGTTAATTATAAGGAGGTTTAATATCAAGGTCCCTCTCTAAGGCTTATTTTTCAAATACAAATGTTGGGCAAGGATATAGAAACTATGAAGCTACCAAACAACTGTGATGCATTTTCTTAGCGGATTTGATGATTATGCCTGCGACCGAATTAAAATGAGATTTATCTAAATGAAAATGTTGACAAATAAGGTTTTCTAAAATATTGCTTCTTCACATTAGAGGATGAAGAATTCAGATAAATTAGTTTGGAGAGGGAGCATACTCCTCATTACATACCATCCCCCATACATCCATATTTTGCTACCTCGGTTAGTGTGGTTGAGGGTTTTCTATCCATCCACTCTGTTAGAGCCTGTAAAGCCCCATAATGCACAAATTATTACAATATGGGGTCTCCTTATTTTACTGGTGGCATTATTCAATCGACCCAAGACACTCAGAAAAGAATTCAGATCCTTAATTTACCATAGACACCAATCTAAGTGATTTATTCAGGAAGTGAATCCCAAGCATAAAAAAAGTTCAAAATTTACTATAAACCATAAGCAAAGTTTACGTTGAACCCCAAGCACAATTCACAGTGAACCCCCAAGCAAAATTTACAGTGAAACCTAAGAAAAATTTATAGTGAACCCTCAGCATAAAAACATAGAAAAATGTATACTTCCCATGGTTTGAATGTGTTTACAAACATATAGTTAACAGTTGGTAGGAATGAAATCCTAACTGATAGTCATCGATGAAGCCATCGAGCCATAGAAATCATATTGCATCAATGTTGAAGACCTCGACCCATTTCCATACCTCCCTTGCAAACCCAACTAAACTTACCTACAACAATAATCATAAAAGTGTAAAAAAAATAACAAAAAAACTACCAACCCAAGCAAATTTGCATGAAAAATTCACAGGCAAGGGAAGTTACCCTCGAAAAAACCCATTGGAGCGTGAAACCTCCATGTCCACTCTTGAACTAATTGGAATATGGGGTTGGGTCGAAATCAGACAACTGTACCAAGGATTGGTACGCCATGACCATGGAGCAAGGAGGCAGAAAAAATGACTGAACCACAACAGGCGAACCCCTAAACCCCCCATAAACAACTTCTCTCAACCCACAAACCACTCCTCTCAGCAAAGAAACTTGTCGAGCACAATGAACAAGCATCGGGTGACCAACATTAGGGCATCGACCGAACAACAGTTGGGGCATCAGATTTCCCACATACTAGCCCCAAGAAAAACTACACTGCTTCCTCGACACATTAAACCCTAAACCCTAATTGATGACAAAAAACATGAGAAAAGAGGCAAATTTAATTCCCTATCTACTGTGACATGTGGGATGATGCATTGGCAATGTGTTGTACATGAAATTTGGTTATGAGGTGGTCATCTACCTACATGGCAGGGAGGGTACGAAAGAATTAGTGCCCCTCCCCCAATGATGGTATCATATTAAATGTTTATGCCAAGTATATCTAACATTTGTATTACGATCAACCGAAAACATGTAAGTGATGAAGTCTCATTAACACAGTATGGAGAATGTATTCTAACTCACTTGCCCCCATAAGACATGTGGAAAATTTTAATTAGATCAATAATGTCATTTCGATGAATTCTATGGCTCAGTGTGAAAAAGAAAGTCATCCCTTATTATGAAACTCTTCCACAAAGCCACCACATGGCTCTTGTCTAAATAAGTTTTGAAAAATATTAATAAGAATACGATTTGATAACTAAGTTTAAAAAATATTAATAAGAATAAGATTTAATAACTAAATATTATCTAAATGTTCTTTGAAAAATATTAATAAGAATAGGATTTGATAACTAAATATTATCTAAATGAGTTTTGAAAAATATAAGTAGCCAAAGAAGATTTTTTCAAAATTTCAAAGTTTACCTTTTAAATGGTTTCTAATAATATTTGTGTGAAAATTAAAACACACACTTCAAAACATTTTGTGACGTAAAGTAATTTTATAAATAGAAAGGATGGATGTAATTAGTTTTGTGGATTATAGCAATTTCATGGATATAAAATATGGATACATTAAATTTTCTACATTTTTTTTTAAATATTTGTGGGAAAAATACTAAAGTACAAATATAAGCTTTTAAAATATTATAGTGTGAATTACCACATATATTTACTAGTAGCGAATGGTACTTCTAGTTGTGGAACTTTCCTTATTTTATTTTCTTTCCTTTAATTATACACACATGTATGGTTTTTTTTGTTTCTAGGGCCATGAGAAATACAAACATTGCTCTAACTAAAATAGTCTAATCTGCGTGTTTTGAAAAATATTAATAAAAATAGGATTTGATAACTGAGTTTTAAAAAATATTAAAAAAAATAAGAATAGGATTTGATAACTAAATATTATCTAAATGATTTTTGAAAAGTATAAATAGCCAAAAATATTTTTTCAAAATTTCAAAGTTTACTTTTTAAATGGTTTCATAGTTTCTCATAATATTCATGTTTGTTTATTTATTTATTTTTAATTATTTATAGGAGTTATATTAAAGTACACATAAGATTTTAGAATATTATAGTGTGAATTACAAAATATATTGATCTAGTAATGTTTAACAAAATATATATATATGTCAAAGTGTAAGACTTATTTAGTTGCAGTTAATGGTACTTCTAGCTGTGGCATTTTTCTTATTTGATTTTTTTTTTCTTTTAAATTTCCATACATGTATGGTTTGTGTTTCTAGGGCCATGAGAAATACAAGAATTTATCTAATTAAAATAGTCTAATATATGTGTGTTTTGGTTTATGATGATGAATTATTTTTCTTGAATGACTTCTATGTTATCTAAAAAACTATTTTTTAATTATTTTAGTTGTATATATTGAAACCTATTCTTCTTGATCATTGATTTTAGTTCATTTTTCACACTATATGAAAACCTATTTTATTAAAGTTGCTATTAGTTTGAAAAACCTTAATCTATATATGTATGTACATGTAGACCTTAATCTATTTATGTATGTACATGTTGAGTGTTCCTTAGGTTATATTTTGGAAAGGAAATCAATGTTGTACTAGTGTTAGAGTGTGTTAGGAATGTTGATGAGGATTATCAATACATAGTAGGATTAATGTTTAGTCGTTGCTATTAGATTATCTATGTTGCTCAATTGACAATACATGATGGGGGGACACACATCCTCTTCGTTTTTCTCTATAAGAAAATTTTCAATTAAGCAATGGACGATCTCGATTCTAAACCCATTAGTCATTTAATGTCATCTATTATTAGGAAAGAATGTAATGAAGCATAGATAGAATGAACGATCATGAATGAAAACATGTTGATCCCATGACCATCAATGCTCTATAACAAAGAAAATATCCCATATGCCTTGCATGCCTACTAATAATCATGCTCATAGGGGATGCAATAATAAGCATGGCCCTATTATCATAGATGAGAAACAATAGGGGACCACCCTCTTGTTTGATAGAATTTTCTTAATTTTGGAAGTGTTTTGAGAAGCTTTCACATTAATATACTAGAGTAATTTGAGTCATTCATCGAAGTTCATCCGATTTAAATTAAAGTGCAATTAACTTGAAGAAGTTAATGATACAACAACTTTTTAAGTAGATCAACAACTAAGAGTGTGAATACCTATTCAAGTTAGCTTTGATAAAATACCCAATTTTCTATTTTACTCTTCACTTCAAGGGTATACAAAAGTTGGGAAAATAGGAATGGAGAGAATTTGAGCTTGGATAAGTTAACTAGATAGTTAAATTGGTATCACAGATATTCATCATAAAGTGAAAAATGTGAGAAGCCATAATATTGGTCTATGTGATGTGAGAGTGGGAATAGCTTGGAGAACATAAACATAGTTCTGTGTTTGTATAAAATGAATAAATGATGTGTATAAGTACTATTAAATTTGGCTAAGTATAACTTAATCCTCCCTCCATAACAAGTTTGAATATAGTTCATTAATTTCATTGATGTGCAAATGCTCCACTTGAACCCTTATATCATAACATGACTAATATCAACTTGATATGATAAAAATGATTAAAGTTCTCATCCTTTCTCTTAATATATTTTCTCACTTTATCTTTCTTTATTTTTATTTTGAGAAAAACCTTAATGTGATTACTTCAATATATTTAACTTTGTTTACTATGCTTAGTTATTTATTTAATATTTTTAACTTCGTTTTCTATGCTTAGTTCTTTCTTTGCATATGTTTCATCTTTAATTCGAATGAACATTTATTTATAAACAAATTTTATTAACTCATAAGTGACCACTATTTTATATAAAATATTACAATAAACAAAAACTTTTCAATGTTATAATAAACAAAGGCTTCTCACATATTATGAACGCTACTTCTTCACAAATAGAACCATGACACTTACATTGAATGACCATGACAAAAGGTATTTACTAGTGTAGCTTTACAAATTAAATGGTTGGTAAATGTTGATAGTAGAGAGTCCGTGATAAACATTAGAGTTTATAAACAAATTTTATTAACTCATAAGTGACCACTATTTTATATAAAATATTACAATAAACAAAAACTTTTCAATGTTATAATAAACAAAGGCTTCTCACATATTATGAAAGCTACTTCTTGACAAATAGAACCATGACACTTACATTAAATGACCATGACAAAAGGTATTTACTAGTGTAGCTTTACAAATTAAATGGTTGGTAAATGTTGATAGTAGAGAGTCCGTGATAAACATTAGAGCGCCTACTTGATGATACATCTTGCATTGCTAAAATAAATAAAAAAATCATAATTTTGACTAAGTTATTGATTATTATTATTAATCATTAGAGCACCTACTTCATGATACATATTGCATTGCTAATATATATATATATATATATATATATATCATAATTTTAACTAAACCATGGATATTTTTAACAATATCATGAACCAATATCATAGCTTATCAATACATATACTCAAAAAAGACCACAACTCATTTCATATGACACTTTTTTTAATTAATCAATTTTAATTTAAAGGAAAAAAAAGACATAACTACTTTACAAATAAATCTTAAAAAAGGAAAATTGGCATAACTACTTTAGAGATATATCTCAACAATTGATTTGTGTATACTCCTTAAAATATTATAAAATATTTTATTGAGATTAAATCCTTCCCATCTACTTAATAATTTAATTTCATATAATTAAATAAAAAATCCAAAAATTTTATTCAAAAATAAACTTACCTAGCAGCATAATTACACTGATAATTACACTACAGACATTTAATATTTGCATTTATCCCAATCAAAATAAACAACTACCTTAGCTCAAATAACTATAATCAATTCAAACAAAAGAGCAACCCTAACTCGTTAACCTATTTTATTAACAAAATTTGACAAATAAAATAAATGTAATCAATGATCGTCTTGACACAGCTTTATTTTCCTTTGATTACTGGCTTGACCGCTTGTTACACATTTCAAAGAACTAAAACGGACACCAGTTAACCAGTAAGAAAAATAAAGGACCTCACCGGCTGCATGGGACCACAAACAAAGGGAAGAAGGCTTCACCGCTTGTTACACATTTCAAAGAACTAAAATGGACGCCACTTAACAAGTGAGAAAAGTAAGAAAAATAAAGGAGCTCACCGGCTACATGGAACCACAAACAAAGGAAGAAAGGGGGATCCTTATTTCCTGGGCTATTGGCCATTAATGTTGTTGGGCATATACTGTTCACCCTTAGATTTAAAGGAATTTAAATTTAACATTAGACAGCATATGCCTAGACACATTTAATGAACTAAAACGGACACCACTTAACAAGTAAGAAAAATAAAGGACCTCACAGACTGCATGAGACCACAAACAAAGAAAAGAAGGAGGTCAGCTTTATTTCATGAGTTATTGGCCATTAAATATGGCTACGCATATACTTCTCACCGTTAGATTTAAGCGAATTTAAATACGCCCAACCACATTAGTTTTTCCCTGCTTAACAAGTAAGAAAAAACAAGGTCCTCGCATCCACGGCTTTATTTTAATTTAAAACACACTGTCTCGCGTCCATGCGACCGACCACACCCTTATTTTAATTTAAAACACATTGTGTATCGTCCACCTCTATGGTTTTGAATTTAAATCTGCCCCATCGGATTCAAGTCAAGCTGAATCGGCATTTGGTGTCGGCAAAGTAGGAAAGGCAAGGAAAAAAAAAAGTTAATAATTTCAACAGATTGTTAGAAAATCATAAACAAAATGAACCAATAAATTTTAAAAACTCAGACTCACCGTATCGATCCAAAAAAGCGCGGCGACTTGTAGACATCGGGGTCAGTGGGGGAGATTTCCACATTTGGTGAAATAAAACATATAGCCAATTTACCATCCCAAAATATCTCATTTTCTGTTCAGTAAAAAGTAGAGTAGATTCTGTCACCATAGTTTACGGTGGTGAGGGATATACTGCTTCTGTAAAGATTTTATTCGGTGAGCTTAACATAGCTAATTTACCAACCCTATATGTGTAAATTTGCAGGAGGGAAAGGCTCTAAGGAGCTTCCGAGAGCTTTAGGCGTGGTAGCCGCTATGGGTGGATTAATTCCATCCATATGTCTATGCAAGTGGATTCGACGGAAACGTTCGAAACGGTCAACTATGTGACTTAGTGCCGGCGTTGTTAACGAGGCGACAAATTTTTTCAGTTAGCAATTTTTTTAGCTAGAATTTAGTTAATTTTTTTTCAAATAAATAATTTGATTGTCTAAGTGTTTAAATATTTTCATTGAAAAAAATTCAGCACAATCAAAAACTTTTTAACCTAAAATCATAATTATAACCTAAATTTTTAAGATGATAATTATAATCTAAATTTTTAATTAAATTATAACTTAGATTTTTAAATATTTAAATTAAATTTTCTCAAAATCATATAACATATTCTTTTCATTTTCAAACTAAATTGTGGCCTGTTTAGACTACCTTGTAATTTATAAACTGCTCACTTACCTATTTATCTCAACAAACTAATTTGTGGCCTGTTTAGACTACATTGTAGGTTATGAACTGCTCACTTACCTATTTATCTGACAGACTAAATTGTGGCCTGTTTAGACTACGCTGTAGCTTATGAACTGCTCACTTACCTATTTATCTCAAGATAAATAGATTCCGTGTAATTGTGTTTGCAGGTGAGGGAGGGGAAATTAGCTTATCGCTTCCGACAGTGAATCCAGAACTCATTTTTAAATACCATATTCTCAGAGAAGCTACTTCCAATTTTAGCGCAGAGAACAAGCTTGGCCAGGGAGGTTTTGGGCCCGCATTTAAAGGAAGTGTTGAATAGTTACTTTTCAATTGAATTAGGGATTTATCCAGGAACAGCTCACGTTGTAATGCAGAATATAAATAATCAAAAGATGATTTAAAGTAAGTGTTAATTGGTTTTGAAATATAGAGTTATAGCTAGCAATAGTTCCAAGTCATAATGGGGAAATCTAGAAATAATTTAAAGTTGTTTTATGTACAGGGGGTTCCACCTGATGGCAGAGAGGTTGCAGTTAAACGGCTGAAAATAGGTTCAACGTAGGGAGACGCTGAATTCTTGAATGAAGCAAATCTTGTCAGTTGTGTTAAACACAGAAATCTAGTGAAATTGCTTGGTTGCTGCGTTCAAAGCTCAGAAAGGCTACTAGTTTACGAATACCTCCAAAACAGTAGTCTGGACAAGATTATATTTGGTTGCTTATCACTCTTTAAAGCCTTAGTGATTGCCTGGATCTTGGATTTGTTGATCTACTTTGTGTATGTAGCTTGGTAACTTTTTTTAACTAGTCTATATGTATTAATTACAGATACAAAAAAAGGTCATTCACTTAAATGGAGAGAGAGGTATGAAATCATAGTTGGAACTGCGCGTGGTCTGGCATATCTTCACCAGAAATCTCAAATTCGGATCATCCATAGAGATATTAAAGCAAGAAATATTTTACCCTACAATAAACACAGACTCAAAATAACAGAATTTGGCTTAGCCAAACTCTTTGCAGAAGATCAGAGCCACGTTAGCACCAGAGTTGCAGGAACTTTGTAGGAACTATTCCTCCAGTTCAACCTCCTGATGTCACAGTTGATTTAATTAATTATAATATATGATTAAACTACAACTCATATATCTGAAAATTTTATATCATTTTAACATGGTTAAGATATGGAGAGGTCACTGTAAATGACATTATGCAGAGGCTACATGGCGCCTGAGTACACCTTACGCGGATAAATGACAGAGAAAGCAGATGTATTCATCTTTGGAGTTCTTGTACTTGAGATTGTGAGCGGAAGAAAGAATCACAGTTTGGCTCATGGCACAAAATTTCTCATTGAAGCGGTACGGCTCACATGGATCTCATTTTTCAGGTTGAAAATTTCTTAAATCTTGATATATATATATATAGCTTTGTGATGCCTTTCTAATAAATGTTTTATGTTCTTTCGGTGTGTCGGGAAACCAGACATGGAGACTTTATAAAGCAGAAAGAGCTTTAGAAATTATAGATTCCACATTGGAGGGAATTTGTTCGTGCGAGGAAGGGAATAGAGTGATTAAAATTGGACTACTCTGCACACAAGCAGCTTCATCTTTGCGGCCTTCAATGTCGATGGTGACAAGTGAGCGAGAAAGCCTGTTTCCGTAGATGTGGATGGTGTGGGAACACGTGACCAAGTTAGAGCTGGTAGAGTTATTGACGCTGACAGAACATCGAGCAATGCAGCAACTTCTTCCACAACACCTTCTGAAATCCATTCTGCAGCTGTTGATCCTTCATCAGGTACTCTGGAGCTAAGATGAAAATCAGGCAGTGCCTCTAACTAGCATTCGTTATTGGAAATACGGGGACACTTTGGTGTTACTTATTGGAAATTAAATATATATATATATATATATATATATATATATATATATATTAATGTGAAATCATTTAAATTTAAAGTAGATGGAGATGTTTCTGGATGGATTCGAATTCTCCCGTTGAAGTTCCAAGTACTGTTAATTCCCTTTTCCAAGATTACTCATGTAAATGCCCTTAACTCTTCTTCATGTTTGCTTTTCTTTTTTTTTAATATTTCTTTCCTGAGGAGGCAAAAGTTTAATCAATTAAAATTTGACTGTGTATGGTTTTATAAGTTCAAAATATATATGTTTTTTTGAAGCATCTCAACAATCTTCAAATTTATTAAATCATGGAATAAAAAAAAAAAAAAACTATTAAGAGATTGTTAGACAAAACAGAAGAACATTAACTTTCACAGTTAGCTTCCAGAATGACTAACTCTAGCCTAAAGAAACATGACCACTTTGCAGCTAATCTTTTTTTTTTCGCTTGCCTGCAATCATGCTCATCATAGTATTCCCTCACTATGCTAATCTGGTTTCTCACAAGTAACGATAATAGGAGGCACTGTATGAAAAGGAAGGAATGTAATAGTGCCTCCATGATGGAAATGGGCAGTTTCCCACGTTCAACTTTGTTTATGAGACGACTCACAGTCGTTCTAGAAGACTTGCTTTATACGGTTGGGTGAAGACTCGGTCACAGGTTCACGAATATTAATATTAATGTGTTTGATATAAGGAATTAATAATAAATAAAATAAAATAAATGTATATAAAAAAAAAAAATTAATACAATAAAAATATTATTATTATTATCAATATAACTAATAATAGTTATTAATTTATATTAATTATTATTTAATATTAAATATAATTTACTATTATTTAATTTTAAATTATGTAATATAAATTAATAATTTAATAATAATATTTATTGATAATAAATAATAATATGTATTAATTATTATTAAAAAATAATAATTGTTTATTAATAATAAATATTATTATTATTAATTATAGAATTTCCAATCCATGTTATGATAAACATTGTAAAATTGCAGTTAGAGACACTTTTAATGAAATCATTAAGTTCTGGAATATAAATATATACAAAGCTCTCATCAAGAGGAAGAAGAGGTCATATATTAATAAAAGACAAGAACATCTTCTCCATCTTTATACACGAAATGTGTTTCTTCGTAAAACCAAAGATAATCATTCTATCTCCTTAGAAAATTAGGACAACTATCTTAAGAAGTTGTATGACTCTCCAGACACTATGGGCACCACCTTAAACACTATTATTAAGAAGGATGTATTCGCTCTGGAAGACGTTAAGTCTGGGATTAATAAGATCACTAATGGGAAAGCTAAAGATATTGAAGGATACCAAGTTGATATCCTTAAAATGGGAAGATCTATCCTCATTCCTCATCTCCACAAGCTTCTCAATTTGGTTGCAAAGCATGGCTTCCCTTAGCTCTGGGCACAAAGCCTCATTGTGCCTACTTTTAAAAATGGGGTCAAAAGTGTTCCCTCTAATTATAGGATCATTATGATTAACCACATCCTAGCCAAGCTTTATGGGATCATTTCGGAAAAGAAACTTAGCCTTTGGCTGGAAAGCCAGGGCAAAAGAGCTAAAGGGCAAGTCGGTTTTAGGAGACATCACTCGACTATTGACCATCTTTTCACTCTCAAGATAATTGCAGAGGAATGTCGCTATAGTAAAGTCGATCTCTTTTGTTGTTTTGTGGACTTTAGAAAATATTTCAACACTATTCCTCGAAATAAGCTTTGGGAGAGACTTGAAGAGATCATGGTTCCTCCTAAACTAAGGATTGTTGTGATCTCCCTCTAAGAGATTGTCACTTCCAAGATTAAGGCCAACGAATGGTGGTCTAAAGACATTATGGAATATTAGAGTTAAGCAAGAGTGTCCCCTATCCTTTACCTTTTTTTCTATATACATCGATAAGCTAGAGGAATTTCTGGAAACTGCAGGATGCAAGGGCATCGATCTTGCTGGTGTTATCATTACTCTTCTCCTTTACGATGACGATATCGTTCTTCTTATAGGGGGGGGCTATCACCTACCCCCCATATTCTTCTTATGAATGAGGTTTATATGGTAGTTTTGTTTATAATAAGCAGTGCTGAGAGAAAGTTTCTTCTTATAAATACTTGGGTATTGACTTTCCTCATTAGCTCAATTGGAATTATAGCATCGAGAAAAGGATTATTGGAGGTTGAAAAGTTTATTATGAGCTTGAAAACAATTGTAAGTCGGTCAATATTTTCATTTGGAGTAAAGAGAGGTTCCTCTTCGAGACTGTCGTCACCCCCGTTGTCTTATATAGATGAGAAATTTGGGGTTGCAATATATGCAGAGAGTCTTGGAGGAAGATTGAGATGATTAAAAAAAATCATAACCTACAACCTAAATATCAGGGGAAATACTCCATATCCTATCCTCTTGATCGAAACTAGTATGTACCCCATTGAAAGTACGACTATGTTTAGATATCTGATGTATAAGAAGAAGCTTTACAACATGGAATCCAAGAGTCTCCCAAAAATTGCTTCTAGCTTTAGTCAAAACCCCCACCTTCACCTCAAGCGCATGTGGCATAAGGATGCCCTTGGCTCAACCATTGGGGAATTAAGGAGGAGATCAATATGGGAAGCAAAGATAGTGTCAAAGATACTATTACCTCTAATTTTAAGGACAAACTGTGGGAGGATAAAGAGTTGGAGGGTAAAAGGATGCTAAGATACTATAAGGAGGTGATCAACCCTACCCTTGATAACTAGAATGATCTCCTGGTGAGAACTAATTCTCATGAGCTTCGGAGTGAAACCGGATGGTGGTCTATTCCCAAGACTCCCTCGAATGATAGAATCTGTCAGATTTGTGATACTAAGAAGTTGGAAGATGACAAGTACTTCCTTTTAAAGTGCCTAACTCTTACTCACATATGCTCTCAATTCCCTAACATTTGCCACACTTCTGAACTTCATGAATTATTAAGTCATCCCATCTATAGTGATCTTGGAGTAATTCTTTCCCTTCTCTTTGATCATGTAGAAACAAGATTTTGAAGAATCATACTTAGATTCCTTTTCTTTTTCTTTTTTTGAGGTCCGATAGGCTACATTGGCCTTAGTGGACGTCAATCATCATTAATATTCATTAATATTTCTAATCATTATTAATATTATTTTAAAATAATAATAATTATTATTAAATAATTATGATTAAATTTATTAATAATATTACTATTATTATTAATTAATATTATTATTTTTAACCCAAGGGATTTATTCAAAAATCCCAAGGTATTTTAAACCTAAGGGAATACTATTAAACCCAAGAAATTAATACTATATAACCAAGGTATATAAACCCTAAGATAAATATTATAAACACAAAGAAATAATAAACCCAAGGGATTAATATTATAAACCCAAGGGAATAATATTAAAAACAAGGGATAAATATTATAAACCCTAGCTATATAAACTCTAAGATAAATATTATAAATCATAAAATAAGCATGGTTGATGAGAGTTGACCATAGTTGATTTTCATATTGACACAATATTTTTCACAATGCAAAGCTGTATTATAGCTGACCATGTTTGATTTTCATATTGAGAGAACCTTTTTCACAATGTGACATGGGACAATGGTTGACCATGGTTGATTTTCCTAGTGAGACAATCTTTGTCATAATGCAAAGTTGGACCATTGTTAACCATGGATGACCATGGTTGTTACAATGTGATGTTGGACCAAGAGAGAATCTTTGTCACAATGTGACCACGATTATTAGGGATATTCACGAATATTAAATTAAAACAAAACTTGCAATGGGGATGGTTTAAGGTTTTTTGAGGTATATGTGTTTTTTAAACAAATTTTTCAAGTATTTTAATTAGATTATGTGGGTGTAGGATTTAATTTAGTTAAAAATATGTTATATGAATAAGTGTTGTATGAAGTGAGTTATAATATTTTGGACTTGTAGTATTGATAAGTTATGGTATTGGCCCAACATAATATTATAACAAAGTCTATTTACAAACTAAGAATCTCCATCATAAAGTAGGGATACGTGTTTTAATGCTTATTAAAATTGATGTCTATCCAAGTCTGCCAACCATATATAACTATATTTATAATTTTGTATAACAAATTTATTTATAAAACTGAAACAACATTCAAAAACTAAAAATAAATTTTGTTGATAGTATTTTGTAGGGATATCATTTTTTTAATTACAAATTAAATTTAAAATTGAAATGTATTTGGTTTTAAAATGTTTTTTATTTAAAATTTTATTATTTATTATTACTTTATTTGAATATTTTTTTTATAAGAAAGAGTAGAAAATGAATTTTATATATTAGAATTTTAAAATATTATTAATAAAAATTAAATAAAAAACTTTATATATTAATATATTTTTCCCACATTTATTTCATAAATGGTTATATATTAATATATTTTAAAAAATACAAAGACAAAGTTCACATAGTGTGAATTTGCATAATGTGATATTTAAATTAAATGTATATGTTATTAGTATGTGTTTGACACATGATGATGTGGATGTGGATGACTCATGATCGTATGTGTTTGACACATGATGTGATATTTAAATTAAATGTATATGTTATTGGTATGCTATTATTGGTTTAGCTCTTGGGGTAGTGTAGCACCTAAGGGAGTTGAGTTCAGTAAAGTCTTGAACTCGATTTCCTTAAGGTGATCTAAGGTTTTGAGTCATGCCATAGTAGTTCTTCCTCTCATGTTTAGGTGATCTAGGGTTTTGAGTCATGCCATAGTAGCTCTTCCTCTCATGTTTACCCAACAGACCAGTGAAAGCGGGTAAATGTGGGAGGTGGAATTACAAATATGATGGTTGTGATCCTTACCTCATATAACAAGTTTTATCTCACCCATTGATTGCATAATGAGATGGCAGTGATTCTTGCTTGGTAAGTGGTATCGCGCCTATTTCTCAATATAGGGTCGTAGATGGATGCTCCCATATATGAGATGACTTGGGATGAGAGTGTCCCATAGGACCTTCCCCATTGTCAAAGACTTGAGGTGAGAGTGTCCCATAGAACCTTCCTCATTGTCATTGGATTCCCGGTGGTAGCATTAGGTCCCTTATAACGACTTTCCCCAATTGTAGCATTTGGCTACCCGTTGGCATTATTCTTCTTATTTAGACTCAAGATTATTAAATAGTTGGAGATGACGAGAGAAGAAATATAAATTGATGACAATGATGATTCTAGTTTAGATGACCATTGGGTGGAGACGTCTTTACCGAGTTGAACTCCTGAATAGTCGCATAACAGATAAGTAACTCTTTGTCTAGAACTGTAATGAATATTTTAGAAGGAATGTGTGAAGTTTGCTAAATGATTGTGAAATTCTATGCTGAAGACAGTACACTATAGTACACTACTGGTTGAAATTTAGTTTCTTTGTAACCTGTATGAATTTGTATGGAAATTGAGATTGTAATGTTAATGGTGATATTATCAAAAGGAATGAAAAGAAAAGTTTGTCATTTTGAATTAAAGCCTTTCCTACAAAAGTGGTAGTAAATGTATTTTCTTTTTCAAGTATTGGCTTATATGTGGTGTGTTGTTAGTTAGGAACGAATGTTGGGAGTTGAACTGCAGTGGCTATAAATGAAAATATATAGATATATAAATAAATAAACATACAACTGTAATAGGCTTATAAATTATCAAAACCATAGATTATAAATCTTAAAGTGAGGATTGATTTAGCTACTAGACTATTGAAGGAGAGCGACTGAGGTACTTAGTACTATATGCGGGATGGTTAGTTCCAGCTATGTTGCTAGAACAGTCCAAACCCGATCGACCATAGGTTAGCTAGTGGGTTAAGAGAGGTCGACGGCCAGAAGGAGTCGACCTTGTCAGCCTTGACCAAAATGAAACAAATAAAAAAAGAAATGAATGAAAGGTTTGAGTAAGGAGTCAATTTATAAAAAGCACATCATTAGAAGATTACGATTACAGACAAATAATTCGAGTTACTATCCCGTAAACCAAAAGAAATGTACTGCAAAAATATTGTCAAGAGTTCAAGGTACTACAAATGAATTAATTTACTACATAATTATTGATAGGAATTAAGTTATTGCAAGAAAATTAAAAAATATGGCACATGCATACATAGTGGAAGGTCACACTATAGGCTTAGCCTAAGACCCATCCTAATTTTCAACCTTTGGCTCATACAGTAACCAGAAAGGAGGTTTTTGTTACCATACACAAAATTACCGAGAGATGGGAGGAACACTTAAATTAACTTTGCAACCCTTAAATTAACTTAAATTGACCCTTAAATTAACTTTGCAAAAAAAGAAAACTGACATGCATGAAGAAAGAACTATATATATATATATATATATATATATATATATATATATATATATATAATTGATATTAAACAAAATGTATATATTGAACCCTAGTAATGGGTAGTTAGTAGCATCTAGGACCTGCAGAAAACCACTATAAACTCTTAAAAATGGCACAATTACAAAGACTCATACCATAACAACGGCCTAGGGCTCCAACTCAGGCATAAGCCATTCTTAAACAAGAAAAGTGTGAAATATTTCAAGACAGGCAAAACCCTACCCATATTTCGAGGTTGGACATGGAACAAAACTCTAAAAGAAAACAAAGAAAGAAAATTTATTGAAAAACCTAGATATGTCATGAAGGATATAACCTCGACAGGTCCATGACTCCAAACCCTCACCTGGAAGAGGCGGAAAGGTTACTATGTGAAAGGATAAGCTCAAAATAAGGAAAATATTAGTTTAGCATAGGTGTTTTGAGTTCGACGTGTACTTGGGTAGGATACATGACAACGTTGTGAGAGCCCTTGCCGACTATGCTTCATCAAATAAAGTCAGAGGACAGTCCTTGCGGCCAAAATTTCCTCTCTACGTGTTCGAACCTTATTAACACAAGAGAGAGAATGAGAGGAATTACCTGTGCTAAAGCCGAAGGACAAAAGGAAAACAATCAACCATTGCAAGCACAATTGCAAAACAGAGAATCTCACTTGAGTCTTGGTTTCTGTTGATTTCCAATCAGGGTTGGGGTTAGTTTTTTCTCCATGTTGCAGAGCCTTGTCCAAAGGAACCATGGGAAGAAAGACTGGGTTGGATGGCGAAGGGGGTAGGGAACGGTTACCCTAACCAATGTTAACAAAGTGTAAACCATTGGATCAAAATCCATTTAATCTACGACAGAGAGACTAGCACTTTGCATCATTCTCCCCATACAACTCATGGACTGAGCTCAACAATTTTAGGTTAAGGATTGTTTCACAAACCTTCCTTCTAGTGACACCACCCTAATGTGGTTCATGTATGATAAAAATATATTTGCCTCAATTAAGTTAATACAAGTTGACTGTGTAACTTAGGTTGACAACAATGATAAATTTAATAACATATACTACCGATGTGATCGTTAGAAAATCGACAATATATAACTATTTAAAGTCTCCACTATGTAAAAGTTAATAATAAAGAAAATAATCTAAACTAATGTATGGGAAGGTTAATGAGATATTTATTATTATTATTTTCTTTTTATTGTACCGGGTTGGATAGATAAATACACTTGAAGTTGAGATGTACATACTCCACTTCTTTCTATTCTTCAAATTTTTAAGTGATAACTCTATTTTTTAACTTAAACAAACATATCATTACACAATTAGGGCTACACATAAAATGTGCATGTCCAAAATGTAGTTTAAAAAAATGAAATAGGTAAAAAAAACTCAATTACCATTATTCAATCAAAAGCTGCAACTATGAAATAGATTGTCCTTGTTTAAAAGAAATTTTGACCAATGAATATAGTTTAGCTAACCTTTTATAGATGATTGTCAAAATGAAGAAGACATGTTTAGTTAAAAACTCTGAAACTCATGCTCAACAAAGGCAGAATTCAATTACCCATTCGTGCAAAATTTGAATGCCTAGATTCAGAGTGTTTCCATGTTACCCATCACTCTGATACCATTTCTTAATTTGAATGTTCCCTTTCACATGATCCATGGGTGGGAGGGCAGTAAGAGGCCAGAGGAGGGAACTTTTACTACTTAGTTTAAGAACCACCATCAAACTTACCAGAGCATAGGCGTTGACGTCCCAGGATCCAGCTTCCATGATGCAAAGATAAAATTGATGCCAAAATAAAATTGATGCAAAGAGATAATTGACACGGAGAGACAATTATCAGTGAGACTTTGGTACCTTTCCGAGTGACCCAATTGACATTGAGGGATAGAAAACCCAATGAAACCCCAAATTTTCAAGTTAAATAAGGACATTTCACATTGGGACTCAACTGTATGCTCATTCCAATTATGATCTCTTGGCTCGACCATAGTTACTAGTAATTCACACTCACTCGACTGAGGGAATGAACTTCCCCCAACTACCAAGATCATCCACTGACTACCCAGGCTCTGCTAAAGAGTGTTATCTCCTATAAACCTCTAGACAAATTCAATCACCTTCCTACTGTAGAGGTTTATACAGCTATTCAACAATTTATAGAGTTGTCTGAACAAAAGCCTCATGTGGCTTTGAGAGGTAGGAAATTTACCTCTAAGATCCCACTATGTTGTCATGATTTCCCTCATACTTGAAATAAATTTTACCTAAAGCATTTGAATCTTCACTCACGTGAACCATATAATCCATATGAGAGGAAGTAAATGCGGCTCTATCTCTGAGTATTTTTGAATGGATATAGGTTGATTATTCATGCTATCGACCTAGATACGAGGAACAGAAAGCAACGTTCCCACACTTAACATTTCCTCCATGCCAAGTGGTCTTTCATGATTAGGATTGTTGCCTCGTGTTGAATCATTAGGGAGGATATTACTCAGCTGATGCCAGATGAGAGGGGAGAGGTGACACAAATAGAGAGGGATGATGAGATGAAAGTGGGGATTTCGAGAGGTGGGGTGATAATGACGAGGATTCGGGGGCAGAGGAGGAGGATGATGTAAGCTCGAGAGAGGGAGGCCAAAGGAGGGGTGATGTGGTGGCCGGGGGGGGAAGGTAGATGGAAATATAGGGAGGGAGGGTGATTTCACCCAAGGGGAGGGAAGGAGGGAATTTAGGAATTATAAAATCCTTTGTAACCGTGTTTTGCAAATTTTGGATATGATCCTTATTGAAGGAGAGGAAGTTTATCATCAAAATTGAGACTTTCATTAAAAGACTTAAGGGGTGGGTAAATAAACTTCCATTTCATTGACCTTATTGCAACCTTATTTCATTTGGCAAGCCATATTTTCTTGAGTATCAACTTCCTTATTTAGTGCTCTTAAAATGTGGAAAATTTGTAGTTTCCCAAAGAGAGGGAGCATGCCACACTACAACATAAAGGGGGGTTTTAAGACAATATTTAAGACAATTTTTGGGTAAATTGTCTTAATTTGAGACAAAATAAAACTTGTGTGTTGTCTTAAATATTGTCTTTAAGCAGGTGTCTCAAAATTAAATCGACTTAAAATTAAATTGTCTTAAAATATTGTCTCTATAAAGACAATATATAACACAAGCATTTTTGTCTCTCCAAAGACAGTTTCATTTTTGTGTCTCCAAAGACAGTTTCATTTTTGTCTCTCTAGAGACAGTTTCATTTATTGTCTCTCCAAAGACAATAGTTGGAATTAAAGACATATTTCCTTTACGGAGACAATGTTTTTAATCCTATCTATTGTCTCTCTTGAGACAATATAAAACAATGGATCTAGAAAAATATCTCGCCATTAAAATAAATAAATATAAAATATTTAATTAAAAAAATCTGCAATATCATTGAATAATTCATGTTAGGGTACATTGGAATCGAACCACCAACCTCCTGCATAGCAGGTGCTATTCCATTGAGCTAGCACCCTTTAAATAACTATGTGAGGAGTTATGACAGTCCTTGAAATTGTATAATAGGCATTGATTTTTAAAAAATGTTCAACACATAATGGCATAATCATTGTAAAATATATAATTCTGGTAAGTGCCTTCATCAGAATATCTACATCCTAATCTTCCGTGGGAATGTACTATAGCAACATTATCCTTCTCTGCACACAATCTCTGAGATAATGGTACCAGATATCTATATGCTTGGACCTATCATCAAACACAGGATTAATCGAGAGTTTAATGCAACTCTGATTATCACAATGAATCACTATCAGATCCATCTAAGAACCAAACAAATCAACCAAGATCTTTCTCCTCCCTATAGTCTCACATGAAGCTTGAATTGCTGCCATGTATTTCGCTTCTGCTCAACTGAGTGCCACAGATTATTGTTTCCTTTTGTATTAGGAAACTGTTGTCGATCCTATGCTGAAGATTCCTCCTGATGTGCTCTTTCTGTCTGATGGACTACCTGCCCAATCTGCATCCGTGAAGCCTTGAAGCTTGAGTCCCTCAATCCGTCTCTACCATAGAACATCCTCTGATGTGTCCCTCATGTATCTCAAGACATGCTTCCCCGCCTTCCAAAAGAAATTGGTAGGCTTAACAATAGCTTGACTCAGCTGGTTAACTGTGTAGCAAATGTCTGGTCTAGTGTTCACTAGACACATCAGTGAACCAACTAACTTCCTGTAGAAAGTAGCATCCACTACCTCTCCAGAAGTAGCATCCTCTTTCCTCCAATTTTCTGGAAGAGGAGTATCCATGGATTTGTAGCTCTCCATGTGAAACTTATCCAGTATCTCCTTTGCATACTTTCCTTGAGAAAAAAAAATTTCACCATCCCGCTGTCATGTTTCCAATCCAAGGAAATAATGAAGGATTCATGTGTCCTTCATTTTGAACACCCTTTCAAGATCCTCCTTGCATGAGTGTATCAAATTCTCACCACTAGTCAAAATTAGATCATCAACATAAAGAACAATAATCAATAGCTTACCCTCAACCACAATCTGGTACAGGTTTGCATCTGTTTCACTTTTGGTGAAGCCCAGTCTGGTGAAATATATTTCTATTTGAGTGTAACAAGCACGGGGTGCTTTCTTCAGCCCATACAATGCTCTTTTGAATTGGAAAACATGCGACTCATTGTTGAAGATCTTGAAACCTTTAGGTTTCTCTATGTACACCTCTTCCTTGATGATCCCATTGAGAAACAAAATTTTCACATCCATATGATGAATGCGCCAACCCATCTGCACTGAGAGTGCAAGGATGGATCTTATGGAAGAGTACCTTCCAATAGGTAGAAAAGTCTCATCATAATCTATCCCCTCGATCTATGAGAATCCCTGGGCCACAAATCAGACCTTGTATTTCTCCACACGCCCATTAGCAGCTTTATTTACCTTGTAGATCCATCTTGATCCAACCATTGATTTGTCCACCGGTCTTGGGACAATCTCCCATGCACTGTTCTTGAAAATGGTGTCATACTCCTCCACCATTGCATCAACCCAATTTGTTTGCTCAAATTCTTCCTGACAGGAAGATGGTTCAGTCACAATACATTTGCTCATAAGAGCCATGTATCTAGTAAATCGGTCAGGAGACTGTCTTTGTCTGCACTGTGAAGTAGGGGCTCCTACATTCTCCATAGCATCAACTCTCAATCTATCAGCTTCCATAGTGTGCATTCTGCCATTTCTGGTGGATAGCTCTGCATGAGTGTTTTCCTCCACTCCATGATCTTTCGCATGTGGCTGATCCACATCTTGAGGCTCATCCTTGGGAACTAACAGTTCCTCCTCTGCATGAAAGTCCAGCTCCCTCTCAAGGGACAACCACATGGCTTTCTCCTCATCAAATGTTATATCCCATCACACAATATTCATTCTACTATTTGGAAAATACACATGATAATTATAGGGTGTTTTAATGTAACCCCCTAAAATCCCGATCTTAGCTGTCGGTTCTAGATTCTTCCTAGCATCCTTGGTCACATGCACATAAACAGATGAGCCAAAAATATTAAAGTGTGAAACATAATGTTTCTTACCAATGAAAGCCTCTTAATGTGTACTCATGCCAAGTATCCTATGAGGACAACAGTTCTGCACAAATACCACAATGTTGTATGCTTTCTCCTACAGATGTATCGGTAGGCCTTGATCATGTAACATCGCTCTTGTTGCACCCACAATCATTCTGTTCTTTCTTTCCATGACCCCATTCTGTTGTGGGTTATGAGGCGTTATCTGTTCTCTTAGAATTCCTTCTTTGTTGCAGAATTTCTTGAATTCGTTAGAGATGTATTCTCCACCATTATCGCTCCTAAGAGCCTTCACTTGCTTCCCTGACTCTTTCTCCACCAGTGCCTTAAACTCAAGAAACATAGAGAATGTCTGATATTTCTTCTGCATGAAGAAGATCCAACACTTATGAGAAAATTCATCAACAAATATTACATAGTACTTATTTTTTTTTGTCGAAGCAACAAAGAATGGTCCACACACGTCTATGTGAACTCTCTCAAGGATCCCCAAAGCTCAGTTCTCCTTCTCATGAAAGGTGGGATTTACATATTTTCGCATAGTACATCCCTTGCATGTGTCTGACTATGCAAGTGTACCCCTAGGAAGACTAGTAGAAATATGTTTCATGACTTTTAAGGCTCCATGGTGAAGATGGCCCAATATCTTGTGTCATAATTCGCCTTCATCCCATCTCACCACTTGATCTGCCTTGCCCATCGTTGTTGCGCAGCCATCTACCTCTATCTTGTAGAGATTATTAACTCGAATCCCTATCCTCTTGGATTTTCTTGTTGGTTTGTATCGCAGGAAAGCTTTTCCTTCACTAAAAACAACATCGTAGCCTATCCTCCAACATTGCGACTGAGACTAAATTTTTCTTCAAACTTGGTACATGAATCACATCTTTTAATTGAAAGGGTTTACCTTACTGCCTCTGGAAGGTGATGGTACCAATCTCTGTATCACTGTACTTCCTTTCATCACCCATTTCAATATGCATCTAGAGATCCTTATTCTCCAAGTCACTGAAAAGTTCCTTGTCTCCCATCATGTGAAAGGAAGCGCCACTATCCAAATACAACACAAATCCCAATGCACTTGATACCATGCATGCGATTAATGAGAAGTCAAGGTCAAATTTCGAGGCAAGAGCCTCACCAGCTGCAGATCCTCCAACCTTATTGTTCTTCTTCTTTTGTGGAAAATTATTAGCAAAATGCCCATGTTCGTGACAGTGAAAACACTTCACCTTGGACATGTCCTGCTTCTTGCCATTCTTGGACTCAGATTTGGAATGGAATTTCTTCCCCTTCCCCTTCTTTTCCTTGGCAGCTAAAGCACAATACTCTTCATCTTAATTCTTAGATGAAGATCCATCTCTGGTGTTCCGAATGAACTCCTCCTGCACCAAATCCGACCACAGTCGTTCCCAATATGGAAATTTTTCCCTTCCATTAACAGAGTCTTAATAACTATGCCAAATCTTGGGAAGTCCTAGGAGAGCCAAACTCACCAAATCATCATCAACGACTGTTATAACAATGCTCCCCATTTCAACCCGACATTGGACAAACTTTGTTATATATTTTGGTATGGATTCACCCTTCTCCATTTGATCTTCCCGAGTTTATCTTTGAGCGCCAATTTCCTATGGTCGTTGCTACTCTGTAATAGATCCGTTAAAGACTTCCACATTACATATGGTGTGGCTTTCCCATGGAGGCTTGAGAAAATGTGGTATCATACTCCCTCCAACAGGACCCTCCTCGCCTTTGCCACGTTCTTTTGCCATGCATCAAGATTTGTAGCATCTGTCATAGTGGGTTGAGGAACATCATTGTCAATGAATTCCTTCAAGCCATTGTCTTCGAGTACTACCTCCATCCTGTCCTTCCAAGAAATATAGCTTGAGCTACCCTTGAGTGCATACCCCAACCTCAAACCATTGAAAACCATTTCGATCTTGAATCAGCTGTAGCACCAAGAAAGTATTTCTGCAAATTCAAATTCTATCCAATCACAAACTTAGCTCCTGCTTCACTTCTGCAATTTCCTATGCTCTGATACCATGTAGAAATT
Source organism: Pinus albicaulis (assembly GCA_034641835.2). NCBI lineage: Eukaryota > Viridiplantae > Streptophyta > Pinopsida > Pinales > Pinaceae > Pinus > Pinus albicaulis. The sequence continues at coordinate 492,601,616 of CM076578.1, forward strand.
ACACAACATGCATGTATATCTTAGATTCACCCGATCTAACAATGTACTAAAGTTAAATATCGAATGGCTTCTACAAATATTTTGTGGAATTAAAAACACAATTGCCAATCACATGAAGTAAAGAAGAATCAAACCAAACACAACATAGATAATTTCCTAGGGAAAGCTTGCTTCTCAAAACCCCACTATCTTCTACTGTATATTTAGCATGGATCATGAAACAATTACATACAAAAATCTTCTCATAAGAGCCCTACAGTACTCAACTAATTGTCTTATGTTGTCATACATAAAACTGACCAACACTTAGCCAATTTACTACCTCTAGACAACCTGCCTTGCTTGCGCAAACCCTGATGAATGCAATCCCTAAAAGATATGAATTATGGCCTTCCATGACTACAAAAGTATCATGGGCACTTCAATGGGTGTTTTTTTGAATGTATGCAACCCAATAATCTTACAACTGATAGTCAACTTCCCTTTCACCTATATCTCAACTGGGTCTCCACTGGCTTTGACATGCATGCAACTAATAATAGTAAATCCTCAGTTTCATGTGAGATCACTGATTGTGAATTAATTAATATTGATTTACTTCATCTCTCACTTGTGTATCTTCAGTTACAACTAGCACATATGAGTTTAACTCACTTAACCAAGTTAAACTAATTACAACCTGCATTAACTAATGCACCACTGCACTTCAAACTCTGCTACAACTAGAATTACTCTGCATGCCTCACCAACTACCTCTAACTCGAAATCCACTAGCTAACTGAGCTTATCACTCTTAGTTAATTATTTCAAGTTATCATTGAGAACAGATTATAGCACTGTGGGCCCCACCCTAATGTAGGTGCTTAATGCATTAGACATGGGTGCTGAATTTTTCTTGTTGAATCTCAACACAATCCCACTTCTTCACCCCTGTGAGCATCACCAGATGCAATGAGTGCTAAGTGGACTATTCAAAAATCATGAGAAATTAGTCACTTACGACTACCTCTCAGGGGAATGGTCATAGATGAATGGCTTACTTAACACATTTGAATCCCAAAAAATGATATCTAATTCTGTTTGTGCTCAACATAGAGTTCACACATACCCATCTTAAAATAAAACCAAAATATTGTTTAAATAAAAAAAAACAATATCGGCTATAATAAAAAACAAAATGAATATGCTATGCATGCTTAATTAGTTATTCATATGATTTAATATAATTTCATGTAATGTAATTAGAAGTAAAAAATTTGTGTGAGTAAGATGTTTAAACCTTATCATTTTCAAAAATATTTCAACATACAATTTATATTAACTATTTGAAGATCTATGTTAACTAATTTATCTTAAAAGAAAATATTTTAATGCTGTATATAATAAAACATTCAATGTGGGTTATCAATAAAATATTTTAATATGAATTAATATTTATGTATATTTAAAAATATATTAATAATAAAAATAATAATAAAATTTGTCGATGCACATGTTATATAAAATATTTTGATGTCAACTATATCTATATTGTATACTGTTTTTAAAAACTTAAATATATATCATGTAAAATTATTGGAAAAATTATGCTTTTATAGTTAAAAATTTTGAAATGGTCTTAATGTTTTATAGTTTGGTATTTTTCAAGTTTTTGTTTTTTTGTCGAAAAAAATTTGAACCCGAAAAAATTTGATCCCTCACTGCTCATATTATTAGATCAATGCTTACATTCAAAGTCATTAAATCAAACAATAAAGTGTCAATGGATACATACGTGTACACTATAACTCGTGAGCATTAAATTTTGGCCAGTACTATGAACACGTAACTTGAAAGACTTCTAACCTTGTTTCGATTAATATCAATCAAGTTCAATAGTTTAACCTCAACGCTGAGCTCTGAGAGTTTTAAAGGAAAACAAACAACCTTGCATTATCAAGGTGGAAAGCATATAAAAACAACACTTATGGAAATGAACTTCATGTAAAACAAGGGCTCCATAGTAGCTACTACCTACCGCTTAATGTAAATATAGAAATGTTGCAATTTGAGTTTGAGCATGTCTGTGAAGATTTTCTTTGTAATAAAGTTGCCCCTTAGTTTAGTTTAAATATAGCTAGATTAAATTAAAAATTAATAATTTACGTTAATGTTAAGCTTTAGAATCTAATCAATTTAGGCTCCTAATAATACTTTGTTAATCCAATTCCACCCAACCACCATAACAATATCATATTGTCTTGTTGAGAAAACCATCTAGAAGTTTTTACATTTTTGTAAAGCATATATATATATATATATGATGATGATGGTTAAACACCCACTGAGACCAATATTTGGTCTATTGTACCTAAAGAAAAGAGTTATTTAATTTGATTTAAGATTTTATTCCTATGCTCAAAAAGCTTGGAGAGAAGCCTCCCCATCTCACTATAATTTTGACATATTAAAAGGCTAGGAAGGTCAGTATTGCAAAAAATATTATGAAATTGAGCTCTAATGTGGTTGTACGCAGAGCACTCTAAGAGGAAGTGATTTTCATCCTCGATCTTCATATTCTCACAGAGATGGCAGATCCTTTCCATCCATGGTGTTTTAGGAACTATCCAATGACCTGTTTCACTATGGAGCTCATGAGAATTCATTCTAATCTTGGCTATATTAGTTTTATTCTTTGAGATAGTTAAATCAGAGAGATAATTTTGATTTTCTAAGGTGGGGTTGATGACCTCCTTATAATACCTTAATTTTCTTTTAGCTACTAGATCTTTCTCACACCACATTTTTTCTTTGAACTTAGAAGTAACAATTTTTTTAATGTTATTGATGTTTTTCAATGCAACATTCTCGTCGATGTCCCAATTGTTTAACCAGGCCCTAGTGTCTTTATACCAACCTTGTTTAAGCCTTAGGTGGTTTTGGCTGGAATTTGAAGCTAGCTTAGGAAGTTTATGGTCTCCTATGCTATTGAGCTTGTGCTTGTACAATAGAAGCCTAGTCATAGCTAGGCTTTTGATAGGGTAAATACCCACTTCTATAAGGATAATAGGATAGGGTGTATTGCTTTTAATTTTATGGTTATACGTTATAAAGCGCTTCTAGATTTGCTCAATATTTCTCCAGGATTCTCTAGAGATGCAACAACCCCAAACCTCACATCCATATAAGATAACAGGAGTGACTAAAGTTTCAAAGAGGAACTTCTTTCTATCCCACATTACTAGGTTTGTCGTTTTACAACTAGTATATATATATATATATATATATTAAAGGGTAGTTGTTATGGTTAGGTATGTCTACAAAAATATAATTTATGAATACTTAATATTTTATGAAAATTTATAATATAAAAATAAATATATTATTATAATAATTTATAATAACAAAAAATATAAGTTATATATATAATTGAAGTAATTTATTGTTAATATTCAAAAAGTTGCATGCTATTTTTACTTAAAATTACATGACATGATATATAGAAATTAAAATTGTTTCATATTTTGTATAGTTATATATTTAATGTGTATTCTAAAATTTAATAATGTAATTTAGTTAATCAATTTGAGTTTTTAGAGATTGGATAGTTTTAATATTCTACTCATTAGGAATGTATTTTTTAAATTAGATTTTTCAATTTCTAATGTTTTTATATATAAATATAATTACATTACATAATGTATAACAAAGATAAAACTATATATTTATGGTGGATGAGAGAGCCTATGCATCTCTCTATTAAGCATATTTATAATACTTCAATTTTACTCTTATCCACAATCATCAATTACATTAATAGATTCACCGGAAGCCATCACCTCAATATTAATACACTGCTTGAAATGGTGGCCACTAGCTAGAATGAGTTGAGTGATAATAAAGGACCAAATCATTGGCCTTTAGCTTATGTTAGTACAATTTCAATATAAAAGTATATATTCATGGTCAATGAGACTGCGTAATGTGTTGGTCTATTCACCAAATCTAAAAATTTCAATTTTTATTGAGCTTACTAAACAATCTTCAAATACAGGGATAAGGTCACCTTGAAAACATCACCTCAGTATTAAGACACTGCATGAAGCTGTGGCTCAAGGGCGGCAGCTTGATAAATGAACAGAGTGAATTAAAATACACTTTGAAATAACAAGTGAAAAGTATTAACCAATGAAAGAACAGTTAAATAAATTTAAATAATAAAAATAAATAAATAATAAACATAGCTAAAGTTAAACTATGTAAAAACATAAAAAATTTTAAATGACAAGTAAACTAATGTCAAATCATTAGCAAAGCTAATTCAATATACCTATTGCGGTAGGTATAATAAACAACCAAATATACCACTAACCTCCAAGATGTTGTATGGTTCACTTGAATCTCAAAGTCAATGTTGAATCAAAATGGTAAAAATAATCTCAAAGGGATATATTAATAATTTTATTATTATTATTATTATTATGATTTTGATGATGATGATGGGATGAGTTACTTGGTAGTGTTTTGGGAATTCATTTTTGAGTTGTGAAGTATGTTATAGTTGGATTTTTGGGAAAAGAAAATATATATACCTAAAAAATTATTTTAAACCTTTTAACTATAAAATTTACTTTTTCCAATAATTTTATATGATATATAATATTTTTTAAAATAATATAATATATGTTTTTTTACTTAATATGTACGTTGAGCTATTTTATCAATACATATTTTTATAAAAACATTTGTAAATATATTTCAATATTAATTCATATTAAAATAATTTATTATAGATAATATTAAAATATTATGTGTGTGTGTGTGTGTGTGTGTGTGTGTGTGTGTGTTGGGTTTTTAAAAAGTGGAATAAAAATATATCAATGGCAAAACATCATATATATTTATAATAGAAAAAAATGCTAAAATAAATATTTTAATGTTGTATATAATAAAGACAAGAAATGACTTATAAATATTCAATGTGAGTTATGAATAAAATATTTTAATATGAAATGAAATTTACATATACTAAAAAAATATATTAATAACAAAAAAAACCCATTTTAATGTGGGATGATCTATGTTAGTTATAGCCAAAATTGCTTTTCTATTTAGAGAATATTTTATTTTTATTTTAAGAGGGACACATGTCAACTCCAAATTGAGCACAAACATACTTATACATGAACCTCAAACTTATGGTAAACATGTCAACTCCAAATTGAGCACAAACATACTTATACATCACCGTCAAACTTATGGTAAACTCTAAAAAAACAAAGGTAATAATGAATATTTCCATTATTTACAGGGTGTTATGGTCATTCCACACGAGTATAATTGAGTCTTGAGGCTTGTTCTACAACCTAGAGGCTTATTCTACAACCCAGTATGAGAGCCATCTGTACTAAGTATAATTGAGTTGAGAGGCTCATTCTACAACCCAATATGAGGGTCAAGTGTAATTTCGTTGTACAGTTGACACTTACCCCTCTTAAAATAACAATAAAATATTCTTTAAATGCTATAATAAAAAAACAAAAATGAATATGTCTTGCATGTTTAGTTAGTTGTTCATATGACTTAATATAATTTCAAGTAAAGTATTATTGAAGAAATCCAATGGGGATCCATCTTCAGGACAAAATGTTGAATGAAGAATGAAAGAAAGACAAAAAGTAAAGGTTTTAATAGTGACAGAGAAAAAAAGAGCCAACATGAACTAACTAATTAATATTCTATTAATTTAATTAATAAAATTTTATTTTAATTTTATTTATTTTTACTTTAATAAATAAATAAATAGTTTATTATAATAAATTATAATAAATTCAAAAATTTATATAATATCATTTAATCATCAATTCAATAATAATTCTATTAAATGTATTTTAATAAAATTTTAATAAAATTTAATAAAATTTTAATAAATTTAAAAATTTTCATTAATTCAATAATAATTCTATTTAATTAACTTTATTATATTTTAATAAATTTAAATAAATTATTATAATTAACTTTATTATATTTTAATAAATTTAAATAAATTTTTAATAATTTTAAAATTCTTTAATAGTTTATATAATATCATTTAATTTAATAATAATTATTATATTTATTTTATTTTTTACTATAATGTATAAAACTTAAATGTTTTAATAAAGGATAATATACGAGTAATCTCTTATGTTTCTATTTAGTGAAGAGTTTTATAATATATTCTAGAATAATAAAAGTTAATATAAGAGTATATTCTTAGTCTTTTAATTACTGAAGAGTATTATAATATATTCTTTTAAATAAGTGAAACCCTAAATGATAATAATAATTTACAAAATTAATAATAATAATAATAATTAATAAATAAAAATAAAAATAATGGTTTATTAATTAATATTAACATTCATTTATTCAAAATAAATATTAATAATTTTTATTTATTTAATTTTAATAATTTTATTATTATTATTATTATTATTATTATTATTAAATTATTTTATTAGGAAAATTGATTTAATCATAATTAATCTAATTATAATTATGACTATTTTTTTATTAAAAATATATTAGATACTCATAATAATTATTAATTAATCAATTTTTGTTAATGGAAATAAAAATTAATTAATAACGATAATTATTAAGAGTAAATAATTCAATATGTTGTTTTTTTACGACCAACCCCTAAATTATTTTGGAAGAGAAGCAAACCTGCAATACTATACCCGGGATGAAGATGAACTCAAGGAGCATATCTACCGAATTAGAGGTCGCCAACAGTCACTAATCCTATATCCTCCATCCCTATTAATGTTGAGGGGGTGTTTTATAATTTCAAGGGCTTCTCTAATTTTTCTTCTTCGATAGTGTTCCTCCATGGCAATGATTCTAGCATCCTCAAGACACAAATGATGCTTAGTTTTCAAGGAGTGATCAGCAAGGGTCGAGGTGCGAGATCACTCATGTTTAATATTGGCTACATGTTATTTAAGACGCTTTTGAAGAGAGTGTCTAGTTTCACCAATATAACTTTTCTTGAATGAGCAGTCAATCTTGTAGACACCTTTAGTTGTTCATGCCTAATACTATCCTTAACTGACCACATTTTCTGTCTTATTGTTCCTGCTACTGAAAATTTCCCAAAAATGTCATTCCTTCCCAAAACCTTGGCGATCTTATCCATAACACCCTTAATGTATCATAGAAAAACCCTACCACAACTTTCTTGAGGTCCTTCGGGCTTCCTGGATATGACTGAACCCTCAGCTGTTTTTATGGCTTTTCTGATCTCTTTTTCTTTATAACCTATACCCATGAAAACATATGTCAAGTGAGTGATTTCATCTTTCAGGTGCTCCTCATTGGATATCCTCAAGGCTCTCACAACAAGAGTGTTAAGGACATAGAACTTTTGGGCCGGATGATTGTAAGACTCAACATGAAGATAAATTTCAGTGTGAGTTTTCTTCCTGAACACCTGATGCCCCAATGTTCCATCCTCCTTTCTCGTAACAAGGAAATCCAAGAAATGAATGCTCTCGTTTTCTTCAATCTCCATAGTAAACTTAATTTCTGAGGAAATTGAGTTAAGGTTATTAAAGAATCTCTCGAGAGTTTCCCTACCATGTGTCCACTTTATGTTGGTGTCATCTACAAATATTTTCCACCAAGTTGGACTTAAGGAAAAGAGGAAAGAGCCTTATTCTCAAAGTGCTCCATAAATAGGTCGGCGACAATAGACGAGAGTGGTGATCCCATTGTGACACCAGATACCTGCTCATAGAATTCTCTTTGGAACCTGAAGAAGGTGGATCGTAAACAAATCTCAACAAGCTTAGTTGTTTCTGGATCCGTAGCCTCATTAATAACCTGCACTACTTCATCTAATGGAATATTGGTGAATAATGAAACTACATCAAAACTTACCAAAATGTCACTCTCCTCCACCCTTTCCTCCTTAATAAGTTTAACGAAATCGTTAGAGTCCTTAATTGATCCAGGTAAATTCCTGTTACCCTTGACAAAGACCTTTACTTCGACTGATGTATTAGAATTGCATTTAATTAAAGCATCAATGAACATAAATGAAAAATTGAATGCTGTAAAGAAGAGGAACACAACAAGCATGAGCAACATAGGACATTGATAATGGAGTTCATCCAGGAGGGACTACGTCTCCGGGCCTCGGTGTTAAGATGGTGTAGGTTGCTGCATTAAGTGTTGTAAAGAGTGAAGATGTACATGGATGGTGTTTTCTCTGTCATACAAGGAAAATTCCCTCACACAGGAGTGGTTGGACCTCTCCACGAGATTTTCTACTATAGGAAATCTCATTCACAAAAAGGACTCCTATCAGTACGACAATAACTCACACATAATGAATATGAGTATCCCACCAACATGGCAACAAAGGGATCTCAATCAAACATAATGTGACAATGAGTATCTCGCCAACATGGCAGCAAAGGGATCTCAAACATAATACAAATCCATGATAGAAAGTACATCTCACATCAAGAACAAAACAAGATCCCACATCAAACATCAACACGAATCTGTACAACACAATGCATCTCATAGCAAAGAGAAAAATAAGTACATGAAATCAAATCATCATATACCTCACACTGAAGATGACTAAAGAATGGGCTTCTGCATTGTTGGATCTGAAATCACCATCACAATCGTGGCGTCGAAAGGTGTGAAATCGACTGCTCACTCACTGAATGTTGACACCTACAACTCCACTTTGAAAAGTGGTCGAAAAATATAAAGCTTAGATGGAAAATCTGAATATACCATCAGATTCATGTTGTCGATAGTGCAAAATTGACTGTCAAATTTCTGAATTCTGATAGAGTGAAAATCTGGCACGAAAAGGAATATTTTAGATTCCCCCTAGATTCGTCAAAGATGCTGCTCCACGGGCAGATTGGAAATCTACAACTCAAAAGGTAAATTTGACCTCACCATTGCGTTCCCTGTGAAAAACAGTGAAAAATGACTGTAAACTTGACTATATTCCGACATGGAGAAAAATTACTTCCCCGGGAAAATTTCAAGCATCATGGTTCCTCTCCCTGTTTCTGGGCCTGCTCATGGTTCCATCTGTATCGAAAAACCTGCCCGCATCGAACTACGTGCTGCTCTTGAACTACCTCTGGCTTCCATGCACTTGTCAAAACTAAGTTTATATATAAAAATGTGGGTGAAGTAACCAATCAAAGGTCGTTGCCCTGATGGTGAAAAACCACAAGTGGTTAAGGGGAGGTCGGGGGATCAAATCCCACCTCCCTAGAATCCACATTCATTTGTTTTATTAGGGGTGTGTTTTTAAGTTTAAATAACAAGCACAGTTTAATGGGGGGGGGGGGGGGGGTCGTGCCCGCATTGGGCGGCCCGCCCCAACTCCTCGCCGGTTTTTTTGCAACGACTATATTATATACAACATATAATATATATATGTTATGGATTATAGTGGAGTGGGGGTGGCATAGCTCGGGTCCACCAGAGGTGGCCCACCCACCCATGAAAATACTTCAAACATTGCAATGGTGGCTCCGCGGGTGGTGGGGTTGACCACCTACCCCCTGAACCTTTGTTGTTAATGCATTTTGGGTGGTGTTGTGGGGTTTAACGAGGGTCACGACCCACCGACCCTTTTAATAAATTTAATAATATAACCGACCAGTGGGGTGGTGGGGGTGGTGGCCCTCCACCCCCTTTTTTTAATATATTTTTTTGTTTAAATATTAACAACCTGACATTTTTGAAAATTCTTGAATTTGACCGTAGGAGTCAAATTAAAGAGGCCAAAAATTTTCACGGAATCTGGTTGGAGGAAGTCAGAATCTAGTGGCCGAGAAAGGTCAAAATTGTGCGTTCCTTAAGCCTACCAAGTCATCAAGTCAACCCAAAATTTTGACTTCTCCTAACTTTCGCATACGAGCTCGGTTTGACGAATCATTCACATTGTTGAGATCATTACGATGAGATATTCAACTTGAACATGGTTCGAGAGAAATCCAAACACTTGGATTTTTGAGCTTCCATAAGCCCACTTTGTCCTGTGTGTGTCTCTAGAGCCACCTGGATGAATCCTCCCCACTGAGCATCTTTTGTTCCTCCAAAAGAATCAACAAGAATCTGCAACTGCTGTGTACTATGTCTGCACCACAAGCATCCTGAAAAGTTCATGCTTCCATCTCCTTCACCTCTATTCTTCGAAGCCTTAAGTGATGAACCGACACCTGCACCTTCTGCAAACCTGTAGTACAATCCCCTGTAAATTACATGCTCAAATTGACCAACTATGACACAAATATTCCCATACTTGCCACGAGTTTATAACATGTACTCAGTGGTCAAGCTTGCATCAAAATGGAAATCACACCCCAACTATCATTACAAGGCCAAAACATCGTTGTCCCATTTTGAAGTGATTGAAAACACATCACCACTTTTACATATACGAAATGCATCAGATGACTTATAAAACAAGGCCAAAATATCATTGTTGCTTAACAAGTGATGGAAAAGCACATCATCACTTTTATAGTTTAACATGCAACAAATGATTTACAAATATGGCCATGACAAGCTAACATATCTAGAAACAAAATATAAAAAAACCATCTCTCACTTATCAAAGTGAATATATCATCTCTTGGTGGCACGTTTGCTTGTCGAACAACGGTTTCAACTGATGCATGCACCGACACTTCGTTTTTAAGGCGTTGCTTGGGGTGGAGCCTCAAACACGTGGCTCTTTGATGTCCACTTTGGTTTCACTAGCTACAAAATGTCTTCTTCCTCCAAACCTTCTTAACCATTTTCTTTTTTCGCTGTGGAGATGGAATTTCACACCTCATCCTCCTTTGTGCCGCCATCCTTTTCCAACACTTAAAAAACACATGGTCATGTAAACCACAAAAATGACAAGTTTTTTGATGCCATGATTTATGACCATGATTATCAACATTCTTATAATCAAAATGCACTATGGAATAATGAGACTTATTGTACCTTCTCTGGTGGTATCTGGTGCGATCATGATGATGGGAGCTTGCCTTAGCTCTGCAACATGCACTACCATGGAATGATGGTGAAATGTTCCCATCAATCCTCTGCTCTGGTGAGTTCAACAATGTCTTTTTTCCTTTCATGTCCTTCGAACATCCTTCTTCAGTGTATCCCAAACCTGCATAGCAAGGTCTCTACACAACCTCCAATGGTTGGGTTATGCCTTGGCCACGAATGCCAAGTCCCCCTCCTTTGTACTTCATCTTGGTGAGGAGTCTCATGCCGGTTCCTGTAATGGATATCTCCATACTCCCAATAGGAATGATGTCAGGTGAGGATGAAACTGAAGAGAAATCAACACTGTTTACCTCAGCTGTCGATTTTGACATAGGTGAAGAAGGCTTCCCTAAGCCTTCATTGCGCTTCACTTCCTCCAAGGCCTCTATCGCGACATGTAGCTGAAGTTGCAATCACTGCTTCTCCTTCTTCTCTTCCTGTAGGAGTGCCTTCAATGCGTCAGGATCTACTTGAAGACTTTCATTGTTAAGCTTCAATTCTTCCAACATCTCTGTCCTGGCTTGCAACTGAAGTTGTAATCAATGTTTGTTCTCCTTCTCTTCCTGTAGGATTGTCTTCAATTCAACGTTCTTTGCTGCTTGTTTTTCATAAGATTCGTACAACATGTCCGCTTTCTCAGACACCCTAAGCATGGTCTCGTACATGTCCTTGAAATCCTCCATTTCTCAACTCAGCGAATGTTCAATGTTCACGCCTGCAATCCAAATCAGTAAGAAGACCACTCTGATGCCACTTGATTCGGTTAAATTCCTGATACCCTTAACCAAGACCTTTACTTCGGCTGATGTGTTAGAATTTAATTTAATTAAAGAATTAATTAATGTAAATGAACAACTGCATGCTATAAAGAAGAGGAACATAACAAACATGAACAACATAAGACATTGATAACGGAGTTCGTCCACGAGGGACTACGTCTCCGAGCCTCGGTGTCAAGATGGTGTAGGTCGTTCCATTAAGTGTTGTAAAGAGTGAAGATGTACATGGATGGTGTTTTCTTTGTCATACAAGGAAAATTCCCTCATGTAGGAGTGACTGTAACTCTCCACGAGATGCTCCACTATAAGAACTCTCATTCATAAAAAGGACTCCTATCAGTATTACAATAACTCACACATAATGACTATGAGTATCCGGCCAAGATGGAAACAAAGGGATCTCAATAAAAAATACACGTGACAATGAGTGTCCTGCTAACATGGTAGCAAAGGGATTTCAAACATAATACAAATCCATGATAGAAATTACATCTCACATCAAGAAAAAATCAAGATCCCACATCAAACATGAACAGGGATCTGTACAGAAAAATGCATCTCATAGCGAAGAGACAAAGAATTACATGAAATCAACTCATCATATACCTGAAGATGACTGGAAAATGGGTTGCTCTCCTGCTAGATCTGAAATCACCATCACAATTGTGGCGTCGAAAGGTTTGAAATCGATTGCTCACTCATTGAATGCTGACACCTACAACTCCACTTTGAAAAGTGGCCGAAAAATATAAAGCTCCGATGGAAAATCCGAATACACCATCAGATTTGTGTCGTCGAAGAGTGAAAAAGTCGACTGTGAAATTCCTCAATTATGACAAAGTGAAAATCTAGGGTAAAAAGGAATCTTTTAGATCCCCCTAGATCCCTCAAAGATTCTGCTCCACGGGTGGATTGGAAATCTGCAACTCAAAAGGTGAATCTGACCTCGCCATTGCGTTCCCTATGTAAAACCTTGAAAAATGATCGTAAACTTGACTATATTCCGACATGGAGAAAAATTACCTCCCCGAGAAATTTTCAAGGATCATGGTTCCACTCTCTGTTTTTGGGCCTGCTCATGGTTCCACCTACATCGAAAAACGTGCCCACCTCAAACTGTGTGCTACTCTTGAACTGCCTCTAGCTTCTACACACTTTTGAAAACTGATTTTATATATAAAAATGTGGGCAGAGTAACCAATCAAAGGTTGTTGGCCTGATGGCTAAAAACTGCAAGTGGTTAAGGGGAGGTCGGGGGATCAAATCTCGCCTCCCCAGAATTCGCATTCGTTAGTTTTATTCGGGGCGCATTTTTAAGTTTAAATAACAACCACAATTTATTTGGGGAGGGGGAGGGGGTTTGCAACGACCATATTATATAGAAAATATATATATTTTATGGCTTATGGTGGAGCAGGGTGGTGTGGGCCGGGTCCACTAAAGGTGGCCCGCCCACCCATGGAAATACTTCAAACGTTGTGGTGGTGGCTCCGGTGGTGGTGGGGTTGACACCCGCCCCCTAAGCCTTTGTTGTTAACGCTTTTTGGGTGCTGCTGTGGTGTTCGGCGAGGGTCACGACCCGCCAACCCTTTTAATAACTTTTATATATAACCAACCGGTGGGGTGCCGTGGGTGGTGGCCCGCCACCGCCCCCTTTTAATATATATATATATATATATATATATATATATATATATATTTAAATATTAACAACCTTACATTTTTGAAAATTCTCGAATTTGATCGTAGGAGTCAAATTAAAGAGACCACAAAGTTGCTCGGAATCTGGTTGGAGCTAGCCAAAATCTAGTGGCCGAGAAAGATCGAAATTTCACCTTCCTTAAGCACTACAAGGAAAAGACATGTTAGCGGAGGTTATAAAGGAGGTTTTTAGTGTTATAAAATTGGCCTAAATTGTCAAAAAAACATTTGCTAGAAAATCCGTTTTAGGTTATGGAGGTTTTGGCGGAGCTTTTAACGAAAATTCAGCACAACTAAAAAAAAATGGCCAGCCGGAGGTTATTATGGATGTTTTTTTTCATCAGTGCGCTACTCTCGATTTAATGCACTAGTGCATACATGTAGAAGGTGCCCCGAGGTGGTCAAAAGAGAAAGAACCAGGCCGTTAAATTATTACACCGCACCGGGCGTAGTGTTGGTGACACAACACATGGGGCCGTTCTAATTGGTCTTGGGATTTGTGTAGTACCCATAGGTCATATCAACGCACCGATACATAGACTTATAGAAATGCACTGGTGCGCAGTATCAAACAAATGCACCAAGATTTATAATTGTTATCGGTATTCATGCGGTGCCCATAGGTCGTACAAATGCACCAGTGCTAATAGACACATAAACGCTCTGGTGCGCTATATCACACAAACGCACGAAGATTCAAAATTGTTTTTGGTATTCGTGCGGTGCCCATAGGTCGTACAAACGCACCGGTGCTAATAGACACATAAATGCCCCGGTGCGCAGTATCACACAAACGCACCTAGATTTATCATTGGTATCGGTATTCATGTGGTGCCCATAGGTCGTACAACAACACCAGTGCTTATAGACACATAAACGCATTGGTGCGCCGTACCGAAAAAATGCACCAATATTTTTAATTATTTTTTATATTTGTGCAGTGGCCATAGGTCGTATAAATACACCAATGCGTTTAAGGATACAAATGCACAGGTGTACAGTAACTGACACGCACTGGTTTTCATTTTGTATTTTTTAGAAACATCGACCCGTGACAGTGCAATTATTGTGATTTTTTTAACTTCATTATTCATCAAAAGTCGACACATCTTATAACAATATTCATATTAATTAACTTTTTATTAATGCATTTGAATGTGATGTTTGGATTAATTTTTTATATCATATCATAATTATTTTGATTTTTTAAAATTCATTATTCATCAAAAGTTGACACATATATATCTTATAACAATATTCATATGAATTAAATTTTTATTAGTGCATTTGAGAACAACAATGGATAATGCAATAGCGATAATGGAGAACACAATAGAATAAATTAAAACACACACACACACACACAGAGATATATATAAGACAATCTTTGTCATACAAAATGGGATAGTTATTAGTATCCCTTTGTCTTTCAATTGAGACACTATGTCCATTACATTAAACAAAATGTCTGATTTCACAGACATATTTCAAAAAATACAACACCTTGTTTTGATATCCAAACATAGTGATCATCATTCTTCGCTTGAACTACTATCACTGCTACTAGAGCTACTTCTATGACTTGGGTTATTTTCAGGAATGTTATGTTCACGGTGTTGATTTTTTTCTTCTTCTTCACCTTCCATCTACAAACATAAAAATAAATAGAAATGAGTGTATATACATTGGTGAGAATAATGAAAATTTGAATATTAAATAATATACATCAATGTAAATTGAAAAGAAAAATTACGTACCATAGCAACAATTGACTCATAAACTACACACATTCTTTCAAAATCATGTAGCATGCCAACTTTCAAAATTTCATCTGTTGGCGCAGTTCCATACTTTGCTTCCTGCAAGTTTTATACCCCATAACAGATCATATATTTAATATAAAATATTTTTTTGTTCTATTAATTATAGATAGAGCTAAGAAAAACAAGATCGATAGATGCTTACAAATTCCACAAATAATTTCTGCTATGCCAACATATACTCACAACCCATATTTAACCCAATTTCAATCCATTCCTATGATGGTTCTTCTTTGTATGTTAGCAACTGTTTGAATACATTCAATGATGATTTTTATAAAACAACTTAAAAGATTCAAAAATGAAATCTAGTTAAGACATTGTTATAAGGAAGTAACAATTACTGACAAACTTAGATATCAACCCTTTTATTCCTTGTCGTCCTATTTTATGTGTTGAATGGGTTCCATTTTTTTCTTTTCTGCAAGAAAATACTTGAAAATTAATATTTAATGCTAAATTGTTTATTTATTGTACCTAATGATCGAAAAATTCAATGATTAGATATTACATTTGAAGCACGTTGTTGTTGACATGGCTCCCCCTGCGATGCAATTTTGTCCATTTCTTTGACCATCTCCTTGTACACCTTTTTGGACATTCCTACTAGCATATTTCACATTCTCTGTTCATTCATCTTTTGAGATTTTCATAATCTTCACAGAAATGTACCAAGACGATAAGCTTCATTGTTTATGTTGTTATATGAAAAAGTAAATATAACAAAAGTGATATTTATGACTTAATTCTAGACAAACATTTAAAGGAATATTATTTTTTCATTCCCTTTTTTTTGGTACGTTTTTGCTATTAAAACTCTGACATGTCTCATTGACCAATTCTCTGGAAACTCTTCCTGTAGTTTACATAAAATTTGGTTCTTGGAATCATTGGATTGGTTTTTGTATTGTAAGTGGAAAGAACGTCTATACATTCGTTCCACTATATCTCTCAAACTTTTGTAAAAGTTTTTCTCCCCTTTGTTAACCTTGAGCACCACTCCAGATGAGCTAAGGAGCAATTCATTTTCATTTGCATGTTCTATGTTTTTCTTTACTTAGAACAACATTCCTTTTCTAAGTTGTTGGTCCCTGTAGAACATTAAACAAATGTGAATTAATAGACTGTTTGACACATATTATCTAATAATTTTAAGTATATTATTAATGATAATTAAAAAATAAACTCATATTGGATCGATAGTATTTTTTCATTCACCGGATTCATCCTTTTGCAATTTTTCCATCAAGCTTTTACGCTCTTCTGGTCCTAGATCAGAAATAATCTTATCGAGCTTCATCATTTTGTGGTTCCGCATGATACACAGTAAAAAATACATATTATTTAAACTTACATATAGTTCAAAAATAATATTTTTTATAAAGAATTTACAAAGAACTTGCCTTTTTTTTTTTTTTCTTGATGTGTTATCAATATTGTTGTTACGTGATCTCTTGTCAGCCATTTCTTTATCAATATCAAACATGTACCATATCATTCATTGATATATTTATAAATAAATTGTCAAATTTTCAGGTAAAAAATAAATCTCAAGAAACCGGTGCGCCATTCATTCTGTACGCACCGACGTTGGTGCATTGGGGTCTTCTAAACACACCGCAAAAACAGTATAATAGACCATACAGTTATCTATGTCAACATGGACCACCAGTGCGTTACATGTCAACCATAAAACCGATTAACCATTATAAAATAATAAAAATCATGCATTGTTAGTTTTTGTAACATAAACTGGTGCCATATTTTACATATGGCACATTGATAAAAAAAATTATGTTTTTTTATTTTTTATCACATTACTTTCGTGATGTGCTTGTACAATACACAGCACCAGTGCACTAGGTCACGCCGATCGCACTGATGAAAAATAAAATATGTTTTTTTTAATTCACACAAGGGCCTACATGGATTGGGATTCGACTATGCAAATCATCCCGTCGGTTGGATGACTTAGATCTATATTTAGCAATACAAATCCTATAAATCTAAATTGAAAAGCCCTAATTCTGAAATCACAGAAAGAGGGAGAAGAAAGGGAAGAAAAAAAATAATGTAGGGTTTGTATTTTTTGAAAGTATACTTTTTTTTTTTGCGAAACAGAACGTTCGCGGTGCGCCATAATGAGATATTGCATCGGCTGCATATTTTACAAATGGCGCACAGAAAAAATATTTTTTTTATTTTTTATTTTTATCACAATACTTTCATACTGCACTGGGATAATAGAGTGCCTTGGTGAGCTAAGTTACTCTGGGCTCACCACTGAAAAAAAATAAAATAATAATTTACTCAAAGGCTGACATGGATTAGGATCCGACTATGCAAGTCATCCCATGGGTTGGATGTCTTAAGCTTATATTTAGCAATACAAGCCCTATAAATATAAATTGAAAAGCCCTAATTCTGAAATCACAGAAAGAGGGAGAAGAAAGGGCAGAAACAAAAAAAATGTAGGGTTTCTTTCTAAAATGGTTTTTTTTTGCGAAACAGCACGTTTGCAGTGCGCCATAATGAATTAGTGCACCAAAGCCATATTATACATATGACGCACTGATAAAAAATTATTTTGTCTTTTTATTTTTATTTTTTATCACTATACTTTTGCAGTGCACTGGTATGACAGAGCGCACCAGTGCGCTATGTTACTCAGGGCGCAGCACACAAAAAAAAAAAAAAAAAAAAAAAAACTGTTTTTTTTTAAATTCACACAAGGGATTGGGATTCGACTATGAAATTCATCCCATGGGTTGGATGTCTTACGACTATACAAACCCTATAAATCTAAATTTAAAATCCCTAATTTTGAAATCACAGAAAGAAGGAGAAGAAAGGGCAGAAACAAAAAGAATCTAGGGTTTGTTTCTAAAAATGGATTTTTCCTTTTTAATTTTGTTTTTGAAGACTGCAGAAAAAGTAAAATAAACTGCAGAAAAAGTTAAAAAGCAATAAACTTTGATTTTTTTCTTTTACTACATAAAATAAAATGTAGAAAAAGTTAAAAAAAAACAATAAACTTTGATTTTTTTTCTTTTACTACATAAAAAAAGACTATAGAAAGAAGTAAAAAAAAACAATAAACTTAATCACGAGATCATTTGAAATTCTATGCTACAGGGTTTGAATCAACAAAAGTTTGGAATTCTGGTTGTCTGAATACTTCTGTTCAAATGTATTCCCTACTCCACAGTTCTCTCGTGCTCTGTTTGCTTTAGGTATGTCTCCTGCAAATATCTGGCTGCATTTTTTTGCAAAAATAGTGAAATAATGAAAAGTGTTTAGTATTTAAAGAAATGTTGGAAGAAATTATATTTTCGAAAATATTTTGCCGCCCATTTTTTCAATTTACCGCTTTTTTTTCAATTAAATAAAAAAAGAGTTGCGCTTTTCTTATTTGCGGTTATTCGTCACTGGTGCATCCCTTAATCCCACCGCACTGGTGCATTAGGTTAGAAAACAGAACCGGTGCCCATTACCTAAAACGCACCGATGTGGTGATATGTACATTAGGCACCGGAATTACATTTAGGTGTGTGCACCAAAATTTATTGTTGTTTTGCTCAAATGCAGAGAGAAAATATCATAATTATATTGAATGTACAATTCTTCAAAATCCAGCTCATTCCATAATATCTCTCAATGTCCATCACAAAGTTCTCCCTATCCATCTCGAGATGTAATATTTACTTCATATTTTATTTATATTTTCACTATCTAATTGAATTTATGTTTTTTATCCATGTAGTCAATCATTCACATCTTAATTAAATTTATAATGTATATGAATTTGCAGTTTCATGCAGATTAAACATCCAGTTCAGATGCAAAAAATATTCAAACTACTCCAAAATGTCAGAAGTTCTTATTAGGAGCTGCCTACCACAAGAATCATTTGGTAGATGAAAATGGACAGCCGCTTCACCCTGCCAATTGTAACAATATTGCATCTTCTAGCCACAATCCAAAGACAATGATCTGTAATAACTATAATTGTTAGGTATATATATTGATTAATATGTAATTATTTCAACATCAAACCAATTTATAATCATACAATATTGTCAACGTGGTTACTAATTGATATCATATATTTTGTACTAATTATTAGGATTCAAGTGATGATGAATGACCTACCTACCATCTTCCGTTTCACCCCACAACAATGTCAAATCGAGTGAAGACTGAATTACGAGAAAAAATCGGAGAGGAACGATACCAAGAATGGTTGAATCAACCACCGATTCAATTCTCGCTACGTCCATATTCACCAATTAGGAATGACTAAAACAATAGTAGTTCTTCACAAGTTGGCAATATTGGAGGCAATCAAATATAGGTTGGTATGGATGATTACTTAAGGTATACGATCGACATGGAGACAATGTTGTTAGATGCATTCCAAAATGATGATCAGCCTGGGGATGATGCTCATATCGCTGACACCTTTTTTGAAAGCCTTAAATTTTAGGGATGGCATGCCTCACACAGAAGTGAATTAGGAGTTATACGAATCCCAACTGATTCAATAGCCATGAAGAATATAGAGGATACATGTCCTGAAAATTTCAAGAATGAAGTACGAAGTCTACAACTTAGCATAACCATGGATGGCGTCAACCCATATTCCCTCCAAAACACCAACTATTCTATTTGGCATGTAGTAGTGATCAATACAAATATACCCCATGGTTGACCGTGAAGAATGAATATCTTATGTTGGCTCTCATAGTCCCTAGTTGAAGACAAGTGAAGAATATGGATGTCTACTTACAACCACTGGTAGATGAATTGAAGGAATTATGGGATGGGATAAATGTATATGATGTATCAAGACCCATCATAGAAGAGAGGAGTTTTACATTGTATGGCATATGTGATTACACAACACATGATTATCCAGGCTTAGGAGTTTTCTCTGGTAAATTACATGTTTAATTTATTAATTTATTTATATACGTAACAATATTATTTCACATATTATTTATTTAATTCGACGTTATAATATTTGTTCTAATATTCATGATATTCTTTAACGTTCCATGAATATTAATTGATGTATAAAAATATAATCTCGTAGGTCTTGTAACAAAAGGGTATTTTGGATGTAAATGTTGTGGACCTTCTTTGAAAGCTATTTGGTCCAAGGACCTATGAAAGCTAGTGTTTGATTGCTCCAGGGTATTCCTACGAGAATAACACCCTTACAAAAGAGCAACATCCGCTTTCAATGGTAAACGAGAGAGAACCCAAAGGCCTCCAATAATGACACCAACTGAATGGCGTAGAGCATATGAGAGAGAGAAGGAGAAGGAGTTCATAGAAATGTTTGATTCAAATGGGAAGCCTATGTTTGATGATCCAGATTTCTTTGACACCTATGTTGAAAAATTTCCCATTGGGATCAAAACGAAATATATATTTTATGACCTCCCATATTGGGAGCATATTAAGATTACCCACTTATTAGGTCCCATGCATATATTTAAAAATGTTTCATCTTCTTTATGGAGGCACATATCATCGAAACAAAGTGACACATTGGCTATTAGGAAATATCTTATTACTTCAAAAACTAAAAAGAAGCATTGGCCAATACAATTAGAAAGTACTGGATCAGAGGCAAGCTTTTGTCCCTCTAATTCATGGTTTTTCAAAGAAGGTGATGTCCCATGGATTTTTAAAAAATATGATATTTCTCTGCCAAAGGAAGTTATAATGGGTGTGAGGGTGCCAACTTCATATGGGTCTTCACTATGGCGGTGCGTCACCATGGATGACCATTTTCCAGGGTTGAAATCGCATGACCATTTGAATCTTCTAAGAGTACGTATAATGTCATGAAAATCATGATTTTATTATTTGTTATATTAATAAATTTTATCCAAATATGCGGGGATTATAAAACATAACTAATATTGTATATTATTTCACATGTTTATAACTTTGCAGTGTCATTATCCTTTTTTCATGTGTGGGTGTGTGAAAAATGAATTCCCTCAAGACCTAGGATGTGCCATATCTAAACTATCTGCATTTGTACGTTGGATCACGTCAAAGGAGATTCATGTGGCTAGGCGTCAAGAGATAATTGAGATTGTTTGTATGTTTGAGAAGGAACTGCCGACAAGTTTCATGGACTTACAGGTTCATCTTCTAATCCACCTTGTAGATGAGGTTGAATTAGTTGGGGTGGTTTCTTGTCGTTGGATGTTCTTCTTGGAGAGGTAGATGAAGAAATTGAAAGGTTTTGTACAAAGGGTAAAACCCAAGGGGTCTATGGTAGAGGGGTACATATCGTATGAGTCTTTCTATTATGCCAGTGAGTAAATCAAGCAGATCGACAACATACCAGGTGCAGTGATTTGGGATGATGAAATGGATGAAGACAAAAGAGAAGGGGATTTGCTCCAAATAAGTGGAAAAAAGCGCTTGATAAAGAGTAAGCGACTTATAATTTTTCAAATTTACAAAAAGTAATTAATATTCATGTTGAAATTCGATATAATGTATATTTGGATCTCTAAGTACTATATAATGTTGGTTTGATTTCATCAGTGAATGCAGAAATTGAAGCAATCAATAAATTCGTTCTTTACAATTATGAAGTGACACAACCGTGGGTCACATTGTACGGAAAAAAGAGGATGAAATGGGATAGTGGCAGGAAAGAATTTAGATGGTTGAATGGTAGAAGTGTGCCTTACACCGATCATTTAAAAGAAAATATGCCAAAAATATGCCCCAACAGTTGGGTTGCTGACCAAGTCAGAGAGAAATATGGTGCTACCGGTCATTACTCGCGTGCTGAAGAGGATCCGCTAAACATAGGGATTGGGTGCAGCAACTCGGTAATAATATTTTTAATTTATATGTAAATTTGAAACTTATAAGACATATATATTTCATATTTTAACTGTTGGGTTATTATAAGACACATGACACTATGATTTTTTTAACTTTTTTATAATAGGTGCATTTGTTCCCATCTATGTGCGCATATGGACACCATTTTTGCACAGAAAATGCCGATGCTGGAAACATCACACAAGACTGTGGAGTGGAAGTTGAGTTTGATCAATCTAGTTGATCTAGCCACCGCGATCAAAACCTAGTATGAGGGATGTTAGGTTACGTCGGAAAGATACAAGAGATCATTGAAATGGATTTCTCTTCTTTCCAGTGTGTTATTTTTAGGTGAAAGTGGTGGGACACCTTTGATCGGGAATAATGTAAAGGAATATCGCGATAGTAGCCTGATATGTATCAACTCTAGAAAGATGTGGGATGAAGCTATGGAGCCCTATGTTTTCCCCAAACACTGCAACCAAGTGTTTTTTTACCCAGATGTGTTGGATAGGGATTGGTGGTTCGTATTGACACATGACCCTAGATCAAAACATATTTTTGAGAACAATAGTGTTATCATGCCATGCGAGTTGGAAGATAGTGAGGGTGATCATGAGAACCGAGAGTTATATGGTACATGTGTTAATGTTAAAATCAATAATTCACTCGATAATTTGCAATTATGTTGATCTCAAAAACAATGGCGTACTATATAAATTAGTTTTTTTTTTCTATCTAAGATCATAATAAAATAATGATAATTCTAAAGTACATGAATTAATTTGCATTATTTTCTAAACTTTATTATGTTACAATAATTCATATTATTCTAGATTTATTATTTTACAATTATTTAAAATTTAAAAATTTTAATAAATTCATTTCACATTAATACAATTAAAATTTTACAAAATATTTTACATACCATTAGAATTAGAATTAGAATTTTGCAATTTCACATACAATTACAATTACAATTTTAGAATTTTACATACAATTACAATTTTACAATTACAATCAATTCACTGTAATACAACTAAAATTTTACAAATATTTTACATACAATTACAATTACAATTTTACAATTTCCCGTACAATTACAATTACAATTACACTTTTAGAATTTAATTACATATATACAATTACAATTTTACAAATTAAAAAATTACAATTACAATTACAAATTTACAAATTTACATATATACCACTCTAACTACAATTTTAGAATTTTATATACAATTAGAATTACAAATATTACAATATTACAATATCATATCATTTAATATTAAATTGATTAATAAACATCACGTTCATCATAACCATCGTACGAATGTCATATTCGACTAAAAAACACATTCAAAATTGCTAACATCATCGTGGTCATGATCATCTAACAAAACACAATTAACATTATATATTAACATCATCGCAACACAAACATAAAATATACATCTCATGTCAAATAACTCATTCTATCACATACACATCTATCTGCAAGTTGCACATTAAATGAACATATCTGACATGACCTAACAATATACACATCATGATGATCACCAACATGTAAATTAAGTAAAACAGCAACATGAACATAAAATACATGGACCATATATATATAACTGAATAATGTTAAGAATATACAACTGTAATATAAATGCCATGGATCAGCTGGTGGTAGTACAACATCAATATCAGTGCTAGTGGAGGCTTGCTCATGAGTCAATGGTGCAGCATCGACAGTCGATGGTCCAGCCTGCTCATGATCATGAGTACTAATGGGTGCTGCAGGCTGCTGACTGGACGTGGCTGATGGTCCAGCCTCATCTCCATGATGAATACTACTAGATGCTAGTGGAGGCTCATGCTCATCTAGCGCGACGCGAGGTGAACGATCATGATATGATGGTATGTCGCGCCTCACGGAATGTCCATCACGTGCTACGACTCGATTTTAATGTGTAACAGTCCTCGTCAGTCACATAAAATATGTCGTTACTCCTATGACATGTCGCATCAGGCTGTACATGTCATGTAGCATGCCTCTCCACATGTGTAATAGCCTCTCATCGGTCTCTATGTCTCTGTAATGAGTGGGCCTGATACCCACCTCAACAATCAATGCACTGAACTAGTCGCCGATCTCCATCTTATATCTAGCATCAAGTCGACCGTGCACCAGCAGGAGCAGATCTCTTTGTGCCGGCCTCCTGATGGTCCTCAACATCTAGCATGCCCTCATCGTCATCAGGATCCACACCTGGATCATGTGGTGGTGCCGACATCTCCTCGCCATCAAAAGAGCCAATGTTTACAAAATATATACAAGTACATAACAATAATTAGACAATTTCATTACACAATAAAATAAAAACAAGTTAAAGAACATGTTAGAATAAATTTAAATAAAACAATAATATTACCTCTATCGTCTAGCGGCTCATCATCTATGAAGAGGATTTTGGCACACCCTCACCAACCCTAAACCGCATAATGATAGGGGACCATAATGAAGGGATGCTCATCAACACTAGCTAGCAACTCTAGTGCATCATGTGATATCCTTACTGGAAACAGAGTCTCCTCCCTCTTGGGCATCATCTGCCCCCACATGTGAATACGTACCTCAGTAATCGACCTACGAGGCTACCAAATAAAATTAGGCTTAGTCTCTGGAAACCTCTCAAAAAATAAAAATAAAAATCTCTTAAGAAAAAGGGAAGTTGACCCTCCCTTGTGCATGAGCACGACATCTATCTAATGTTGTACAGAACTGCCACAAAAAAATGGTAGACCACCTGACGAGTCGTGGCTCCTGGAATAAAGAATCAACATAATATAAAAGCGAGAAACTAATGCATTTCTCATCACTGGTGTTGTGCGAAATGGTCGAAATGATAAGTGAGAGACACTGCACCGCCTCACAACCAAATGCGCCAATACATAACTGCCCTCCAGCAACCCGAAAATCTGCAGGAGACAATACATTTCCTCCAATGTATCTCTGGGATTAAACTAACTAACTCCCTGCTACACAACCAGCTGGAACCTCTGGGAACGAGGGAAAATCCACCCCTCTCCTTGATAACCCTGTAATGAAATATATATCCTCCTTAGTGGGTGTGTACCATTGGCTGATACCAACCCGAAAAGCCTGTTGTTGGGCATTCCACCTTCAGATAAGATGTCACAAAAACAAACTATGGCCCTTTAGGGAAGTAGCCTCCTCATAGAACTTTAGGAAGCCTACCTAACTTAGGAGCCCTTGCATAGCTGCTGTAATAGGGAGAGGGTACGCATCTCTCTCCCTCTCTCGTGCCTCCCACAGGCAAACCATGTTATACTACTCCCCCTGTTGTTGTTGTTGTTGTTGTTGCCCCTCTTCTCTCCTTTCACGTCTCTTAATGTTTGACATATTAAACACAAATTTTTTTATTAAATGAGACATGTGTTTAGAAATATACATATATAAATTTTTTTTGAAAAATAAATTAAAAAATAGTCAGTGCACCAAAAACACAGTCATGCACCGGTCCCGATGTGTCTTTCTACAGAGCGCACCAGTGTTGGTGCACCTAATATTTTTCTGGAACACCGGGGGCGGTGCTCCAGAAAATTTTTTAGTGCACCGTCGACTACGTACGGTGTCAGGAGGGCAGTGTGCTGACTACACTATATGCCTGGGGGCATATAGTTAAGTCAATGCACCGCCCTCCTGACATCATAAATAGTGAATGGTGCGGTATTTTACAAGGCCGCACCATTGATGCAGGCGAAATACGGAAAGTCATGCACTGACAAAAATAGTCATCCCGGGGCAGCTATTTTGGTCAACGCACCGCATCACCACTATTCAACTAGGTCAACGGTGCGGCCAGGTAACCGACCGCACCATAGTTTTAAAAAAAAAAAAAATAACATGGTGTGCCTTTGGTACCGCCCCAGAACCGATGTGGATACCCTTAGTGCCAGTTTTACAGGCCGAACCATTCACAATGTTGAATTGTGGTATGTAGTGCGCTAACAACATTACCCACCCCGAGGCAGATAATTCCGTCAAAGAACCGTGTTGTCACGATCCCACATTGTCAACGGTGTGGCCTAGTAAACGACCGCACCGCACTTTCAATTTTTCTTTTTAAATAGTACGGTGCACCTATTGGCACCACCTCAGAACCGGTGCAGATATCATTAGCACTGGAGGCAGTGCGGCCTATAAATTTACAGGCAGCACCGGAAACCGGTGCGAGGCGAATGGCTCGAGCGCACCATTCGACAAATTTTTCTTTTTCTTTTAAATGGCTAATTTTAAGGTTATTCGAAATTATAATCCGCTAAAAGGCTTTATTATGGAAAAACAAGAAAAATACCTGTACATTTTCACGTCGAGGAGGCATATTGGTTGTAAAATTTGCAAAAGAAAAATTTTCCACCGTTTTGCAAAATTCAAGCTGGAGATTGCTGGGCAATGCATAGTAGCATTGCATGTAATGAGTGCAATGGCAGCACCGATGTCAGGGCGGCTCAGACAAGGATAAATTTCACTGGTGCTTGAGAGCTCTGTAGCACTGACAAAAGTGAAAAATGTGGTTTTTTGGCCGTAATTTTTTTTTTATTTAACCCTGTTATGGTGCACAGGGTTTTTATGTGTGTATCGGTGCGTTTTCATCATGCCGCCCTGAGCGGTTTATATTTTCACGCTCTTTTTATGAGGCACCGGTGCGGAATAGTGGTAAGGCACCAGTGCGCTATAGTAATACGATGCACCGAGCCCGTGTGTACGGAGTGCACGGTGTTTAGTGAGCCAATGTTTTGTGCGATTTTTTTACCGTAATTTTTTTTTATTTAACCATGTTCTGGTGCGCAGGGTTTATGGGCACCCCGTTGCGTTTGCGTGATTCCTCTATGAGCGGTTTCTATTTTCACGCACTTTTTATGAGGCACTGGTGCTGAAGCATTATAAAGCACCGGTGCGCTACAGTAATAGAATGCATTGGGAAGGTGTGTACAGAGCACACAGTGTCCGAAGTGCCAATGTTTTGTGCGGTTTTTTGCCGTAATTTATTTTTATTTTAACACTGTGCCGATGTGTGGGGTATATGGGCACCCCGGTGCATTTTCTTTATTCCACACCAAGGGGTGTCTGTTTTCACGTGCATTTTATGAGGCACAGGTGCTGAAGAGTTGTAAAGCACCAGTGCTCTATAGTAATACGACGCACCGGGCAGGTGTGTAAGGAGCGCACAGTGTCTGGTTTTTTGGCTGTAATTTTTTATTTCTTTAACCCTGTGTTAGTAAACGGGGTGTTAAGGGCCTCCCTGTGTGTTTGCTTCATGCCACACTAGGTGATTTCTATTTTCGCGTGCTTTTTATGAGGCATCGGTGCAGAAGTTAAGTAAAGTTCTGGTGTGCTACATAAATACAACACACCGGGTGGGTGTGTAAGGAGCGCACGGTGTCTGGTGTGCCAATGTTTTGTGCGCATCGGTGCTTTCTCATGTTGAACACACTGGTGCATTTTACGGTAAGAGAACCGGACGAAATACATCCGCAAAAACCTTTGCCTTCCAACCTCCTCTAGGAACCTCTGCTAGAAACAGATGTCTGGGGTATTTTTATAAGGGGTTCCTCAAAAACATCCGCTAGAGGGTCTTTTCCTTGTAGTGAAGCCTGCCAAGTCACCAAGTCAACCAAAAAATTTGACTGCTCCTAACTTTTGCACACGAGCTTTGTTTGAAAAACCGTTCACACCGTTGTGATCATGACAACAAGATATTCAACCTAAGCCTAGTTTTAGAGCAATCCAAACGCTTTGCTTTTTGAGCTTCCATAAGCCCACTTTGTCTTGTGTGTGTCTCTAGAGCCACCTGGATCATTAATGAAGGAATCAATGTTTCCAATGAGAGGCTTGAGAATTTTGGAAACATATTTCACTAATTCATAGGTGGGGGATCCTATGGTATTAAAAATTGGTCTAAGCGGAACACCTTCTTTATGAATCTTGGGTAGCCCATAAATTCTTGGAATGACCTCACATGAAGTGGTCATTTTTTTCTTTAACTTGTCATCAAGATGGGAGTTCGAGACTTCCTTCTTGAATTCTCTTAACATTCTCAGCAAGGGGTTGGACTTAAGCTTCTTATAGCTGCTACGATTAAGATGCTCATTCACTTTTCTAATATAATCATCTTTATCTAAAATGACTGCTGCTCCTCCTTTGTCCACCTTAAGGAAAACGATATCTTCATTATTGCGAAGGGATTTTAGAGCACTCATCTCATCTTTGTTAAGGTTACTCTTAGGGGCTCTTTCTTTCCTTAGAATAAGGGAGAATTCTTGTCTAAGAGCTTCTTTTTCATCTAGGGGTAATTTAACAATGTTACCGACAAAACGGGAATTATTACCTCAAAACGGGAACTCTAGCCCAAAAAGACTCAAAAAACATGAAAAAATGCCCCAAAAACAAAAAGTGTGTATTCTAGAATGGATTTGTTTTTTTCTCAAGGTCAAATTTCACCTTTTTACAAAAATTATGCTAAAAATGAAATTGTTTCTTGAAAAAATGATTGAAAAAACACCCTCAAAACAAAACGAGTTGATGCTCGAATAACAAAAAGAAGATTGTGTCACACTTTTGACACATTGTAACAAAGGAATTAAAGACAACATATTAAGACATTGAAAAATCCTAAAATTATAAATTTTTTGATAGATAATGTTAAATATAAACAAAATCATGTCTGAAGGGCTTAACATTTCGAACAATTTTTATCTATGTTGTTAAACATAAAATATCTTCACTCTAAACAACCCTAAAATTATAATTATTTTCAACCATAACATTAAAGATAAAATTTTGTGGCGAATAAAAACCTTAATGACAAGTTGTAAATCTCAAGTTTTTAAATTTTAAGTTTTCAAGATACTTGAACCATGAAATTATGGAGAAATTATATGACTTAAACAATTTTTAAAAATGAACAAGTAAATGAAAAATTTATTATTCATGTTTTATTTGTTTATATATAAAAACATATATTTTTTTTAATTGTTTTTCATATTTAATTATAATTGTTTTAGTTTTAAGAAAATAAAATTAAAAATTAAAATCTTCTTATATGTTTATATTTTAAAAATTATATTTTTCAAAAAAAATTATTGTTTTTTTATATTTTAAATAAAATTGTTTTAAATTATAAAAATTAAAAATTAAAAAAATATATATATATTTTTTATATTTGTTTTTTGTTTAATTTTTAAAACATATTTTTTAATTTGTTTTTATTGTTTTTTTATATTTTAAAATTTTAATTAAATAGTCTTTTTTTTTTTAAACAATATATATATATATATATATATATATATATATATATTTCACAAAGTCGGGTGTTGATTTGTATTCAAAAAAGATATAGGAGTCAGAGTTCCAATTTTACATGGTAATGTAGGTGAGAAGTGGAGCAATTACGGACATTATTGATGTCAAATTCCCTTTTGCGTACAAATTTCTTCACAATGAGAAAAGATGAATTGGTGAAAATTCTTACAAACTGGAATAATAAAAAACAAAATTTTCATTTCATGTTTGATCTTTGTGTGTGTGATGGATTTGCCGCCCATTAAAATCTTCAAAATTGCCTTCCGCTTCAAACGTTTAGGTTTTTTCCAGGCTGTTACTTGAATCCATAACTTGGTTGCTGGGGAAAACAGACCTGTGGGACTGACATACACTGTCAGAGATTATAGGACCGCAAGGGTTATTATGGAGCACATGGTTTAAACAGTCTTCGAGGGGATGAGATTCAATCACATGATGGATGATGGCTGGATCACGAGAATGGTAGTGAACAGGCGGGGTGCGAGGATTAATGGAAAGTCACAGAGGGAATAATAATATTTTTCTACATATTTTACATCCGAGGGAATCGTTTAATGATGTTTAATAGCTATATTATGAGAATTAGCTACAGAGATAGGCATGGGGTTTCCGAGTCCGAGGGCACTGTTCCTCTGTGCGATGAGTCTGCAATGGTATATAATTATGTTTATAGCAAATAACATTGTTGATCAGAGCCATTACATCGAAGTATTCCAACATTATGAAGACATTCTCTGTTTGCCCGTTCATCTGCTTCCTTGTTGAGGGAGCGTAGAACATGGTAAAAAAGGTTTCCTTTCATCTGCTGATCAAGAGCTTGGCATCTTCCTATAATTTGTTGTAGAATCAAGTTGGAGGCTTTTCTGTTGTGGACCATCAAGCTAATTACAATGGCCGAGTCTCCAATAATTATTGATGTGCTTATGCAAAGTCTTTGTAGTTGTAGCAAACCTTGATAGAGAGCTAATGTTTCTGCTATTATTGGATAATTTACCCAGTCCCCATTCATATGCAATTAAAACATCATCATTACCATTACAAATGATTCCTCCAGCCCTAGCCATTCATGCATTGGATTTGGAGGCACCATCGAAAAAAAGATAATGAGTATTGCAGTTCCTGAGCCATCGTGAAAATTCCTCATCTTTCATTCTGATTTTTGAGCTATACCTAGAGTTGGTTCTACTACTGGTATTACTTCTGCTTTGGGCTATGTTGTTTCTGTCTAGAAGATACCCTATGCAATTTCTTTCTTCAACATGAAGATCCACCGTGTTTAATTGCCCTTGAGATTTCATGGACAAAGCTTCCAGATTGAGACTTCAAGCTTTGTTGTAGAGCTTTCTGATGCTAGTTTCTTTATCTTTGAAGACCATGCGGTTTCTTGCCAACCAAATGTTCCATAGAAGAGTACAGAGCAAGGAATTCCAGACTCTTTGAGCAATGTTATTCATTTTTTTTTGCCAAGGATAACTTTTTTTCCATATTTGCAGAGCTTCAAAGATGCTAGGGCTAGGCGCTGATGGGAGATTGATGCTCCGGAAAGCTTCCTTCCAATAAGCTATGGCAAAGGGGTAGTCTATGAAAAGATGTTGACTGGTCTCTTCATCTGATTGGCAGTTTGGGCAGCGAGATGGGCCACTTATTCCTCACTTTTTAAGATTCTTAGAGGTGAGGACTTTCCTTCTTAGGAGGACCCATAGAAAAAATTTAATTTTTGTAAGAGTCTCCGCCTTCCATACTAGTCTCCACTGCGCCCAAATAGACATGGGAAAGTCGATGCTACAAATATGATGGTAGGCGGCTTTAATAGTATAGATGGTACCTGAAGGAGCCGATCGAAAATCATCAGCATTGTAGCATTTGGAAGGTGCTATGCCATGGATATGGGCTTGCAGATTGATGAGACTGGTTTCTATATCAATAGGAATACGTGGGAAGGTCCAACCTTTACAAGTATAAGTGTGGGCATCCCACTGAGAGATCTGTTCCAAAGTTTGTATCCCTGTGCTGTTAAGAAAGGTTAGGATCTGTTGTGTACCAGGCCATCTACTTATGGGATGTTGCCCCATTATTTTATCATCCCCAATTCTAATGTGACTGCCGCCTTTGGGCACTTCAGAAGTATTCTGTTCAAGAAACGATATTGATTTCGTACACATCCTCTAGATTTTTGAGCACGCTCTGTTAGGGAGCTCATGATCCAAAAGCTGGTGCCTTGGGAAGTCGAGATATTTATTTTCTAATAATTTCTTCCACCATGCATTCTTGCCAGTTATGAATCTCCAAACAAGTTTGCTAGCAAAGGCAAGGTTTAGAAGTTTTGAAGATCCGATTCCTAGCCCTCCTTTCTCCTATGGTTGAATGACCTGCTTCCAGCTTATTAGATTATATTTCTTCCTTTCAGTTCTCCCCCCTTGCCAAAGAAAGTGACGAAGGAGTGCATCCACTTTGTTATGAAAGCTGGCTGGGGCTTGCAGGAGTGTAAAGCGGTAAAAGGGCAGGGAAGAGAGACCTACTTTAAGAAGGATTAGGCACCCTGCTAGATTAATCCAAGAGGTGCCCCATTGCTGCACCTTCCTTTTCATCTTATCAATAATAACTTCCCAAGCTACTGCTTTCAGATTGCTGGTACTCACTGCCATGCCCAAATAAGAAAATTGCTCCCAGTCCAACTTACATGGGACTCCAAAAGTATTGGCAATACTATGAAGAGTTTGTGCAGAGGAGTTCCACCCATATATATAGCTCTTTTGGTAATTAATCAAACCTCCTGAATAGCTCATGTATTTATCTAGGAGAGTTTTGAAACGACAGGCTATGATATTTGACGCTCCCCCCATTAAAAGAGTATTGTCAGCAAACTGAGAATGATTGATGTTCTTGACTCCATTTTCATATTTAATCCCAGTGATGAGGCCCATATGATGGTTGAAATCCAGAGCTCTGATGAAGGATTCATCCATCAATATAAAAAGATAAGGTGAGAGTGGACAACCTTGTCTTAGTCCTCGGGTTGATTGGAAGGAGGGTCTAGGTCTACCGTTAATGAGAGGGGAGATCCAAGGGCCTGAGATGCAGGCTTTAACAAGGTCGATAAAGGATGTGGAAAATCCCTTTTTTTCTAAAACAACAAATAGAAAGGAGTGCCTGACTCGGTCAAAGGCATTGGCTAAGTCTGACTTTAAGGTGAAGCCTTTCTCATTTCTTGCTTGGTTGGAATGTATGGCCTCTTCGACAAGAAGGATGGAGTCTGAGATCTGTCTATTGGCCAAAAAACCTCCTTGATTTTCTGAAATGAGAGAGGGGAGGAGAGGTTTAAGGCGCATGGCCAAGATTTTAGTCAAGATTTTGTAAGATGAGTTGCATAATGATATGGGTAGAAAACGAGAGAAGGACAAAGGTCGATTTTCCTTAGGAATAAGGGCAAGATGAGCGGCATTAGTAAATCCTCCTATTTTGCATTTGCGTTGAGCCCATATTAGCATCTTGACAAGGTCTTTTTTAATTGTTCCCCAGTATGTTCTATAGAAACAGATGGGGAAGCCATCTGGACCTGTGGCTTTATCTGGCTGAAGCGCCCAAATGGAATTTTCTATTTCTTCTTCATCAATTTCTTTGGTAAAATTTGCATTGATGTCCTCACTAATTCCTTTGGGCAAGTGCTTTAGGAGATCTGAATAATCCTATGTTTCCTTTATCTATGTTAAGAGAGAGCTGTAATAATCTGAGGCCATTTGTTTGATAGCTTCTTGGGTTTTTTTAGGGCGGCCTTCCTCATCATTGATCATGATGACATTATTTCTGACTTTCCTGACAGTTGCCTACTTATGGAAGAAAGAAAAATTTGTATCCCCTCCTTGAAGCCAAAGTTGTCTTGACTTTATTCTCCACTTCTTCTCTTCATCTCTATTAACACGGTACATCTGATAATATAAATCGCCTTCGCTTTATCCTCTTGGGAGAGCCCATGCTCCTCTATTTTTCTGTGGATTTCTTCAAATTTATTTTTTATTTCTGTTTTGGCCTTTTCTGGTTCTTTGTAATGCTGCTTCACCAAGTCCTTCAAGGCATGTTTTGTATTTTTCAATTTACATTCCCAATTGTACCCCGGTGATCCTTCTATGTGATGCTGCCAAGTTACTTTAATAATCTAGTCCACAATTGGATTGCTGCGCCATAGGGAGTTGTATTTAAAGGGAAACGACCCTAATGGATAGTGTGCCTCAAGAACAAGGCTTGTGGGATAGTGGTCGGATGCCAAATATGGAAGAATTGCAGCATAAGTTGTGGAGTACTCAAAAAGGAGAGTGGTATTTATCAGAATTCTATCAAGCCACTCCATTATGTTGTCTTTGCCCAGCCTGCGATTATTACATGTGTATCTCCCGTTTTTTGGAATGACATCGACTAAATCGTGCTCTTGCATGATTTCTTCCAACTTTAATCTGTAGGGATCATGTGCAAAGAAACCTCCTCTTTTCACATTGGAATGTAATATAAGATTGAGATCTCCACCAAGAATGATATTGTTGTTGTCTTCGGCATCAATGTCTGCTTGTAGAGTGGCCCAACATTGCTCTTTATCTCTGAAATGGTTCAGTGAATAAATATTGTAGATGACTATTTGTTCGTGCTCTGCTTGCTTCTCTAATGTGACTTTGATCCAAAATTGACTGATTGTATTGGATGTGCATGTTCATATGTTTTTGTTCCAAATAGTGGTGATTCCACCGGAAGCTCCTCTTGATTCACATATATGTCCATCATACTATCTAATCTGATCTATAATTCCTTTCATCTCTTGAAATCTTTGTTTACTTTCTTGGATCATTAGGATTCCTAGCTTCTCATGATCTATTAGATCTTTCAGGGTAGTAGTTTTAGAGGGGTGCCCTAGTCCCCTGTTGTTCCATGATATTACTTTCATCATTGAGTATGGGGGTTTCGGAGAGATGCTCGTCCCCCATGTTCCTTGTGTGTTGCTTCTTTGCTTCTTTGACCCAATATATAAGTTTCTATGGAATTTTGAGTTCCGATGGCTATATCTTTTTGGGCATTTTCATCCTTTGTTGCTTGCTAGATTTCCTGCCAGGTCCTTTTTTTTGTGCTTCCTGATTGACACCATGCTCTTTCAAGGAGCTCCTGGTTGATCGAGATGGGGGAGGTTCATGAGAATGGGGAGGTTCATGAGAATGGGAGGGGGAGGTTTGAGAAAGGGTAAAAGGGATGGGAGGGTCATTTTCGAGGGAAATCAGGGGATCATTTTCAGGGAGGGAGAGGGCGCCAAAGGGGTTTGAAGATTCCAAAAGAGTATCAGAGATAAGGCCAGAGGTGGGAATGATGGGAGGATCCAGGGAGGAGGAGGAGGGAGGAGCTGCTGAGGGGGTAATTTTGGGAGGGGCAGCTTTGGGAGGTGCAGCTTTAGAGTTTTCTTTCAGGGCGGTAGCAATCTTCTTCTTTTTAACAGTTTCCCATTGTTCCTCTAATTGAGCATTTTCAACATTAACTAGTTTAGAGCAACGATTGGAAAAATGGCCGTAGTCATGAAATACCTTGCATTTAAATGGGATTT
This sequence comes from Pinus albicaulis, assembly GCA_034641835.2. Lineage (NCBI taxonomy): Eukaryota > Viridiplantae > Streptophyta > Pinopsida > Pinales > Pinaceae > Pinus > Pinus albicaulis. The sequence goes on from CM076578.1 coordinate 492,636,788, forward strand.
GTTCGTAGTCCAGTTGTTGAATGTGCGTCTAATCATCCCCCTTTAGCTTGATTGCCTCTGAAAGACCCTTGCCAAGATCAATTTCAACACATATACGCGCACAAGCTTTCATATTGTCCTTGGGCTCGCTCCAATCAATGTATTTCCCAACAACATTGTCGATGGCTCGAACCGAGTCATCTCCCCAATAGTGGAGCGGGAGATGCGGAAGCCGGACCTAGACTGGACTGCATTAGGGACATCTAGTTCAGGATCAAATTCTAGAGTCCATTTGTTTAGATACAGTCCTCTAGAATCCATAAAATATGGTCCATTTCTGAAGATTAAATCCTTGTCTACTCTAGATTCAAAATGAAATGTATAATATCCTTTCCCACAGAAATGAATGGAGATTTTAATGCTTACTTTGTCTGCCCAGTTTCTCTCAATCCATCATTGAATTGTTTTCGGGGATGGCCATAAGCCGATGAATTATCTAATGAGACCCTGTTCAGCTAGTGAGAGTGCAGCCATTCGTGGAAGAGTAGGAAGAAGATCGACCTCTTGCAGTCCATATAATTTCTTGACAAACTTCGAAAGAGCGGGGTGAGGAAGTTGGGGCAGTAATGATTTTACCAGAGCAGAACATGCAGATTGCGCATTGGCCCCCTCTGATGTAGCATCTGGAGGGGCCATGACAGGCCAGCAGCCTCAAGCGAAGGAGAACCAGCGATATGCAAAGCGGCGGCCTAGGTCAAGCATGCACAAGTCTCATTTTTTTAACAATACATTTTTTTTATTATAATAGTTTTTGTTTAAAAAAAAAACTAATTTTTTTAAATAGCTTGTGTTTGAAAAAAATAAAAAATAAATAAAAATTAATTTTCCGCCCGCTGGGGGCTAGAGGGAGGCTGGGCAGCCCTAGACGGTGCCGCCAGGCTGGCCTTTGGCCCCTGGCTGGCTAGAGAGTGATTCCGAGAATCACCCCTGGCTGGGTGGAGGGTGATTCTTGGAATCACCTTCCACATAGCCAGGGGTGATTCTTGGAATTGTCCTCCGCCCAACTGGGGGTGATTCTCGGAATCTTCCTCTGCCCAGCCGGGGGTGATTCTCAGAATCGCCCTCTGCCCAGTCACGGGTGATTCTCGGAATCGCTCTCTACCCAACCGAGGGCCAGAGGTAGGCTAGGTGGCACCGTTGAGGACTGTCCAGCCTGCCTCTGGCCCCCGGCTAGGCAGAGGCAAGTTGGGCAGCCCTCGATGGCGCCACCCGCTAGCCTTCGGCCACCCGCTAGCCTTCGGCCCCTGGCTGCGCAGAGGGAGATTATCAAAATCACCCTATGCCCAGCGAGGGGCCGAAGGCCGGCACCGTCAAGGGCTGCCCAGCTTGCCTCCAGCCCTCGGCTGGGCGGAGGGTGATTCCGAGAATTTCCCTCCACCCAGCCGCGGGTCAGAGGCCGATTGGGCAGCCCTTGACGGTGCTGCTCGGCCTGCCTCTGGCCCCCGGTTGGGCAGAGGGCGATTCTGAGAATCACCCTCGGCTAGGCGGAGGGCGATTACAAGAATCACCCCCAGCTGGGTGTAGGGCGACTCTGAGAATCACCCCAGGCTGGGCAAAGGGTGATTCTGAGAATCACCCCCGACTAGGTGGAGGGCAATTCCAAGAATCACCCCTCGCTGGGCGGAGGGGGATTTTAAGAATCACCCCTAGCTGGGTAGAGGGAAATTCTGAGAATTACCCCTGGTTGGGCGGAGCGCGATTACAAGAATCACCCCCGACTGGGTGGAGGGTGTTTCTCTGAATCGCCCTCCAACTAGCCGGGGTTATTCTCGGAATCGGCCTCCGCCCAGCCGGGGGTGATTCTCAGAATCACCCTCCATCTAGCCATAGGTGATTCTCGGAATCGCCCTCTGCCCAGCCAAGGGCGATTCTTGGAATCGACCTATGCCCAGTCGGGGGTGATTCTCAAAATCGCCCTCCCCCCAATCAGGGGTGATTCTCAGAATTTCCCTTCGCCTAATCGGTGGTGACTCTCAGAATCACCCTCCGCCTAGCCGGGGGTGATTCTCAGAGTTGTCCTCCGCCTAGCTAGGGGTGATTCTCGAAATCGACATCCGCCCAGCCAGGGAAGATTCTCAGAATCGACTTCTGCCTAGCTGGGAGTGACTCTCAGAATTTCCCTCTGCCCAACCGAGGATGATTCTTAGAATCACCCTATGCTGTCTGGCCTGCCCTCTACCCAACCGGGGGCGGTTCTTGGAATTTCCCTCCGCTCAGTCGGGGGTGATTCTCCGAATCGACCTCTGCCCAGCTAGGGGTGATTCTCGGAATCACCCTCCGCCCAGCTCAGGGTGATTCTCATAATCGCCCTCCACCCAATTGAGGGTTATTCTCGAAATCGCCCTCCTCCTAGCCAGGGATGATTCTCGGAATCGGCCCCTCCCCAGTTGGGACTCGGAGGCAGGCCGGGTGGCATCGTTAGAGGCAAAGGGCTGCCCAGCTTGCCTCCGACCCATGGCTAGGTGGAAGGTGATTCTCGGAATCACCCTCAACCCAGCCAGGGGTCGGAGGTAGGCTGGGCAACCCTCGACGGTGTCACCCAGCCGGCCTCCGAGCCCCGGCCGGGAAGAGGGTGATTATGAGAATCTCCTTGATGCTTGGGCTACCTGCTTACCCACATTTTCTCCTCTCATGCATATGACAATGCAACTCCAAATTTCAATCCAATATAATTTCTCAATATGGGCAATTCTATTCTCTGAACTGGAAATTTAAATAAATAAATGTAGAAGATTTAATATCTCAAATCTGAGATTTGAGATATTAAATTAACACTCTTCCTCTCTTAGTGTGCACATATAAATTCATCTTCTCTTTATCATTCAAATCATTGCCCATATTGACATTTTCAAAACATTATCTTGTGGAAGCTTCTTTCAAATCCACATCCAAATTCCCCTTTATAATCGTAATAATAACCATCTATGATTTTAACTCTATGGTCTTTGCCCTTAAAAATAGACCACATAAAAGTGCAAAGTCCCACGCTTACCTTTCACATATATCTATAATATGTCCAGCGTGCAAATCCTTTTATAAAAGGTCTGGCCTTATCGTCCAGCATAATACGTATATCAACAGATATATATACTCCCCAAATCAAATGTTAAGAAAAGTTTAATAAACCTTGGACCTTAGATGGAGACCCAATTCATAATCCTTCTATTTATTAACTCAGAATTTCGCTAAAACCCAAAGCCGACTTAAAATGACAATTGGACCCACAGCTTACCTGCGTTATCATTCGCACAACATCAGAATGCGAAGGTCGTTGGATCCTAGTTGATCCAAATCTAATGACAATCGCACTTTTTTTCTCACCATGCTTTAACAACAACAAAAAAGTGCGAAATGGGTGGTAATTGAATACCACCATCAACCACGTGTTAAGCGCCGGACACTATCACATTTTTTTTCCAAAACAACTTACCAGTTTTAAACAATGCAAAAACCATAAATGGTTTTCAATTTCCACCTTCTATCACTCACTGTTCCGGTTCTCTTTTCAATGTTCCGTTGAACTGTCCATTTCTTTGACTTCGTCCTTAACTCAAGGTTCCGCTCCAACTCTTCAGCGCCTTTGTTATATATGGACTCTGCCTTCGCTCCACCTTATTCTCTCCTCACCACTGTTCCGCTTCCAATTAACGCACAGGTTTGTCTTCTGACTTCTCAACACGGCTCTGCATATTTAATTTCTTGAACATTATGACTCTATAATACCGATTTCCACTTCACCAAAAACCCAGATACAATTTCGAGAGCCAGGTATTGCTATACTGGTTATGTGTAACTGAGTTTATAAACAATTCTCCTTTAGCATCCAGATTAACACAAAATGTATATATCTTAGGGATCTCAAAAGGAACCGAAGTCTCCTTCATACAACAAACACATACATTCAATGCACTATCAATATCCTACTCAATTATTTATTGAAGTTAAAAATACTCTCTTTGCATAGTTAACCCAAATAATACTCATATAATCCTTAATCTCATAATCAAACCTTCATGCATTCAACCCAAACCATGATCATTGACATCGACTCTTTTATTTAAAACAAAGCACCATCTAAACCTTATCACAAAGCCTTATTCATACATAATTCATGGAGATTCAAAGCATTCTCGCACAGAAATTACTCAACCAATACACATACATTCAGGATCAAATTCCTTCAATCATGTAGACAAATGGATTCACTTACAAGACTACTTGTCCTAGAAAAATCTTCAAAATCAATGGCCCTTCTACTGTTCGTAGGCTTACAGAACTCTAGTTTCTGTACCTACTCTAACTCTCTAGATCTCCCCAGGTCTGTCTGCTTAATGCCTCTGAGGCTTATTTTTATACAAATTGATAATCAACCGATTCAGCTCCTTTGATTATACAAAACTCTTGGATTTCCCAAAGTCTTAAATTTAGCCTAACTCCCTAGATAAACTAAAACTGACTCTTCACTCTCCAAAGTAATCGACTTCTCTCATGTTCTCCAATCATTTGGAGACATTTACAATTTTCTCTCTATATTTAATTAAAACCATTCTAATTATTCAAGGATTACATGAGAAAGAAAAAACATGAGACCCCCCTGTGTCTAATAAAATACAAAGTATCTTATTGTGCCTAATGCCCCTACATCAGAATCCCAAGGTTAAAATGATTCATGATCTCCTGATCATGTGCTTCAATCCTTGTCTTCATGGATCCCACACTTTGTTCTGCAACTGATCATCTGTTGCAACATTCTTCTTCTGCACTTCTCCAGGTTTCCATACCTTATTCTATCTTGCTCCACTAGCTACACTTTTACATTCTCTTGTTGTTCTTCTTTTGCTGCTGCTTTTTCTCCTTTGTTTTCTTGCTGCTACCCTCCTCTGAGACACTTTCACCATCAGCCTTCTTATCAATTCAATTTCCTGATCTAATTTATCTTCTGACTGCTGGATACTGCTCCATCCAGATTGCTGAACTTCTACTTCTACTTCTGCGTGTTGAGTTCTTATCTGCTGAACTCTTACTGCCATCTTTGTTGTAGCTTTAGCCCCAACTTTCACTTGATGAAATCTTGCTCTAGCTGCCACCCAATCATCCATACCCTCCTGTTGTCTGCAACAGAAAAGCTCTTCCTAATGGTCACTCATGAAAATTTCTCTACTCTCTGACTTCAAAAATTCTCTGGATTGGTATTTAAATTTTCAGTCACTGTCATCACCTCTTTTCTTCTCCTCCTGGTCCAAGCATTCCTTAGTCCTTCCATCAGTACCTGAAATCATAAAACAAACACCAAATTTACAAAATCCTTGTACCTCTTCCTCTCCTGGAAACACTTCAAATTTTTGCTCTAACACTTCCTCTAGCAACACTTCAATCTGCTGCTCAGCCATTTCATTCTCTTCTCTAAATTTTTTCAGCAAACAATTCAGCCATCTATTTTCAAGCATTTCATCAATATGCTGCAAACTTGGTTCAGCATATTCTTCTTCTTCTTCCTTGACAATCTTCAGTAATTGTCTTCCACCTCCCTGGTTGATTCAGGCAATCAATTCAAGTTCTTCAAGTACTTTGTCCTTCTCTTTCTTAATCCACAAGAATTTCTTCCTGTGCTGCAACAACTTCCATCATAAATGTATCACTGCTTTCTTCAGTCAAGAGACATTCTCCAACATTGCGTTTTTCTTCAGAGTATTCATCTTTTGAAATGTAATTCTTCATACTTGTGACAAACTCACAAGATTGCTCATCCTCCTTTGTAAAACCTCTAATCACCCCACAATTGTCGGTCACAAAAATACAAGGTTTTACATCATCCAGGTGATATGGACTTGTCCAATAACTCAGGAAATCATCAATAATTTCCTCTTCAGCAAGACAAACTTCTTACTGTCTTAAACTTCCACCATGGTTCATAAGATATTTTACATATCTCCATTCTTCCTCTGTACTCTATTCTGCTTCACAAACAGAAACTTCTCTTCTCAACTTAGCTACTCTGAATTCTACACATCTCAACTGTACATCCATCCTTTGTTCAAGCTTTCTCAGCTTCTCTGCAAACATACAAAAATCATCAGATGTAAATTCATTTGACCCCTTGGTCTCACTCGAAGTTTCAGTCTTCAAGTCCTTCTCCAAATACTCAATCATCCTAAGTAATCTCTCTTTCTGCTGAGCATGCATCATCTGCTCTTTCTTCACCTATATCCTATGCCACTTTACTTTCTTCTTCATGAGCCAACCAACTCTTCGGCTTTCCTCTATCATCATCTTCAGTTTATTAAACTATTCTCTGATCTCAGCTATCTCTTTCCAATATTCTGCATCAATCAATTTCTTCCTCATGCCATTTGTCCTAGCATCTTCTTTCTCTTTTTTGTTGTGGCCTCTCTCAGAACCTCTGTAATCTCTGCTATGACTATCAGTAGTCATCCTTTTCTCTATGATTTCTTCACTCACAAGTTGCACTAAGCCTCCGCAACAACAAGCTCTCGTGCTGCCACTTACCTCACCAATCCTTTCCTCCGCATCTGGCTCTTGGCAAGTATTGTTCCCCTATCTGCTCGAACCTTCTCAGCACTCTCTTCTGCTCTCTCTAGGCTTCACTCTACAACTTCTCAAGAACACATCTGTTCTTCTTTCATCCAACCTCTGGTGGGAATTCTCCAGGTTCTACCACACTTTTTTTTTCACTTTATAATCCTCTGCTCGACTCTTTCTTCACTGCTCTCAAAGTTGTGATCTGCTTTTGCTGAGATTTCTTCAATTGCCTGCAATATGAGTTCTACAAACAATACTTCAAACCAGAGTTAAATAATGCTCGTCAACTCACCTTCAAGATTAAGTATAATCTTGCTTCTTCTTTCACATGCACTGCACCTCTGTATGCTGCAATCTATATTAGTTTCAAAATCGAATCTTACTTCATTACACATGCATTCAACAAAACTTGAACTTTTTAAAAGAGCTATTCCAGCTCTGATAGCACATGATGCTCAGGCTACCTTCTTACTGACATTTTCTCCTCTCATGCATATGACAATGCAACTCCAAATTTCAATCCAATATAATTTCTCAATCTGGGAAATTCTATTCTCTGAATTGGCAATTTAAATAAATAAATGCAGAAGCTTTAATATCTCAAATATGAGATTTGAGATATTAAATTAACACTCTTCCTCTCTCAATGTGCACATATAAATTCATCTTCTCTTTATCATTCAAATCAATGCCCATATTGACATTTTCAAAACATTAGCTTACGGAAGCTTCTTTCAAATCCACAGCCAAAACCCGCTTTATAATCGTAATCATAACTATCTATGATTTTAACTCTATGGTCTTTACCGTTAAAAATAGACCACATAAAAGTTCAGAGTCCCACGCTTACCTTTCACATATATCTATAATATGTCCAGCGTGCAAATCCTTTTATACAAGGTCTGGCCTTATCGTCCAGCATAATACGTATATCAACAGATATATATACACCCCAAATCAAATGTTAAGAAACGTTTAATAAACCTTAGACCTTAGGTGGAGACCCAATTCACAATCCTTCTATTTCTTAACTCAGACTTTCGCTAAAACCCAACGCCGACTTAAAATGACAATTGGGCCCATAGCTTACCTGTGTTATCATTCGCACAACTTCAGAATGCGAAGGTCGTTGGATCCTAGTCGATCCAAATCTGACGAAAATCGCCCACAATTGGGCCCACAACTTACCTGTCTTATCATTCACACAACTTCAGAATGCGAAGGTCGTTGGATCCTAGTTGATCCAAATCTGACGACAATTGCACTTTTTTTGTCACCATGCTTTAACACAAAAAGAAAGTGTGAAATGGGTGGTAATTGAATACCACCGTCAACCATGTGTCAAGCGCTCGATGCTATCGCATTTTTTTTCCCAAAACAGCTTACCGGTTTTAAACAATGGGAAAACCATAAATGGTTTTCGATTTCCACCTTCTATCGCTCACTATTCTGGTTCTCTTTTCAACGTTCCATTCAACTCACCATTTCTTTGACTTCGTACTTAACTCAAGGTTCCGCTCCAACTCTTCAGCACCTTTGTTATATATGGACTCTGCCTTCACTCCTGCTTATTCTCTCCTCGCCACTGTTCCACTTCCAATTAACGCTAAGGTTTGTCTTCTGACTTCTCAACATGGCTCTGCATTTTTAATTTCTTGAACATTCCAGCTCTATAATACCGATTTCCACTTCACCAAAAACCCAGATACAATTTCAAGACCCAGGTCTTGCTATACTGGTTATGTGTAACCGATTTTATAAACAATTCTCCTTTAGCATCCAGATTAACACAGAATGTATATATCCTAGGGATCTCAAAAGGAACCGAAGTCTCCTTCATACAACAAACACATACATTCAATGCACTATCAATATCCTACTCAAATATTTATTGAAGTTCAAAATACTCTCTTCGCAGAGTTAACCCAAATAATACTCATATAATCCTTAATCTCATAATCAACCCTTCATGCATTCAGCCCAAACCATGATCATTGACATCGACTCTTTTATTTAAAATAGAGAACCATCTAAAACTTATCACAGAGCCTTATTCATACATAATTCATGGAGATTCAAAGCATTCTCGCACATAAATTACTTAACCAATACACATACATTCAAGATCAAATTCCTTCATTCATGTAGACAAATGGATTCACTTACAAGACTGCTTTTCCTGGCCAAATCTTCAAAATCAATGGCCCTTCTACTGCCTGTAGGCTTACATAACTCTAGTTTTTGTACCTACTCTAACTATCTAGATCTTCTCACGTCTGTCTGCTTAATGCCTCTGAGGCTTATTTTTATAAAAATTGATAATCAACTGATTCAGCTCCTTTGATGACTCAACAAAACTCTTGGATTTCCCAAAGTTCTAAATTTAGCCTAACTCCCTAGATAAACTGAAACTGACTCTTCACTCTCCAAAGTAATCGACTTCTCTCATGTTCTCTAATCATTTGGAGACATTTACAATTTTCTCTCTATATTTAATTAAAACACTTCTAATTATTCAAGGATTACATGAGAAAGAAAAAACATGAGACCCCCATATGTCTAATAAAATATAAAGTATCTTATTGTGCCTAATGCCCTTGCATCACTCCCTCTACCCATCTGGGGGTCGGAGGCCAGCCGGGTGGCGCCAGCGAGGGCTGCCCAGCCTGCCTCCACCCAGTTCAGGGCCGAAGGCAGGCTAGGCAGCCCTTGACGGCACCGCCCCTACCTGCCTCCGGACCCCAGCTGGGAGGAGGGTGATTCCGAGAATCACCCCTGGCTGGGCGGAGGGCGATTCTAAGAATCGCTCCCAGCTAGGCGGAGGGCGATTCCGAGAATCACCCCGGGCTGGGCGGAGGGGGATTCCGAGAATCGCCCCCGGCTGGGTGGAGGCCGGTCGAGTGGCGCTGTCGAGGGCTGCCCAGCGTGCCTCCGGCCCCCGGCTGGGCAGATGGCGATTCTCGGAATTGCCCTCCTCCCAACTAGGGGCTGGAGGCAGGCCGGGAGACACCGTCAAATGGAGGAGATTGGGTTTTGGATCTATTTTTAGGTTTAGGTAAGTTTTATTATACAAATTTAAATTTAAATATTTTATTTTTTACTTTTTATGTGTTTATATTAATTTTATTACTTATTTCTTTTGTACTTGATGATTAGGTATAACACTAGCATGTTGCCTACCAAAAGCAAGAAATTGCATTTCCATTGAGAAAGACCCAGTGCAATGCAAATTTATTCAACAAAGAATTAACTCTCTTGAATTCCTTCCAAATGTGAAGCAAGAAGTTGGTTTGAGGAAAGGGGATTTTAATGAATCACGTATGGCAAAACAAGCAAAGGAACCTCAACCACCATTATATGGAATGATTGGAAAGGGAAACTTTGGAAGATTTGCAGACATGAAAGATCCATTAGAAGATGACAATTACCAAAATGAAGTATAAAATGTTGTAGAAGAAGCCATCAATGATGTTCTAGATGATGTTGAACATGTATTAGTTGATATTGTTGAGGATCTTTAAGTTATGCTTGCAAACAAAGCTCATTTTTGAGATCTATTAATCAGTTTTACTTGTAATGTATAGACTTTGATATTTTATGAGAAGAATCCTTATTTTTTGCAAAAAACATGTGATTACTATTATTTTTTGACATAAAATTCAATAAAAATGCTATTTTCTTGAGTTTTTTTGTTAAGATTTTCCCAAAAATTAGTTTATTTAACATGTTTTTTTTAAAAAAAAGTCTCTAAAAGTGTATTTTTTGCATTCAATTTGTATTGAAAATTTATATTTTTTTGTCATATCATTCAAAATATTGGTTTTTTAGCGACAATTATTTGATGTGCATTGAAAAATTAATTAGAAGTACATAAACTTGTAGAAAATATAAACTTTATAATATTGACCCTTTTTTCATTTTTTATCTATGTGAAAAAGTGAAGATATCATTACAAATTTTTATTTTAATTTTTTTTTGTTTTCTTTTTAAAATACAAGTACATAAATGCAATTAAAAATAAACATCTCATGGAAGAAGAAGACATTAGAAAATGTATAGTGTCAAAATCAATCCTCTAAAAAAACGTTGGTGATGATACGCCACCACTATTCAAAATCGACATAAAAAGCATCACAGAAAAAAAAAAAAAAAAAAAAAAAAAAAAAGAAGAAGAAGAAGAAGAAGAAGAAGAAGAAGAAGAAAATGAAAAAACAAAAAACAAACAACCAAAAAAAAAACAAAAAAAATAAAAAATAAAAAAAAATTAAATTAAAAAAAATATAAAAAAAATTAAAGTGCCAAAAACATGCTCAAAAAAAAAAAAAAAAATGATTCTGCATCACCACTTTTCAAAATCAGGTGTTTTTCTTTCTATGTCAAAATGTAGGTACGAGTGCAGTTACCTATTTGATCAGTAACAGTGTTATTTTTGAATGCCTTCTTCAATGCTACAGACAATGCTCTCCTTTGGAACGGCTTTAGGGGCCACAACAAAACCCAAACCTTTGCTCAAGATCCTAAGGGTTTCTTGACTTAACCTCACCGATGATAGGTTCACAACCTTTTCGTTATTGGTTCCACTGGCATCATCATTTAAGCGTTTCTTTATAAGATTAATGTCCTCCCCACTTCCTAACCTGCTGCTTACCAGGCTTGTTAAATTCATGCTTGTTAAATTCTTATTAAAAGTATTAATGAGGTCATGGCCCACAACCTACTCTTCTTTTCTATTTGGGTGCACATTATTGTACCTCTCATCATTGTACCCATCACACCTATATATGAAATCATGGCTCAAATCATTTTCATTCTTTAAACTTGCAATCATTCGGCACTCAAGACCATCACTACAACTATGGATGCTATCCAAACCATTATCGCTATCCAAACTGAGATTGTGAAGACTGTTGCCTACGGTGCTGGATGACAGGACCTCATTGCCCAAACTCTCTGCAAAACTATCGTGGTTAACACCATCAACGCTTATGGACCCAATCTCAATGCGGTGATTGGGGCTAAACCCACCGTCGACTGAATCAGGCCTACTCAACCTAATTGGTGAGCGGGCTTGAAAACCACAGAAGCGTGAAAACCATAAATTCATGTAAAGTAATTAGAAGTAAAAAAATTGTGCGTGTAAGATGTTTAAACCTTACAATTTAAAAAAATATTTCAACGCATAATTTAAATAGTTATTTGAGGATCTATGTTAATTAATTTATCATAAATGAAAATATTTTAATGTTGTACATAATGAAATATTCAATATGGGTTATCAATAAAATATTTTAATATGAATTAATATTTACCTATACCTAAAAATATATTAATAAAAAAAAACCAATAAAATGTGTTGATGCACATGTTATGTAAAATGTTTTAATGTCAACTATATCTATATTATATATTGTTTTTAAAAACTTATATATATATATATATATATATAATATAAAACTATTGAAAAAATTGTGCTTTTATAGTTAAAAGGTTTTAAATGGTTTCACTATTTTACAATTTGGTGTTTTTCTAGGCAGTAGTGTAACTAGACTGCTTTTTTTCACTGAAAATCATTGAAATTCAGGTAAGATTTTAGAAAATCCGACAGGGCTTTTTGTAAATCCAGGTTATAGTTATGAAACTTCAATATTTTGGATGCCTTAGAGGTTTTTGATGGTGTTGAACCCATTTCTACCATCAAAAACATGATTCAAACACTACTATAGCAAGATTTAAAAAAAAAAAAAAATCCCTAGATTCTAGCCAATTTTGGCCGTCCGGGCAATTCCTCTTGCTAGATAGACAACTCCTTTTTTTAGTTATATATATTTTTTTGTGGAAAAAATTTTGCACCCAAAAATATTTTTCCCAAAGAAATTTGATCTCTCTCCACCCATGTTAGATCCTTGTTTAAATTAGAACCCTTGAATCAAAGATAAAATATCAATATATATAGAGAACCATAACCAAATGTCCATACAACTGGTAGCCAAGTGTCCATACAACGAGTGAGCATTAGCTGTTGACCAATACTTTGGAGACGTCGAGAGACTTCTAACCACCTTTCGATTAATATCAACCAAGTTCAATAGTTTAACCTCGACACCGAGCTCTAAGAGTTTGAAACGAAAACAAAGACACTTGCATTATCAAGGTGGCAAGCATGTAACAACAGCGCTTACGGAAATGAACTTATGAAAATAAGCAACCAAATATACCACTAGCCTCCAAGGTTATGAGCGTGAGTGATAATAGTTAAAGTTGTATACTTCACTTCAATGTCAATGTCAATGTTGAACCAAAATGGTAAAAATAAACACAAAGGTTTATATTATCTTCGAGTTACAGTAAGATTTATTAAGAAAAAACATATATTTTAAAAAATTGTAAAATATTAATATTATTTTAAACATTTCAACAATACAATTTATTTTAAATATTTCAACAATAAAATTTATTTATTTGTTTTCAATAGTTTTATATAGCATATAAATAATTTTTTAAAATCATATATAAATATTTTATATAACATGTACATTGAGTTATTTTATCAATTTATATTTTTGTTATTAATATATTTTTAAATGGAGTTGTTTTTCGTGTGGTTTTTTAGATTTTTTGGAGTTTCCGTTGCGGGAATCTGACTAAAAAAATTTGAGGTAAAATCTTGATTTGTGTTATTTAGACTCTATATTTGAATTCAGCAACCTTTTTTTTTTAGAAAGAAAAAAACTGTTGTTATATTAACATTAATAACAATACATCATTCTTCCATTACATTCTCGACTGTGAACAGTGAGAAATCTTAATAGCAATGGCATAGTCTAAGAGAAAATTTTCTAGGTAAGAAAAGGTTCAATCTTACTATGACATATTACATCTGGAAGCTTAAACAAAACCATACACATTTCCAGATTTTGGTTTGTCGGAATATCATCCTCCCCAACTATACTTGATAATTGTCGAGGCACATAGTACCTGACACTTCTATGTAAGCCATGTTTTATATACCTGGACCTGTCACCACTTAAGTACTCAGGCGCTTGTCTGATTAGGATACTTGTAAATCAGGCTCGCTTGCTTGCTGTTCATAATGCATAAGTATCAATCAGGCTCGCTTGCTTGCTGTTCATAATGCATAAGTATCAATCAGGCTCGCTTGCTTGCTATTCATAATTATAATTGTCATTATCTCAGGCAGCTCATGTGAAAATCGTGTTTATAGATTAATCAGGCTCGCTTATTTACTCTTCCATCATTAGCTGCTATATTATCTCACTTCTATTTCAATTGATAGAAAAATATAATCATTTACAGGCTCGTGTCCCATATAGTGAAGAGACAGTCAACTAAGACCAGTTGATTAGCAGAATATTAAATCATAACATTTAATCAGTGAGCAGGCTCGCTTTGATAGTCAGGCTCGCTTGAGTTGATCTCGTCTGTTTGTAACTTCATTATATTGAAGTGTACAGATACAAAATTGTGATCCGGATATTATACTCGCTCGCTTGATGATGCATCTCATAGAGGATATAGTGTATCATTCTGCATAAGATAAAATACAAAAACTGATACCAAAATACAAAAAGATAAGGTGGAAAAAGTAAAATTGCTTGAATTCAGCAACTTAGGGGTTTTTTAGGATGAATTTAGCAACCTAAAAAACCCCTAGGGCACTTCGATTGTGCATAGTTACCCATAGAACTTTTGATTTCAAAATTTGGAGGTAAAATCTTGATTTGTGTTATTTAGAGTGTATATATGAATTTATAAACCTAGAAAACCCCTAGGGCACTTCGATTGTGCAAGGTTACCCATAGAACTTGTGATTTCAATGAATTCCTGCATAAATTTAGAGAAATTAGACCATAAAAATCCATGGTAAGAACATCCAAAAATTCACACTAAAGACTCGTTTTTAATAATACTTCAATATTAATTCATATTAAAATAATTTATTATATATAATATTAATTTTTTTTAATATATATATATATATATATATATATATATATATATATATAAAGTTTTAAATACCATGGGTTATTACAACTTGGAATAAAAAAATATCAATGGTAAAATTTCATATATAGATATAGAAAAAATTGTTAAAATAAAATATTTTAATGATGTATATAATAAAGCTTTAGTCTAACTTATAGACGAAATGATCTATGTCTATAATAAATATTCAATGTGAATTATGGATGCAATATTTTAATATGAATTTATATTGACATATACTTAAAAATTTATTAATAACAAAAAACTCATTTTAATGTGTGTTGATCCATATTAGTTATAGCCGACATTACTTTTCTATTCATAGAATATTTTATTTTTATTTTAAGAAAGACACTTATCAACTCCAAATTGAAAACAGACATATTAAACAGTGCTCAAAGAGTAAGCTATAGAATGAAGATTAGCTCAACAAAAATATAGTTATTAAATATTTAAAATTTCTAACCTATTTTAAGTTTGGATTATATTTCATATTTAAATTGATTTTTAACAAAAAAAAATTTATTTATCAAAATAATATTTTTTTTGATTAAAAAACATTTATCAAAATAATAACTTTTTTTATTAGGTAATTACGTAATGATGTAACTTTCTTTCTTTAAGTAACGCTTTTTTTCTCCCATTAATAATTTTTTAACAAATAATTAAAAAAAATTATTGAGTGCAACAGCCAAAATTTTTATTATCCTATCGTGCTGAGACTCATTGGCCACTTCTCTACCTCCTCATTGACTAGTCACGTTCTCATTTCTATCCCTATTTCTCAATAAACTTGATGTCAATTGCATCAAAATTTATGTTGACATTATGAATGAATGAATGATATTTTAATGTCCACGAGACTAAAAATAGTCTATCGGACCATCAACTTCCTTGTTTTTCGCCTTCTGCAATTCAATCCTTTTCTTACTCAAATTGATGATGAACTGAACCAACCTTATAACAGTTCCATCACTGAAAAGATAATGCCACGGAATTGATGCTAACATACTACAGTAATTGTCCCTGATGTCTCTGAAAGCGTCACATTCCAAAATGAAATGTTTTTCTTATTCCACTGCCCCAGAAGTGAAAAAAATGCATACCCTTTCTTTCCAAGCTTCTTTAGGTCTCTTCCACCGTCCCATTTCACACCGAAGTTAATGTGAGTTAGTTCCTAATTGAGCTATAAGAACCTTTTCCCTCCATCGAATGCTAGCTCCAATGTATTCTTTTTGTTGGAGATCACAAGTGGGGTTGAATTCCTGAACATAATACTTCTTCTTTCTACCCAACTCTTTTCCCCATATACCCTTACAGAACTTCTCCAGCACAAAATTCTTAAATTCCTTGCTATTTGTGGGACATGCATTCAAGTAAATATTCCATTTCTACATCCATTTGTTGTTTTGTCTCATCCATGATTTCTTTCTTTCACTGATGCCTTCATTCAAGATAACTTTCGGCCATCTACCTTCTCCCATTTACTCCATTATCTTTAGGTACCTTATAAGATGCACCATGGCAATTGCTTCGATGGGCTTTGCCACTGTTTCACTCAACATTATCTCATAGGGAACCGAAATTTTTATTTTGAACTTGCTCATGATCAAGCGCTTTTGAATTTTTTCAATTTGTTTCCATTTTGAAACAGAGATGCTGCTAGCCCACAATTCATACCTATATAATATCACTGGACAAACTAGGAGTCCAAAAAGTACTTTGATCGTGTTCCAATCCCATAACTCTGCCTCTCTACATCTATTTTGAGGTGCATATAATGTTTTCCACCCTCCTAAAATTCTTTTCTTTCTACAATCCTCCCAATTAAGCTTGTTGTTGAAATCAATCCTGAGGTACTTGTATTCATTTACTTCTTCAAGAATGTTGTCTTGAAAGAAGAACGTATGCTGGCTTTGCTTCCTTTTATTAGAGAAAATCATTATCTTGGTCTTACTGGTATTGACTTGCATCCCCACTGCTTTACAAAAATGCTCAAGGGCATATAGGTGCATCTGCAATCCATGGGCTGATTTAGCAACCAACACAAGATCATCGGCATATAGAAGAAGCTTTATCACAAACTCCCCCAATCGAGCACCCTCCCCACCTTGCAAATTTAGCCACTCTTCCAGTTTGTCAATATATAAACCAAAAAGGGTAGGGGATAAAGGGCAACCTTTCTTGACTCCGATGTCACTTCTGAAACTTTCTGAAATGCCTGCTGAAGTTCTAATCTTGACTTTCACCTCTTCATAAAGCCTATGGACAGTAGCTCTATATTGTAAATGAATTTCAAGTTCTTCCATTCTACGCCACAACTTATCTCTAGGGACCATGTCAAATGCCTTTTTGAAGTCAACTAAGCAGCAAAATACTTCTTCTTTGCTCCCCCAAACCTTTTCAACAATGTGTCTCAGCATGATACCATGATCTACAGTAGAATGCTTCGGCCTAAAACCCACTTGCCCTTTTGTCCTCTTTTTTTTTACTTATGCCCACTTACTGATTCTATTTTCTACCATGCCACTGAAATGCTTTGCAAATAGAGGATTGATCATAATGGTTTTATAGTTGGAAGAATTATTAATGTCTCCACTTTTAAAAAGGGGAATTGCTAGACTAGTTGTCCAATCCTTGGGAACCCTTGCTCACTATTATAAATGTGTTTCAAGTTACAATGTTACTTTATGCGCCGTTCCATTTTTGGATTGCAATGTCAAATCAAAAGTAATACGGTCTCTTTCACCTGCTGCAAATTTGTACCGTGTGTCAACTTGGTTCCATATTTAAAATGATTTTAGATAGTAACACAAAGTTTGATGCAATTTCTTTGAAGTCGCCATCACAATTAAAATAGGGAAAGCCACCTAACCCTTAGAGGCACCTTTTTCATATGATTAAAAAAATATTTCAAATCACATAAGGATAGAATTTTTTGTGAAACCCAAGATGCTTGACAAAGAGAAAAAATCAAAGGCAGAAGCAAAGTAAGAAAAGAAGATCACAATTGAAAAAACAAGTAAGAAAAGAAGATCACAATTTAAAAAAAAAACAAGTGTTGAATGGAAATGTTTTACGCATTTTAATAATTGTGTACGAGTAAAGCTAATATAGGCACATAAGAATTTTTTTCAAAGTCAGATGTTAAATAACAAATGATAGAATTAGAGAAGCAAATACATGCATCTAAGACTATAGGTACGTAAGTTATCTTGAGCACATGTATATTACCAAATGGGAAATAGTTAACTAGAAAGATGTGAGGGGAATTGTTAATAAGGAAATTTGGTAATTATAATTGGAAATCGGATATTAAAGAGGAATAGTTAATTAGGTAAATGGGTAATTATTAATGTAATTTGGAAATTTCAAATGTAATATAAAATGTTTTTTATATTTATATTTAAGTAAATTTTTTATGGACATGTAATATAAAATGTTATTTATATTTATATTTAAGTAAATTTAATATGGGCATGTAAGTGTAAGAGAGTAGTGAATTAAAGGAAATTGATAATTACAGTTGGAAATTGAATATTTCAATGTAATATAAGATTATGTTGATTATGATAGGGTATTGAGTGAGACTTACAGTAAGATATTTAGTTTAGGAGATTCATTTTGAAAGCTCCTACTTGAAACTTATAGTTTTTAAGCAATTTAAGTTATCTCGTTGAATTATAAATGTGTGGAAATATTTCATTTCACTTGTGATTGTTTAAATGAGTGAAATTGTTGATATCTTATTAACTCTAATTGACGTAAGAAGTTAAAGTGTCACAAGTGAGATTTTAAATTTAAATGAAAAGAATAACAGCTTCTCCTCCTAATCATCTAAACTAAACCTAATAAACTACTTTTAATTTTTAATATATTTATATAAATTCAATATACATACAAATCACTTTTCAAATATATAATTTATTTGATATTTTTAATTTATATAAAATTAAATAAATCCATTAGATAATTGGAATGGAAACCCAAATATTATATAATTTTAAAATTCTAAATTCAAATCAAGCTAACCATTTATTTTTTTAGAAAATAATCAAATCAAAATTAAATTAACAAAAATATGATAATTTTTTTTTATAAAAAAATAATCAAATCAAACATAAATTAATAAAAATATGATAAATTATTTTGCCATATATTTGAAATAGCATTTTTATTAAATTAAATCTTTATAAATATAACATTAATACTCTTTTAAAACTTTATAAATCAAAATATAATATTGAAAATATGTTATCACAATTTTTTTTTTCTTAATCTTAAGAGGATTTCCATTTTTAATGAATTGCCTTTTTTTAATGAAGCATGAAATAGTCGACTTAGTTTGCGTCATAATATGGTTCTTTTTAAAAAGGAAATATTTGCACATTTGTCTCAAAAAAAACCATCTCAATTTTAAGATTATTTAGAATAATGGATGTACAACTTTATTTGGACACCAATATACTTGACCCCTACACATGACTAACAACTTCCCTTGTTATACTTATGTTTTCCAATACACATGATTAACATTATTTACAATGTGAAATTAACCCTATATAAACATCTAATTTACATGATACCAATTCTAACGATAAGTTAAAATCTAATTATACATATCACTTTAAGTTTAATTAGTCTACATCAATGCATCAATGACATCTTGTAAATTGAAGATGGAATGTTCCCATCTAATTAGGTGATTAAAATTGATTAGATGTAATATACGTATCTAATTAGATACGTAAAAAAAATATTTTATTTTACTCACCTCGAGACACTTTGAAATTGAATTACTAAATTGTTACCAAGGGGTTTGTTGAGCATATAAAGCCTCTACTCATCATAATTTTTATTGGTTAAATATTTAAATTTATAAGTTAATTTATATAGGTTAGTATAAGTTAGATCAGTGTCACTGGCTCATTTTAGAGCCTGACCCCATAGCTTGTAGAGGAGAATTGACTCTGTGACCTCTCATAATAAGGTACTTAGACCCCATAGGGTGTAGAGGAGAATTGACCTTGTGAGCTCTCATAATAAGGTACTTATGCAACGAGTACTTGACACCGCTTATTCCATGGAAATAGTCCTGGGTAGATCCACGAAGAGAACCTGACCCCATAGGGTGTAGAGGAGAATTGACCTTGTGACCTACCATAATAAGGTACTTAGACCCCATAGGGTGTAGAGGAGAATTGAATCCGCTGGTACTTAGACCCCATAGGGTGGTTAAATCTGCTAGATTATCACAAATCACATGCGAGAAGGTAAAAGTACCCAAACCCTGCATTTTTTGTATTGAATTTTTTTTAGCAAAAATTCTTGATTTATTAGAGAATTCCCATAATTAATTACTCTATGATGATCATTTTTGAACTTTCACACTACTCCCATCTCAATTCTTTTGTAATTATTTGAAGGTTCTAGGTAATTTTCAAAGAAAATTCCTGGGTTTAACGAGGACGACTCCTTCGAAATGTATCCCCTCAACATCAATTGGCGGTTCAAATACATAAACAGGTAATTTATTTTACCCAGCCCATGTACCTAAAAACCTTTGGTAATTTTTTGTTTAGGGTTTTATTTCTCCCATGGTTTTGACTTATTCACCATACTTGCAGCATTTCAAAAGTTTTCTATGAGTTACAGGTCCATGTTTTTTTCCAAGAAAAAAGTCAAACTTTTTATATATATAATAAAAAGTTACGTCGTATATGCCGCAACATTCCTGAAGTGTTCGACAGCCACTTAAGTGAGTGGGCCAACAGAAGAGTCCAAAAACTGTGAAGCACCAAAAAAACATGATGAGTCATATAACCTTGGTGAGCAAACATAAACCATACTAGAAACTGGGGCCTCCGTATTAGAGAAACACCTCACAATCATAGAAAAAAAGAAAATAAAACGTGCCTCCCTTAAGGGAAAACAACCTCAACAAGGTTCCAAGAGTAACAATATTATCCATGTCATAGTAGCAGCATATAAAAAAATGATATTAACAGTTTGCTCGAACTAGTGATATATGCACAAAAAAACTCCAGGATATATAGCATTGCTAGAGTAAATAAATAAACAACTTGAAAAGTAGAAGTGTGAAACGTCAATACGGTCTAGTGTCTGACACATGGAAAACGAATCCATTCTTCTCCTCTTTTTTCCACGTGCCCGGATTTTGTCGTAGATCGCCCTTAGATAAACGGTCAGCAATCCCGTTCCATTCCCTGTAAATATGGCATACAAAAATCAATATAAAATGTATTTTGAGAGCCTGAATCTCTTGAAGAATTGGATGTAACAAAATTTTTTGACATCTCTGAGGGTTGTTAACTCAATTTATGACATTCAAGGAGTCACCAAAGATTTGAACCGAATCAATACCCAGGTGAATGAGCCAGCCGATGAGGAGTTTAAGTGTTTGAAGTTCAGCAAAAAAAATTGTGTGTTTCTCCAAGGCCCACAGAGGTGGCCATGGAGACATTTTGATTTTGTGTATAATCATAGCCCAAAAGCTCCTTGGTTATCAGAAGCACCATCTAAATAAGCCTACAGTGTCTCAAAATAAATCTCTTCAATTGTTATGTTCCTTGGAGTTTTGGGTGAAACAGAAATGGGGAGGAAGGATAAAATGGCCGCACATTCCACTACCAAAAAAGAGGGGGAAGAAGATACATCCATGAAAATTCCTTTATTTCTAGCCAACCAGATTCCCCACGAAATTATGAGGGGAAAGAATGTCAAGCCTTGACCTTTGAAGGTTTCCCAGCAATCTCTCCATGCCTCGCCACAATTTTCACCCCACCAAACGGCCTTAATGTTACATAGAGATAATGTTTGTTCCCACACTTTTATAGAGAAACCACATGAACGGAAAATGTGATCAATTGTTTCCTCTGCATTTTGGCATAAGCAACACCAACCAGGGCCGTTTAAGAACCTCCTTTGTAGAATATCCCAGGTAGGAACCTTCCTCTTCAGAATGCACTAGAAGAAGAGTTTAGGTTTTGCTGGACCTTCCATTTTCCATAGAGATTTGAACCACCATTCTTGGCCCCCTATTTCTCTATTTTTCATTATATAGACATAGCCTTCTTTGGGGGAGTAAAAACCTAATTTTGAATGTACCCAACGAAGGGAGACTGGAAAATATTTGAGATGGACTCTAGACCAGCCATGTTATAGAATATAGTCCTGCCACTGATGTTCGCATTGGATTTTAAGCCTTAAATCTTCCGATGAAAGACAAGCTTGAGTCCAAATTTTAGTACCTTCTAGCTTAACAATATGATTCAGTGTGTTTATTCCTCTATTACCAAGAGCCTCCTTGAGCCCTTCGGATAGTGTGTATCTATTGCTGCACCCCAGCCATGGGTCCAAACCAATCCTACACTGTTCACCATCACCAATTCTTCAAGCAATACCTTTTTCCACTAGCCCTAGTGCCATCAAAGTATCTTTCCAAATTGTGGGTACCTTGTAAGTATATTTTTCCAGGATCCTAATCCAATCATCAACAGGAATAGGATCAATATATTTTCCTTTTACCAAAGTCATCCAGAGATTGTTCTCTGTCAAGATCTTCCAGCCCAACTTTGCAGCAAGAGACATAGAAAAATTCTGAAGATGTTTTATGCCCCATCCACCCCACTCCTTAGGTTTTGCAATTTTGCCCCAAGCCACTCAAGGGAGAGTCTTCTTATCCTCCTTGCGAGACCATAAGACACTACTGCATATACTTTTAATTTTATTAATAATTCCTATTGGGACCTAGGCCAGGGAAATCCAGTAGACTGGGATTGCCATTAAGACATATTTTATGAGGAAAATCCACCTTGCCCTAGACAACCACTTAAAACTCCATAGTATTATTCCTTTTTCATTTTTTGTGACTAACCAATACCAGTCTTGCTTTTGGTAGGAGTCCAGCTTCATATAGAAACCCATATATTTGATGCTTGAACCCAAAGACATATGGGTGAAAGGTCCATGCTAGGTCAAGCTCCGAGATGTCATCATAGATAAGAGTTGACTTCTGATTGTTGATTTCAGTCCATGTTTCTTTCATAATAAGATCCAAGATATTTTTCAAATTTTGAATTTCCATCCAATTCCCATTACTGAAGAAGACAATTTCATCCACGAATAAAAGGTGATAGATGTAAAGGTTAGTCACCACCTCAATGCCACTAAAATTCCCTCTTCTCCATGCCTGATGAAGTAATTGACTTAAACCCTCTGCGGCCAAAACGAACAATAGGATATAGGGGGCACCCTTGTCTAAGCCCTCTCTAATTTTGGAAAAAAGGGGATGTAGCCCCATTGATAATAACAACAAAAGATACATTAGAAATACAAGTCATAATCCAATTAATGAATTCAATTTTGAAACTAAGGTGAGTAATCAGGAGCCTTAAATAAAGCCAACTGATACGATCATAAGCCTTTTATAGGTCAATCTTCACTATCATGCATGTCTTCCTTGAAAATTTAATGTTATGCAAAGTCTCTTAGGAAACACCTATGGCCTCATGAATCTACCTGCCATCCAGGAAAACAAACTGTTTTTTAGAAATGTTACGTGATAACAGAGGTTTTAATGTGTTTTCAATAGTTTTAGCAATGACTTTGTATATACAATTACATAGAGAGATATGTCTAAAGTCATCAAAAGAGGAGGGAGAGTCCTGCTTAGGAATGAGAGCCAGAAACATCGTTTTAAGAGCACCATGGATATAACCCTTTGGTAGAGATTCCTCCACCACACTTGTAAGAGAGTCCCCCATGAGTTCAAAGAAATGTTGGAATAATTCCACCGTCCAACCATCTGGTCCTGGACTCTTGTATTTTTGCATAGCCTTCAAGATTAACTCTACCTCTTTTTTCTCCATAGGGGCCAAAAGTTGATTATTTTCCCCCACATTCGCGTACATGGAAAAGAGTTGAGCCACTTGAATAACTTCCCTGATCGAGACCCCTTCTCGATTCCCATAAAATTTCTTGAAATGAGTTTTCCCTAATGTACAGAGATCTTGGAAAGATTTTTCCACCCCTCCCTCAGGATGTTCAAGCTCCCAGATGGTATTTGAGTTCCTTCTTCCCTTGCATAATTTTGGAAAAATTTGGTGTTTTCATCACTAGCATTAAGCCATATAGCATGAATTTTTAACCTCAATTATTCTTCCTTTTCACAAAGGAGATTCCTTCTCCCGAGTTCGAAATCCTTCATTCTTACTCTCAAAACCGCATCGAGATACCCTTCATCACCTTGGTTATTCATCTTATCAAGGGACTCCTCAATATCCCTAAGAGCCTTGGAATCTTTTAAAGCCTTTCCTTTACCCCACATAATAGTACCCTCTTAATGCTTTTCATATTATCAACAAAAGCCTAGCAATAAGGGACACCTTCGTCCCCAGATATTGGGCTCCAAGTATTAGCAACCATCTTTTGATAATCCTCCTCTTTCAGCCATCCAACATTGAACTTAAAAGGAGACCCTGGTTTTTCTTTGTGCCAACCAACTCCAGGAGAATAGGGTTTTGATCTAATTCCCCCCCCAGAGCCCACCCACTGTGAGAAACCAACAACCCGATTGGAATGATCATCACTAAGTAGGAAGCGGTCCAACCTCTTAGCTACCCAAGCCTCCCCCACTCTTTTTCTCCTCCAAGTAGGGGTGACCTTAATAAGATTCGAATCAATTAGGTTTCAATCCCTAAGTTTTTAAAGAAAAAATCAGCAAGAGGGTCAACCTTGGAATTTGGACTCCACGTCTTAGCCCTCCCTAGAGAAAAATTAAAATCAGCCCCCACCACCAGGTTTGGGACAGTCATATAAGATATGGATAGGTGAGTGTTCCAAAAACCCACCCTGTCAGAGCATGGGCCATAAAAATTCACTAAACTGAAATCAAAACCAAAATCCATTGAGGTAACCTCCACCCCAATAAAATGATCGGAGGTCCAAGAATTATTCATCTTAATTGTTCCATTCTTAATTCCCATTTCCAGGCCTCCAGATTTTCCCCTGACATCATAAGTGACAAAAGACCAGCCTGGGAGGAAAGAAGAAAGAAATTTTGAAACCTGAACTCCTAAACCTAGGGTCTCTTGTAGCAGCAGAATATCAGGTTTGTAGTTGAAAATTAGGTTTTTTAGGGCTAGTTTTTTAGGTGCACTAGCCAAACCCCTGCAATTGAAAGATAATACAATCATTTGGTCACAATGTCTGGGGAAACCGCTGCTATAGGTGCCCCTTTGAGGGAGAGTTGTCTACCATCTGCTATGTCGATCATAGCTCTTAGCTAGGCTTTTGAGATGTCTGATATCCTACCCCTGTTCCTTCTTGATTTTTCAATAAGGGGAGTCTTTCCTAACGCTCCAATCATCTCATTTTCCATCAATTTTTTATCCCTAGGTATCAAATTATAGGGACTGGTATGAAGGGATAAATTGGGAATAGTGGTAATTATATTATCCATGGCCAAAGAGAGATTGGTAACACACAAAGATGTATTTGAATCCAACCTATAGAGACCAGGCATCCTCATGCATTTTAACAAATTATCAAAAGAGTTTAAAGTAGGATAAGAGGGATAGGGATCAGTACCCGCTAAATCCAAAGAAAGATCAACATGGAGTGGCATTGTCTTCTCCTGGCTAGGTTCCATCTCAAAATCCAACACCACTGCTCTATTTTGTGTTTCTGGCACTTCCATCGGTATCGTTTCCACTACCTATAGAATTGTGTCCTCATCACCCTTATCCTGCTTGCCATCCATATCCTCCTGTGTAACCCCCTCTCGCCTATGCCTAGGGCCATGCTTGAATCCAATTTTAGGGTGCATACTTTTTGTTAAGGCCAAGAGGGCAATCCCGAGCCAAATGTACATGTTTGTGATACTTGTGGCAATGAAAAGGCAATTGTTTGTAATCAACCATT
Source organism: Pinus albicaulis (assembly GCA_034641835.2). NCBI lineage: Eukaryota > Viridiplantae > Streptophyta > Pinopsida > Pinales > Pinaceae > Pinus > Pinus albicaulis. The sequence continues at coordinate 492,662,315 of CM076578.1, forward strand.
TGCTCATAGGAATGGCCTTATGCATTCAAAATGATCTTTTGCAATCAGCCCCTCTCTTGGAGCTAACTTAACCAAATTACGGGCAATATTCCTGGATCAAGTTTCTAAGAAGGTCTTGTCAGCCTCCAAGAATGTACCCAAACTATTCCCAATCGCACAAAAACATCCACTGTCCAGAAATGAGGAGAGGGCCAGGAGCCTTACCCACAAAGGAATTTCATCCACTCGTTCTCTGTTAGAGTCGAACAATGGGGTCCATTTCTTGAATAGGATTAGGGCAATGCCAAAACCCAATTTTGCTCTCCAAGACCCACTCCGAGGTATTCAGATTCTTAAAATTGACTGTAAACCATCATTTTAATAGAGTAATCACCTCCACATCTCTGTCTGGTTCCTCAAACCAACTCCTTTCTATCCAATCCAAAATGGATTCTGCTGAGAATAATTTTCCCCTCGCTCTACCCACCATTATTGATTTTGATGCTACCATCACACTGTCAAATTGCAGGTCAACCCCAAACACCATATTGGGGCATTCAGTGCATTCCTTAATTACTTTAACCTTCTTTCTTTTGACCCCTATTTGTCCTTCATGTTTCACAGAGACCCTTGATGATTTAGCCCTTCTTCCAAGTCCTCCCCCTGTTTTAAATCCACAAAATCCTTCGTTGCCTCCTCCAGATCACCTTCAACCCCTTCCGGCCTTAGGTTTGGACTCAACTCCCATGTTGTTAGAGCCAAGCCACCAACTTCCCAATTCTCTGGGCCACTCTCTACAAAAATTTCCCATTCCCTTTCTCTGGTTTCTCCCAGCTAGCTAGGTATACTACCACTCAGTCCCCCAAATGTGAAGCTACTAAAACCCGTTTGATTTCCCAAGCCTATACCCTTTGTCCCAGAGTTGCCTTTCTCGTTTAATCCCACAGGAAGAAAAGAGCCATCTCCTACACATGAGATTAGCTTCTCATGAGTAGCAAGCCATGATGAACCCCCAACCTTCACCTCAAAATCATTCAAGCCCCCACCTCCTACACCAGAACTGATACCCACCTTCCCTTTGTAGCCAACCCCATAGACTATCTCCTCTAGACCCCTAGAATGGAACAATGCAGGGGAGACAAAAAGTTCTAGAGAATTTTTCCTTTCCACCGGGGAGAAAACCAGACTATCCCTTTCCACCCCCATCCCCGTCGAAGCATGGAAAATCCACGACACAGGTCTATTAGAGACCCATGGAGTGAGGGTTTTTACGTCAAACCATTTTAGTGAAGAAAACCCCTCCACCAGACTCCACCTAAACTTTTCTTCCCCATCCCTATCAACATGTGATCATTGCAAGAGAATTACCTTTACCAATTTTTTCTTCGTTGGTTATAACCCTTATACTGACATAATATTCTTTGATGCTAGTTCCAAATCAATAAAATCATTCTCCTTTCACCATGGAGCAGACCCACAGAAAATAGCAAAGCACCCAACACCTGGTAACTAAATTTTGAGGTAAGAATACCCTGTAACTACCTCCCGTAACAAAATCCAAAAAATCACTACCATTCACAGGGTTCCGAAAGAAAAGAAAAACCACTACCCTTTCCACCATAAGACAAACCTCCGATAATAATGAAAGAAAACCATTAAAAAGTAGCAAATGCTCAGTGAGAAACTTTAAATTACCACCACTAAGCGAGAGCAAGCAATTGTCAACAGACCCGGGTTGACAACAAAAAGCTAGGACTATCTTCCCATTGACAGTGTAAACGTAATGGATAGAAAGTATCACCTCCCATTGGAACCAAAAATAACTTTACAGCTGCAGAGAAAATAAACCATGCAAAACCCACCGACCAAATTGGGTTTTCCCAAGCACAATGATTATGATCCCCAAGAAAAATGCGAGACCTGCCAAGTGTGAGCTCACCACCCCAAGCAGACACCACCTGACCCGCCCTTAGACCATATGCCCACCTTCTATGCACCTCCCATATGTAACCACCTTACTGGACCATTAGGTCCACTAGTAGAATGCTAGGGTTTTCTCCATTGTGTCTACATCTAGAGCTTCTTCTATAGCATTCATTCCAGGTCCAAGTTAACTCGTAAGGATTACCAATTTTCTTTATTTTTGGTTTTTAAATTCAATTGTCTACCATGTTTAACATTTTTCCTTTTATGAGTAATTTTACAGGTTAATCCCTTCCACCGGAGCGAATATCCATTTAGGGTTATGGCTTTGGATGAGCCTTTGCGAACACTATGAAATTCGAGTTTTTTTTAAATTTTGTTCTTTTTTCTTTGTTTACTAGGATGAAAACTGAGAGGCCATGCCTGGATATTGATACGTTCGAACTAGATTCTTCTATGGTGTCTTTATGAAACTGTCAAAGTCTTTAGGAAAATTTATGTATTGTAGTTAATGTCTGTGACTTGATGGCTTTGCAAGTTTATGCATACAGACGCACACACTTTGAGATCCAATGGAAAGGATTCTACTCATAATATTTATAACCTTTGTTTGGCTCTCTATAATGCTTAAAAATATATGGATTTATCTATAACATTAGCATGCACACTTATACCTACTCAGGTTTGGATTACATAATTTATTTAAAGTCATAGATTGTTTTATAATCTCTCTATTTCCATTTCAGTATTGTGGCATAAAAGTGATCTATGTTTCTCTATGATTTATAATAGATTTTCTCCATGTAATTGTTTTAGATCAAACAGTTATAGTTCCCTTTTATTTGGTTCTCCGTGAAAATTCTTTAAATTTTATTCATTCTGTTTTTGTTTTTCTCCACACTTTACAAGACTTTACAAATGTGGTTTGATACTTTCTTCATTATAGAAGCATGTCCTATAGTTAAATGAAAGCAATAGTTATTATTAATTTTTTTTAGCAAAACTACGCAAAATAGAGAAACCAACCAGCACTTAAGAAAATTTGTTTCAAACCTACATATTTATATAATTTAGACCAAGGGGATAGGGCAGGCCTAACCCAGGGCCTACATTGTTTTCTTCAGACCTATAACCTAGAGTTAAACATTGATTACCCTCAAAGGTAGTTGGGCAGATAAATTGTTTGATGACCTAGGTATCTGTCATGTCCCCTTTTTTATTTTCTCTATAGCATAGCTAGGATGGATTTCCAGGGCACAGGATGATCAGGTTAGGGGAGCAAGATTATTTCATCAGGGGTATCAGAGGATTTTCGATGGTTTTTTATGGAATCTGATGGCATTCACTTGGAATATGCCATCATACACACATTCTTCCTTTCATTCTGTTGCATTCCAAAAAATTTAAAAAAATCAAGTTATTAATGGGTTTGACTTAATTAATTACACTTGAGGTGGAATTCCGGAAGGAATATTTGATGGAATACCTCAGTGTAATAGCTCGTTGGAACCAAAACAAGAATATCTATAGGATCGGATGGTTAGAAGTGGCTTCCAATGGTGAGAGATAGTAGGGTGGGTGGTTGACCATTTTCTGAGATTAAAAATGAGTTTAATTAGTCCCTTAATTAAATTAAAAGAGAGGAAAATATTTAGTTGAAGGAAAAATGGCCAAAAGTGACTTAATGAAATAAAATTAAATTAAAATTCACTTAGATGGAGTCAAAAAGGAGTTTCTAGAATAATATTAAAATAATCAAAATAAGATGTTTCTAGAGACTTGGATATCTATTTATGGAGTCTTTAAAAGGAGGAGGAAGAGCTCATTTGGGACATTTTGGATTCGAGCATTGTCTTATGTGAGAGGTTTGAGAACTTGGTTCTCTACTTCATTAGCCCTAGGACGAAATCCCTTAGGGATTTCAGTGAGATTGGATGAAATCCCACCTCATTAACTTGGTTGATTCACCCAAAATTCACAGGTTGCAACTATTGTTTTCACTTCAGATTTTGGAGGCCCAGATTCAACTTGTAGCAGATATTTGTGGGAGGCCATTCTCTCAGTTATTTCTAGCATTATATGTACTCTTCTATTTAATAAAATAAGGTTGAGTTTTCTGCATGATTATCTTATTGAATCTTCAGTTGTAGATTTCATTTCATGATTTTATTAGTTGATTTTATGGTTCAATTTGTGCAAATGGTTTAAAGAATTAACAGTTTAAATTTTTAAGCAATTGTTTGTAAAATTTTATATTTGGGATATTATAGTGATATTAGAACATGATTTTTGCTAGTTGTGGGTTAAAATCAAAGTTCTCGTATTTTCATATTGTTCATAAAGAATAAGGGAGCCAAGTTTGTAGAATAAAATCTTCAATCTATTTACTGAAGGATAATTGTTTCAGGTGTGTGAAAAAAAAATCCTGGACCAAATTTATCGCAAGGTTGAAATTATTCTTCTAGGTCGAAATTATTTTGCTGGGACGAATTCATCTTGCTGGGAAAAAAAGTATTTTGTTGGACCAAATTTATATTTTTATGCCAAGATTATTTTGTTGGGCCAATTTTTTTTTTTGGTCAAATTTATCTTTCTGGACCGGGATTATTTTGTTGGGCCAAATTTATCTTATGGTTCTACTCTACCGAATTTCTCTTGATGGGTCGAAATTATTTTTCTAGGTTGAGTTTATTTGCTGGAACACAATTTATTTGTTCGAGCCTTGTTTTTTTTCCAAATGTAGATTTAACTATTGGAGTTGAGCTTATTTTTTGGGCCCGATTTATCAGTCGTAGCCCACTTTATTTTCTGGAGGTTTTGCAAGAGATTTATCACATTTGAGCTGGTGATTTTGTTGTGAATTTGCAGGGCTAAAATAAAGTAACATTGTCGTACACATTTATCTTATTTGGAGTAGTGTGTAGAGCTTGGAAAAGTAGGAAATTCACACTAAATTGGGGCTTTCCGTACCTGTTGGAATCTACCTAAGATTTTTCTTGTTTTTTTTTGGGTTTTGTGAGAGGGGTCTGTGGTTAAAATTTCAGAAATTTTTGGGCAGTATTCAAGTTATAAATTAATATTCCTTGAAGAAAGCATTTATTTGTAAACTGGATAATTCACACCACTTGGTGGGCTTGATATTGACTTGGGGTTAAGCCAAACCATTTGATGAGTAACAAAAACCCACTACAAGTAGGTTCACCTTTCATTTGAACATATGAACCTGCAAACTTCAGATTCTGTGTCAAGCTGCAGATTCATAACTCTGAAATTCGATCCTGGGACCTATGGGTTATAGGCCCATTACGCTTCCACTACGCCACTCTAATTTGCACACATACATCCATATATATATTGAAAACACTTAACAAAATAATCGAGTTCTATAACTCGAACAGTACATGCTGGCTCACCTTTATATTTCATTCCAAGCTGAAATTAAAACATTTACAACCATAATCTATAATATATCGGTTCCGTTTAAAAGGGTTAAAGCCCGGGCATCTCGCGTTCTCGAGAACCGTTGATCGTAGACCAAACGGTATCGTTCTACAGAACTCACCCAACGTTATGCGGAATAACCATTGAGGCTCCATGGTTATCGTCCATGCAGCTTCTCGACACAAACGTCGTCGAATCTCTGATCCATCTCATCGGACGAAAATCGCATTAAATTTACTTTTTGACTTTAACGCTCAGAAGTTATGCGATATTGGTGGTATTGGGCTTATGACGTGTCATGTCATAATTGGATCGCATTGGTCTCAATGAAAACCACTCTCATCCTAATTGCCATGCGAACCCCGTGGTTTCGGTTTCAAAAACCACTCACTCTTCAAACGTTCACTTTAGAATGCGTTGACTGGAATTTATGTTGCGTTCTTTGATTCACTTCCGCTTCACTCTGAATTCTTCCTTCTGCGCTATTAACTCAATAAACAGTGATCAATTCTGAATAACCAATCTCAAAATGAAGAAGTAGAACATATTCGATGTCCTCTCCAACTTTACACCGAGTTTATATACATTTAACTTGTGCTCATCTCAGGGCTGCACATGTAGCATCATTCCAATCGTGCAGTTTCAGATTACATGACCCCATGCAGGTTCTAATCTGCCATACTCTGCAACAATCTCATACAACGATCTTCTATTGTGTTAGATCGCCATCGATCCTTACAGTGATCGATGGTGATTCAAAATTCTCATAGTTCAATTACTTACATACATAAAATTAACATCCAATTCAAGGGTAGAATTCCACACAACCATATTTCTATTATATATACAAAACTGGATTACAATCTAAGGCATTTCATCCTTATTCATGCATTCCCTTGCAACTACATTTCATTTGCTTACACTCTCCTCACACAATACAGACTCGCTTATAAAGACTTACAAAAGCATGAATCAGTTAAGATCCACAAGATTTCTCCTGAAATTTCTCAATAGAATTAGTTAAGATCCATAAGATTTCTCCTGAAATCGCTCAACAGATTTATCATAAACCTTTGGTTACATAAATGACGGATAATTATAATTTAATTAACCCTTATCATTCCAGCAAATTTATAATCTGTTTTAACAGATTTTACCCTTTTTTTGCCAATGCATGTCTGCATTTTCTCTCTTTCAGCTTCAAGTTCCATCCTTAATTCAAGGGTGCTCAGATGCCCCTATATCAGACTCACGAGGCACAAAATTTTATGACCTCCTGGTCATATGTCTTCTACAACTGTCAACAATTCTACCCATGTCATCTGTTGAACTGCTCCTTGTGATCTTCCTGTAACAACAAGCTTGAACAATTCTACCCACATCCTTTGTGGAATTGTCCTCTGTGAGCTACAAAAAAACCTCTGCAATAGCAAGTCCTCCTTGCTACCAGATACCTCACTAAGCTTCTCTCTTGAGCTCAGTCTTTCAGCATCTCTTTGGTTTGCTCCTATGGAACCATTGAGCACTCTTGCTCTAGGTTTCTGCAATCTTCTCACCTTCCTCTGTTGCTACCTTCACAAAATATAAAAATCACAAGCTTACAAATCTTCAGCAAAACTGTACCTCTTCTTTCTTCACATGCAAAAAATCCTTTCTGTAGGAAATCGTTTCCCGCTCTGATACCACTTGATGAATAAGAGAAACCCACTACAAGCATGTTCACCTTTCATTTGAACATATGAACATGCAAACTTCAAATTATTTGTCAAGCTGTAGATTCATAACTCCGAAATTCGATCCTGGGACATATGGGTTATAGGCCCATTACACTTCCGTTGCGCCACTCTGATTTGCACACATATATCCATATATATATATATCGAAAACACTTAACAAAATAATCAAGTTCTATAACTCGAACAATGCATGTTGGCCCACCATATATTTCATTCCAAGCTGAAATTCAAACATTTAAAACCATAATCTATAATATATTGGTTCCATTTAAAAGGGTTAAAGCCCGAGCATCTCGCATTCTCGAGAACCGTTGATCGTAGACCAAACGGTATCGTTCTACACAACTCACCCAATGTTATTGTGGAATAACCACTGAGGCTCCACCGTTATCGTCCATGCAGCTTCTCGACACATATGTCGCCGGATGTCCGATCCATCTCATCGGACGACAATCACATTAAATTTAATTTTGGACTTTAATGCTCATAAGTTATGTGATATTGGTGGTATTGGGCTTATGACGTGTCATGTCATAATTGGATCGCATTGGTCTCAATAAAAACCACTCTCATCCTAATTGCCATGTGAACCCCGTGGTTTCAGTTTCAAAAACTACTCACTCTTCAAATGTTCACTTCAGAATGTGTTGACTAGAATTTATGCTGCGTTCTTTGATTCACTTCCGCTTCACTCTGAATTCTTCATTCTGCATTATTAACTCAATAAACAGTGATCAATTCTGAATAACCAATCTCAAAATAAAGAAGCATAACTTCTTCAATGTCCTCTCCAACTTTACACCGAGTTTATATACATTTAACTTGCGCTAATCTCATGGCTCCACATGTAGCATCGTTCCAATCGCGCGGTTTCAGATTACATGACCCCACGCAGGTTATAATCCACCATACTCTGCAACAATCTCATACAACGATCTTCGATTGTGTTAGATCGCCATCGATCCTTACAATGATCGATGGTGATTCAAAATTCTCATAGTTCAATTACTTACATACATAAAACTAACATCCAATTCAAGCACAGAAATCTACACAACCACATTTCCATTATATATACAAAACTAGATTACAGTCTAAGGAATTTCAGCCTTAGTCACGCATTACCTTGCAACTAAATTTCATTCGCTTACCCTCTCCTCACACATTACAGACTCACTTATAAAGACTTACAAAAGCGTTAATCAGTTAAGATCCATAAGATTTCTCCTGAAATCGCTCAACAGAATCAGTTAAGATCCACAAGATTTTTCCTGAAATCGCTCAACAGATTTATCATAAATCTTTCGTTACATAAATGACGGATAATTATAATTTAATTAACCCTTATCATTCCAACAAATTTAGAATCTGTTTTAACAAATTTTGCCCCATTTTTTCCAATGCCTGTCTGCATTTTCTCTCTTTCAGCTTCGAGTTCCATCCTTAATTCAAGGGTGCTCAGATGCCCCTACATCACCATTTATGTGTTTTTATGGGTTTTGTGTGAGGATCCTCAAATTAAATTCTCAGAATTTTTGGAGTAGTATTTAGGGCAGAGACACCAGTTCATATTTAGCAGCAACAACATAATTTCTAGGTAGTGTGAATTAATTATTTGGGCTATTTTTTTGGGCCAAATTTATCTTGTTGTGCCAAATTTATCTTGCAAGGCCGAAATTATTTTCCCGGGCTGAATTCATCTTGTTGTGCTGAAATTATTTTGCTGGAGCCCAATTTATTTTCTTGAGCCTACTTTATTTACTAAGGTCCACTTTATTTTTCGAAGTCTAATTTATTTTTCAGAGCCAAATTTATATATTGGGGTAGAGTATTGTGAGTTTTCATGTGTTGGCTAAATTATTATATTGGTATGTTGATTATTGATGCCATGTGAAATTGAGTAGAGGTTGAGTCAGATTTTGTACAACATCATCACCTTTGTTGCAAAATTATGGGATTTGAGGAGAATTTTGAAAATCTCAGAAAAACCTTTAATGAATTTGAAAGAAGATGATACCAACAAAAATTTGAGAAATTACTTACAATTAGTGTTTGGGGCTATAATGCTTCCTTGGATCAAAGAGAAAACAATAGGCCCTTTTCAAAGGAGGTGCATGCTATCATACAACTAGAGAAAATAAGGGATTTGTAGAAGGAGTGGGAGGTAGGGAATTAGCTCTTTTCACTTGGATATGATTAGAAGAACCTAAAGATGACCACAAAAAATTTCCTCAATATGGAGAAGCTAAATTCACACCTTTCTAAAGTAATCCAATCAGATTTGAGTGCCTTAAATTGGTCACTCAAACCAACAATGCTTGCTTTTATTCAGTCAATATTATTGGGGCACCCTTGTGAAGGGATTATAATTATAGTAGCCTTCGATCTCAGTGAGATTATTATAATAACTTCACATATGCTTCCCTATAATGATGAGATTATGAGAAATTTTTTCCAGCTAATAGAAGATAATCTTTAGGATTTGTGTAACATATTGGGTCTTGGTATTGAGAAGAGGCTCAACATCTTAGAAATCATAGCTGGAGTCATGGGTAACCATGATGACATTTGTAGGATGCTACAGTCCAGGTTGTTGGCCATTTGGAGGACGGAACAATTTATCTCACTCTATGCTTATGAACTAGCTGAAAGGTTAGTTAAGAAAAATTTAAAATTGTGTAGGAGATGATTGACCCAGGAGGAGTTGTGAAGGATTGGTGGTGACCAACCATGCAACATGAATGTGGTAAGGAGGAAGGGTCTTTGCTTCATCTAAAAGGAACCTTGGGGACCTGAACACTCATGCATGGGTGACACCAAAGAGATGACAAGGGTATATCAAGAGGATATTCCTTCTTAATTTTAGGATGATGATTCTTCTTTGGATGAGTCCATGGGTTCATACAAGGATGCCTCTAAGGACCATGAGCATTCATGTGGGGTTGTTGAAATTAAGCTACATTTGTCTTCTGGTGTATATTGTGAGAAACCAGTGGATCATATGGGATATATTCAGGGTGATGAGTCACCAATGATGATTCAACATGAGCAATATATGGTGGAGCATGAGTTACCTAGGGAGGATGATATGCACAATATGCATGATGAGCCTTTTATGGAGATCCAGTTGGAGGTTCATGTTGATCCCATGATATAGGAGGATGAGCAACCATCTTATGGAATAGCCATTGATGAGGAGCACACAGATGCACATACAACCAAAAAGGTTGTAATACTAGCAAATACACACTACCACATTTCGGGTTAAAATCCGATGGCAGAATCCGACAAACGGATAAAATCGGAACCGCCGTCAGACGTATAATGTAATTTTTTTTTTTTTTTTTAGAAGCCCGATGATCATCAAATATTTGACATTAATTACATAGAGTCGTATATTCTACGATCAAAATTAATGGAATTTTACTGGCCAAATTTTGGCATTAATGCCATTTTACCGTTGTGCAACATTTATCCACAAGGAAATTAATTTATATATATGTAGGGTCGAATACCTATTTAAAAGTTCCATATTCTTGTTATACATCCCATGCTTTTAAAATGTTACAGGCCTATTTTGAGGTTAATTTTGATTGATAATGATCACTAAAAGCTATTTGGTGAGGAAAAATGTCAGATAAAATTCCTCAAGGATTGGGCCAAGGATACATGGGATTGACATCGGGGGCTTCAAAGGATATAAAATGTTATTTCCCTTGTAAAAGGTGCAAGGGCTTGAAAGTAAGGAGAATTTTAATAACAACATCTAAAAAGAATTGTAGAACTTATGGACACACTGAAGGCGAAGATGAAAATCATCCATTAGTAAATACTTATTCATTGTCATCCATTAGAACATAAGAGACTTGTTCTTTATATTTCTTATACATGCCATAAGAGACTTGGTCTTTAATTAGTTCAAATATATAGTCAATTTCACAAGTGACAATCTTCCAAAATATTCATTTTGTGTTTTATGCATTGAGAAAAGAGATCATGATGAGTTCTAGGTAGTTAATTTTAAATTAATATAATTTACGTTTTTTCATGAATATTTATATCAGGTAATTTGGAATTAATATTTATGCTAGGTAGTTTGGAATTAATATTTATGGTAGTTTGAAATTAATATTTATGTTAGGTAGTTTTGGCATTCATCAAAGATCTCTCTCTCTCTCTCTCTCTCTCTCTCTCTCTCTCTCTCTCTCTCTCTCTCTCTCTCTCTCTCCAAAACTAACCTCCTCTCCTCATTGGTGCGCTATGTTTCTCATTTGTTCAAGTTTCTATTGCTAGGATTTCATTTTTCCCTCCCTCATAGCACTAGGTTTTCCAAATTCCTTCATTCCTAGCACTATATTTTTAAATTGTCCTTTTCATAACACTATATTTTCCACTTTTTTTTAACTTTATAGTGCTATGTTGTTTCTCATATACCTTGGTTTATAGTGCTAAGATTCCTCCTTTTTTCCTTTCCAGTGCTAGGAATTCAAAATGTGCCCTTTTTTAGTGCTAGGCTTCCTAATTTCGCTTTATTCTAGCATTAATTTTGTTAGTTAGACTTCTTTCTAGTAGTAGGATTTGAAATTAGGCTATTTTCTAGTAACATTGATTTTGAAATTGTACCCATTTCCAGTGCTAGGAGTCTCCAAAAGTCCTCATTCCAACATTGATCAATTTCACATTTGTTCCTTTTTCCAGTGCTAGTTTTTGAAATTGTCCTCCTTTTCACATCTCCTCACTTTTTTACTCAAAACATCAGTTTTCACCTCAAGGGATTTGATCCCTCTCGACGCTTCATAGAACTAGAGTTAGATGGGTCTATATTGGTTTCTATTTATTTTCACTATTACATGATCATATTATTAAACTCATTAAATCTAAATAGTTAGATTGATTTCTTAATATATTCAATGGAATCATTCCCATTAAGGGTATTTTTACTTTTATTATTATGAACGTGTAAGTTTTAAGTTGAGCCATATGCAAATCATGATTAGTTAACTCGCTAGGTTGTCTTTGTCTAGCTCTTTCTTGTCTTTATTTTCATATATTGTATTTGTTAATATTTCTATCGTTTAAATATTTGCAATAGATGACTAATATTATTATATTGATTGTAATTGTCTAGTATGGTGCTCCTAGGGCATTCCTCGACGAGGAAGAGGTCCTTGTAGTACAAGCGTCTGTTCAAGAACATGAAGCGAATATTGAGCTGGATCAAGCTAATGATCCTATGGAAGAAGATAATGATGTTGATAACACATTGGATGAAGATTAGATGAATAGATTGGTCCAGGAGAAATTTAATAATGTTGCAGGAAGGGATGATGATGACGACCTTTATGTTGGTAGTTATGATATGCCTGTACTTGAGAGGGGAACTCAACCTCTTTATGAAGGCTCATAAACATCTCTTCTCTTTGTTGTATTGCTTTTGGTCAAATTCAAGGTGGTGAATGGTTTATCAAACACATGTGGGTCACAACTCTTGAGGTATGTAATATATTTTGTGACATTTAGTACATCATGATAAATCGATTATTTTTTCCTTTGTTTTCAATGTTACTATGTCAATCACCATTTGTAACATTATTTTAATGCAATATGTATATTGTTTACATTAACCATCGCTACTGATTTCTGATGTATTATATTGTTAGGTGAATATCTGTTACCACCGTCAAATGTTTTACCTCGCACATACCGAGATTTGCATGCCATTATGAAAGATATTGGAATGGAGTATCAAGTTATTCATGCATTTCCTAATGATGATATTCTCTATTATAATGAACATGCGTTGAATTATAAATTCCCAAAATGTGATGAGAGTAGATATTAAAATGATAAAGTAACAAAAAAGGTGCCTCACAAGGTTCTTCGTTATATTCCCATAATTCCACGTCTGCGAAAATTGTTCAGGTGCAAAAACATAGCACAATTTATGGATTACCATGAAACGAAAATAATTCAAGGTGATGTTCTTTGAATTCCTGCAGATGGATCTACATTTACAAATATAGAGGAAATATGGCCAAATTTTAAAGATGAACCTCATAATCTTAAGCTTTCATTAGTAGCTGATGGAGTCAATCCATTTGGAGAGCTAAGATCTATTTACTCGGTGTGGCCCATTTTTGTTATCAACAATAAAATTCCTCCTTCGATGTTAATAAAGAGGGAGCACATAATTTTGACAATGGTTGTTCCAGGTATTATTTTGTTTAGAATAAATATATTTGTTTACAAAACCCTCTTATATGTTCATTTACTTGTAGTTTAACTTTTTGCTCCCTTTTGTTGTCTTGACAGTCCCTGACATGCATTGACACACCCTTGCACATCTTGGCATGCCTTATCACTTGGCACATCTTAGCATGTTTGACATGTATTCCCACTATCTAGCACATTAAGGGGGTGAAGAGAGATGTAGTCCTAAAGTAGGTCAAGTACGAGGGCCGAGTAAGGGTTGCTAAAGGGAGGTCATGATCATCCTCCAAGAGCAAGATCATCATGTGAGGGTTTAGAAGAATGTTGCATACCTTAATGGTCGGTTTGCGCTAGGAAGTAGGATGGCATATTGTTGGTTCTCTTATGGCAGATCAAGCTTAAGAGAGGTTTCTCATGAGAATCTGGGCATGTGATTTCGATGGTGTCTTTGTGTGAAAGCCACATCAAATTTTGAAATGTTGAAATTTGCAACAAGAAATGGTGAGATTGGAAACCAGAAAGGACAAAAAAGAATGCACCCACATTGGTGAGGAATTTTGATGCACCAGGAGTGAGGAATGTGGGGTGTCTAATTTATTTTTACCTTAAATAAATTGGACAATAAATTGTAATTTCATCTCATAACAACTTGTGTCAGTTAATTAAGTCATGATGACCAATTATTCACCGAGATTATCCTGATTACACACTATTTAAGCTTCATGCATAATACATAACCTCTTCTACAATTGATCATCAATTTGCGGAAATTAGAAGCAGTCGCATGCGCACATTAAAACATAATCAAGCACACATATAACACAGTATGTAATGAGGAAAGCTTACAGCTGAAAACCCCCAACTATCTGTATATTATAATGATAGAGAACATGTAACAATACATAGCACAAAGCTCCTCACATCTCTCAGCACTATCTCACATGCTACACACAAACTAGCTCAGATATGAAAAAGTCACAAATTCAAATCTCTTCCACCTGTCTGCCTGCCTCTATTGCGCAATCCAAGATGAATAATGATGAGATCCAAGTTCGAATCCCACTAGCTTGTACTGCGCAATCCTCATTGGCAATCTCAATCAATGTATGTGCAAATCTCATGCACAGCTATAGTCACAATTGATAGTAGACTCACCCTTTCACCCACCTCTAACACTGGTCTCCACTGAACTGTCCATGCATTGCAGTTAGCTGATGTATTCTTTAGTTGATTTATGTGTTAATAATTAGTGAATTAATTAATAATTAAATCACACCACTCATCACTAGTGTATTTATCAGTTAGACTAAATACAACTAGTTCAACTAAGTTAAACCGAACACAACTCCACCAACTGTCTCATCAACTCCACCAAACTCTGCCACATGAGTTCTAACGGAAGTCAACCATGCAATAGCTCAACTAATCCCTAGGAAAAGCGTATTTCCTTCTGTCAGCTGCATGTGCCACATCCAAGCATCAAACTGAAGGGCTCCAAGAGGATAAGATAATGTTTACAGTCCAAATATTATTAAGGGCTAATAATATTTGATTGATCTATTTTTAGACTGGCAGTCTAAAAGTAGATTCCGCCCAATGTCTAAAAATAGAGGTCCATCTATTTTTACCAACTTGACCAACCATCCAAAAATAGCATCCTGCAACTCATAGACCATGATCCATATGTCTAAAAATAGACATAGTCTAAAAATAGACTTTGTGACAAAAATCACTTGTGTGGACCCCACCTAGTTTAGGTGATCACTTTCCAACTAGGATCAGGAAATATGTTTCAGGATGCCTCCTTCACTGTTTCTTGTTGCCATCTTCAACGCTCCCTCTCAACAAGAAAGGATTGTCTTTGCATGCGACATGCAACTCCATGAGTTCGCCCTGCAACCTTCACAAGCGCCATGCAACTCCATGCATCTGCTCTGCAACTCCTCTGAAACTGAATAGGCTCCAAACAACTCAATCAATCTGATGCATCTATCATCAAAGTCTTTGACTTCTGCTGGGCCCAATTGCACATGTCATTAGGAACCACTGCGCTGTTGAACTCTTGCACCCATGCACTTTGCACTTGCTGTCAACTCTGATTCGCGCTCCAGTATCTGACATTGTCACTTTGATTTGCTTGCATCAATCCAACTGATCATGCTACTGCTGCGCTGTGGGCACCTCGTAGCCAGGTTCAATTCATGAGATCCACACCATCTCATGAATCCTGCCCAGAAATCTCCTATTGGGATTATTCATGCATGTCGCCCCACCTCTCACCTGGTGGTATAGCTACATGCACTCCCTCTGCCCATTTGGCACGAAATTTCTCTGCATGAGTGGTTTCTTCCACTCCATGATCCTCATCTTGTGGCTGCTCCACATCCCGAGGTTCACTATTACCTGCATGTAAAACTTGCTCCCTCTTAAGGTACCCTCAGTGGAAAAACATGCATAAATATTTGTTGCTAAGTCCCTTAAATGTGAGATGTTGCCACTTGTCAATTGTGCCTCTTGTTGATGATGAAACCGACACCCTAGTTTTGTAAGGATCACCAAGTGTCATTTTGCATCAACCCAAGGTCGTTTCCATTGTCACCTTAGCAACGAATCCTCTCACTTTAGATTAATTATTGAATCCTAGGGGTGTCCCAAAGCGCAAATTTATGGGGACTCTTTTATGTGACTAGATCACTAGCTAGCATTGAAAACCATCTTTACATTGTATGGTTCAACATCTTGATGATTCTTGTCCTATTGACCACAAATTTTGTATTCATTATTGCTTTCATCACAACACCTACAATAGATATTGATGGTGTTCATAAGCCTATTTCTAGTTGTGATAAGTGGATTAGGGGATCCCTTATCACAACCCATTACCCCTAATGCGTTTACTCTATGAGCCAAGGGAGACCAAGGGTGTACTTATAGGGGCATTGAGACCAAATTTGGGGGGTCATAACATTAGGAAAAGTGGAATGACATAACCAAAAAGTTTATAGGGGAGGGGGGGGGGGGTATCTTATGGTGTATTGAACGGGCCAAGGGGACACAAGGGTAGCATGTATGTGTAGAAGTCAAAGGTGCAAGCATGGTTTACTAAGATCTACAATCCTAGCATTAGAGAATGAGAAAGGGGCTTAGGACCTAATTTCATAGGGCCTAGGGGACCTAGAGGGAAGGCAGCAAGAGAAATTGATAGGGGAACCCAAAATAGTGGTGATAAGGGGATTAGGAGTCCAATTATCACAAAAACATAAGCCCTTAACCCATAACCACTAAATTCCCTATTCCCTTAACCCCCAATCCATATTCCCTCCGTGGCTGCCAAGAGACTTCTCTAACAGTCCTGTCCTAGGACACCCATTCATTGTGAGATCTGCTCCTAGTTGGGGTTTCTTAACACCCAAGAGAACCCCAACACATGGCTCCCACAGGTTGCATATGAATTTGATCCTATCACCAATCATTACACTGGTTAGGGCTTCTAACCAACACATTAGCCCTCCCTTCTTTGCTTCCACAGGTTGTACTAAAATGTTCCAACTGTCCAAACTAGGACCAACAATTTAACACAAAAAACATACCTCCACTCCCTTTTGGATTCCCTTGTGACTTCTTTGATAGTGTTGCACAACTTATACCACCTAGCTGCAAAGTGGGTATGGTTATACCACCTAGTCATGACCCTTAGAGAGAGGTTTGTCTCTGCAATATATACCATAGATTTGGAAGATGGTTTGCAGAACTATGTATGGAGATAACAAATCCAAAGAAGGTGGAACTTGAGTAGAAGACGAAGTAGAAGTAATGTGCCATATGAGAAATGGATTGACATGAAGAGGAGTTGATTTTGGTGGACTATCCATGTCATTTTGGACAAAGTTCTAAAGCAACCTATAAACAGTTAGACAATGGACTTTTAGTGGATGATTTGTGACCCTAGGTCAAGCATCTACAAATTTTTAGAAGGATGATAAGAGGAGTAGTTCAAATTTGTTCATAGATTGTACAAAAAAGAATTGGTACACAAGAATAGTGATTTTGAGAGGTACTCAAATCGCTATTAGGTAGCATATTTGAAGAGCCCTAGATGAGGCCAGCGTTGTGTCCATTAGATTAGTAAAATAATTGATTGTGGTTGGGAAAATTGATGGCAGTCCAAGTATATTTGGATGGTCGTTAGGTGATATTCAAAGAAGAGCCCTAAGTCTTGTACTTGTGAAGGAAACATAACTGGTATAGTCATTAGCATATTTGAAGAGCCCTAGATGAGGCCAGCGTTGTGTCCATTAGATTAGTAAAAGAATTGATTGTGGTTGGGAAAATTGATGGCAGTCCAAGTATATTTGGTATGGTCGTTAGGTGATATTCAAAGAAGAGCCCTAAGTCTTGTACTTGTGAAGGAAACATAACTGGTATAGTCCAATCTAGAACCCTTTTCTAACCTAATATGTCCTTGCCTCTTGATGGATAGTCCTACGCAAAAAGTGGAAGCTTATAGTTTTTAGCCAGGTGCCCATACATATGGCCCCGCCTACACCTAAAATGTATTCCTTCATAACCCAATATCTGAATACACTACACCCCAATCCCGATATCCATGCCTTCTATTGGCCTGTGACCACACACAAAGTGGAGAAGGAGAAAGGAAGGGAAATCCTAACTATCAAAGTGTTTAAAATGATTCTATCTGCCTTTTAATTTAGTTGAAAGAGGAAAGTGTCGTTGATTAAGTGTGATGGTGAGCGAAATCCATACTTCCCTCATTCATTCCATCTACCCCTTCCTACCCTGCTTGTCTCTTGTGGGTTCCTTCTCCATTCTCTCTCAACGCCTCTGCATATTTTTTAGGTTTTTGCTCATTGTTTTATACTTGGCCCATTTAAAATCCATCAAGCCACATAGCCTCCTGAGCACTCATGAATATAGGAAATTCACATGAATTAGGCTCAAATGGTCTTCTCCATCCTTGAATCACCAAAACCATTATTCTCTTGACCCATTTTATGTTAGAGGCATTCATATAGTTGTCCATATTTAACCTCTGATCTTAACATGTCCTAGGCACTAGTATTTTGCAACTCAAGGCTATCTCTAGGAGCTACAACACCTTCTATGAGCCCTTATCTGAGGTCCATATTAACCAAAATATGGGTGTATGTCTTAATTCCCATCTCTAAATATGTAGATTCATGGGCTAGATAAGATCCCAATGAGTTACCTATATCTTTGAACATTAGGGTGTCTCGATAGTTAAGAGGGAGACTTGGAAGATGAACCTAGATTGGGGCCATATCTAGTCTCTCCTACTTTGCATCGAAGAGGAACATCTAGAAATTGACAAGGATAGGAGATGAATCAATTTTCTAAACCATTTGTTGTACCTCTCGGGTTTCTGCTACATCTTTGAAGCACAAATGAATCCAACCTTGGGCTAATAGCGACACCTCTGGAGGAAATTTTACAATAGGTAAGATTTCCTTGTCTACCCACACATTTAGGGTTGAGGACCTTAATTTTCAACCCCTTACTTACCCCGCCAAGTATTTTTGGGACATTTCCTTAGTCTTTTGAATGGTGACGTTGACTCCCAAAAATAGAGAACGAAGGAATTTGTTCTTCTTCTTTACACTAAAATGGATTTTCCACTTCCTTGCTTTCTCAGATTCATTTTGAATCATAACTCATTCTTATTCACAAGGGTGTTTCTCCCTGAAAACCACAAGCCCATTTATGATGTTAGTTTGACCTTCTTCCGTTGTCGAGGCAAGGCTCTCCTTCACTAGCTTGCCGAAGGAGGGCGAGGCCGATGGCACTTGAGATGAAGGACATACAAGAAAACTATCCAGAGAGGCTTATGAGAGTGAAGAACCCCCACTGTGTTCAAAAAATTCTGAAAACCCTAAGGAAGTAGTAACACATTATATGTCTTCCTCCAATATTTAGGACAATAGGGAAACTAAACTTAGATCCAAACACCCCAAGAAGAGTTCTCTAGCCCCTAACAAACGTCCTCAGGCCCTGGGCTAGCCGAAACTAAAGGACCCAAATAGTGCATGGCTGGAGTAGGGGTTAGGGCCTTCGAACCGCTAGACAGTTGCCTATTGAATTCTTAACTTTGCTTTCTAAAGATCTGGTAGGCCCAGAAACGACAGTATGGTGACCTTCTAAGTTGACTTTGAAATGCGAATGGATAAAATCCTTGGAACTAGACCAAATTTGTTGAAAACCCCCCTCCTCTAGTTCATAATCCACCAACTCCTCCTCCTCCTCCATGTGGGTCCAATAGTAAGCAATCAAAATGTCATCTAAAAAACATATTTGATGAATAATTGCGTGTCTTCAAAGGGTTTATCATGGCCACCATATTTGTACAAAATATATATCATGTGGATAAAAAACTCATTGTTGCCATTTAATCTTATTTTGCATTTTGACAAGGATATCAGAGATCACATTGTCTAGATCCTGTTCACTCTTTGTCAAAACTACGACCCTTTCTCCGCCTGCAATTTTTCCTTGGGCCTCTAGGGTTTCTCCAGTGTTGAATTCTTCTCACATGGTCAAAACGTTGTAATGTTATCTTTAACAGTTAGAGTTTGTCAAAATAAAATAAAAATTAAAAACATAAAATTAATAATTAACCCAATCTAGATATATTTTAACTCTAGATCTACCAAGGCCGAGAGAGAGGAATTAAATCTCTTGAAATGCAAAATTCCTTAGATTTGATTTCTATAGACATTTAATAGATTGGAAGTTAAGATATATCTAGATTAATCATATACCATGAAAAAAATAAAATAACATAAAAAATATAGAGTGATTTGCAAACCCAACATAGCATCCACCTTTGTTTTGAAAAATATTAAAATATTTACCATATTTGAATAAAGTTTAAGAAATTTAAATATTTATTATATTGGAATAATTTTTTTGTTGTTGTTGGTTTTTTTTAAAGGTTTTACCCTTTCGATTAAAATGCTTTGACTCATCCGAAAATAATTTTCCCACTCCATTTAAATTTCAATAAATTTGAAGAGGGGTTGTCGTGGAGTATTGGCGGGCAAACAAAAGACATAACGTTCTGTTACCAACCAAAACAGTAGAGCACAGCTAGAGCTGCAGGAGGGGAACCTGAAAACCCTCTCATCGATATTCAATGCATTGAAGAGTTCGACTCGAGCACGATTATTCAGTTTCAAGAAGAAGAAGGCCACCCTCCTCCTCCATCTGTTGAGAGGTCTATGAGAAGGTAAGAGTTTAAACAATTATTGCATGTATAATGTAGCTTCCGTGCCATGAAAATCAGAAATTTTGGTTTCGACAGGGTCAATATTGCATATCTTGAGTTTAGAGAAATGATTGATGTATTGAGTATTGAAATTTGAGATATTCAACCCTGAGCTTTGGAACATTGATGTGCATATCAGACACAATTTTAGATGTGTCTGTGCTAGTGTATATTGATTTACATTTGATATTAGTGCGAGTAATCTCATTTGTTGTGGAGTTGACTTTGTTTAGTTTGGAGGCTTTGTAGGTTTTTGTCATTTGGTTTAGAAATGCAAGTGTGCATTTTGATATGCAATTTTGTCTTGCTTTGTATCTTTGTTACTCTTTGATGTTATTTATCTCTGGGAACTTGGAAGCATAGAGAAGGAATGGAGTTAATGCATGCCATTGGGTTCTTATTCCATTTCTGATTTGTACATTGTCGTGGATGTTCCACCGGATCTTCATAACAAATTTTATAATATTATACAGTCTTTTACTAGCACTATTCTACTCAAGATTGCAGACTTCATATCATTAGATTTAACACAGAAATTACTGAGAATCAGCTAAAAGTGAAATGAAGGAAACAAATAATTACACACCATCCATACATTGAATACAAGATATACCCTAGGAAAACCCAATACAGGATGAACCCAACTAGGAGAGGCCTATGCTTTGCTCTTTTCTTATGTGGATGAAAAGTGAATACAAAGAAATGGGTACTCACACTGGCAAAATGTGGATGCTACATGATTTCCTTCTTCCTCTGTCATGCTTCAATCCCATAACTATGAACATAATATTGAAACATAACTATGAAATAGATATAAATGTAGAGAACATAGAGAAACACTTTACACAACTTGACTCATTTGTAGAGAGTTGAAGAAGTTACATGGTCACTAGGTGTTGTGGTTTGTCTCATGAGGATCACTTTTTCTTTCTAATATAGATCCACCCAGTTCTGTTGACATGGGTTAGTGGCATTGTGATATATTGATTTGTGAAAGGGAATCATGAACGCAAGGTTGTTAGGACTAAGCTTTTCCTTTTTCGATTCACGAAGATGCTTTAAACCTCAAAAGAGATTTGATGGCACCAAAGTTGAGTGTGTCTCCCCACCACTACCAAGGGGAACTTGCATAGGTTTCTTTTCTTTCGGTTGAGCCATTTCTTTCTTGGAGCACATATGTTTCCCTGTATTACTTACCATCCTTTGGGATTTTTCCTATGTCCATTGGATGTAGAAGATGTTGGTGAAGAATCAAGATGAATAGGTTTCTTGGAGGTGTACAATTTGTTGGCATGATCTACATCTAAATTTTGTGCTTTCAATGTCTAACATTTCGGTAAAAGTGAGATCAACCCATTATATGAGCAACTAGTTGGGAAACTCACAACTTAGGTTGAGCACTACACAGATATGGGTAAAGATGTTGAGCCCATGACAATATGAGCTCCATTAACTTTAATAAAATGATTCTGGGAGTTTTTAATAGTTGCAAGAAAATTAGGATACCATAAGTGAAGAGGAGGTTTGGAACTCTTACGTAGACCAGATTTGCTGTAATAATCATGGTGTTTGGATCAAACTTTCAGAAATAGGGATGAAAGGAGAGGTGCATTTTCCCCTAGAAATAGGGTCCTAGGTTGAATTTCTTTTTCCTATCCACCATGGCCTTAAAAATTACAATGAAGTAACACTTGGAATGGAGGAAGAGCTCATCGTTGGTAATCTAGGTTTGATTTTTCCACCCATGAAGCATTGTTGTAGATGGCCAAAGCCCATTCAAAGGACAAAGAGTGCCATCCCTTCAATACAAAAAGTTGTGGGCATATACATGCAAGTTCCAACACTGGAATGTCCTTTGATTTCTCCACTATAAAGGCAAAATATAGGGGCGGCTTTTTCTTTGAGGGAATAGAAAGCCTAGGCTTCACCTCATCCTTGAATTGATGGGATTGGGAGGAGGGCATATTTTTGCATAGGGATCCTCCAAGAAGGCTTGAAACTAAAAGCACGATAGCATCCTTGCTTATGCCAAAATCCACGAGAAAGAAACTATCAAGGAGTTGCCTTCTTGCATAGAGTCGTTTCTAATGGCTTGGAGGGAACCTTGTCGTTGTTGTATCCATGAATTCAATATAGAGATAGAACCCATGGATTTCATATGAAAATAGAAGGATTCCCCTCAATGGGACCTCATAAAGACTTGAAGATCTGCAGTGACTTTGCCTCATTTTTTAAGATTTGTGTTAGATAGGAGTGCAATGGTGTTAGTTGAATGAAGACCATATTAGAGCTGAAAGTCTTATCTAGTGTTTGTAAGTTGCGACTCTTAAAATGAGATGGTGACACCTTGTTTGGCTTGAAATTCCATGTATATAGCCGGTGACCACATGCTCTCTCTAGTTATAGTTTTAACTACCAATCCTAATGTAGTCCTAGTGCATCCATTGACTCCTTTTATTTTTGTGTTCATTTAATTAGGATTAACTACAACAAGCATGATGACAGAGCACTCATTCAATGTCTTATTGATCCATTGATGAGTTTTTTTAATGTATCAAATGCAGGATCAACTATAATTTGAGATTTGAGCTCAAGATAGACTTTGTCAAATTTGAATCTAATGTTGACACTGGCATTTGAAGCAATGGATTTACAAGCCCTTGATTTCATGAACTGTCTTGACTCTTAAATATTTGCGTAACTCCCTAGTTTCTTATATTAATCCCAAAAAAGAGACAACATGCAAATCTAAACTAGTTAATTAGTTGGCAAAAATGTTGTCATAAACCATGTGCAGAACAGTGTTTTATTGCTTGGAGGGATCCCCTCCCTTCATTATTTCTATGAATTTAATATATAAACAAAAAATGTGGATAATATGGAGGGGTTCCTCTGAAGGGGACCTCATAAAGACGTGAAGATCTGCTATGGCTCCCCCTTGTTTGAATTTTTATGTTAGATAGTATCGCAATTATAGTAGTTAGACAAAGGCCATACTAGATTGCTTGCCCTAGTGTTTGGCAAGTGAAGAATCTTCAAAATATATGGTGGCACCTCATTTGGCATGAGATGCTAGATATATCCACTAACAATATTCTCTGTGGTTACAGTTGTAACTACTAGCCCTAATGTGGTCCTGGCTAGGTCATTGACCCCCTTTGCTGTCATGTTCATTTATCTAGAGTTTGTTATTGTAGGCATGATGACAATGACTTCTTTACCCATTGATGTGACCCCTTTTGCTGTCATGTTCATTTATCTAGGGTTTGTTATTGTAGGCTTGATGACAACGACTTCTTGACCCATTGATGTGTGTCCTTGGTGTAATCAAAAGCAGGATTGGCCAGAATTTGAGCCTTGAGCTCAAGATTGACTTCGTCGAACTTGGATCTCATGTTGATGATGTCATTTGAAGCCTAAAGTGGGAGGCATCGGGCTTCTTACTATAGAAGACTTCTTCGGGAGTCTTGGAGTCCAATGTGGAATGCGGGCATCTATTTTGAACATACACAATGGCACAGGCAACTTCCACAATGGTTCTATTCTTCCTTTCAACAAAACCATTTTGCTCAAGAGTATACATAGTTGGATCAGCCAATCCTCCAAGTGTCACACACACACCCCTCAAAGACAGCTCCAAAAAGGTCAACACTGGTCAACAGAAAAAGTCAATGCAGAAATTCAACGCTGCGGTCTAGGGCTGTGGTCAAAGTTCACCCTTCTCCTCGGTCTTTTTGCTCTCTAATGCTGCCTCAAGAGATTGGATTTTCTGCACAAGAATGGAGGTCAAACTCCAAGCTTTGACCCACGGTCAACGCGTGTCAACGCACCAGCAAAGAGCCCTAAAGACAGTTCGCACTCCTTCCGCTTCAGATCCGCACATGTCATAGAGAGAGGCCTCCAAAGGCTGAATGAACCAATCAGATCACAAGAGGAAATGCGTGATGAGTTGATGATGAAATGGACATCATCTCTCTCCAATTTATATCCATCAATGAGGGTGTGTGACACATCTATTGGGCTTGCAAGCCTTCATTACAATTCTGGTTGACCTTGACAATTTGCACATGTGTGGAAAATAAAATCAAAATATAAGTTCTTCTCATCCAAACAAGATGATCTTTAGATCAATCTTGCACCTCTCCGAAAGAGGAATCCAACAAAAATATCATCATCATCATATGAGCAATGCAACATGGATTTTGGATCTAGTTGCCCAAAATTAACAAAATGATACCTGTAGTTTGATAAAAATTGATACCTGTGTCAACTCTTGCCCAGTTGATCATGTAATAGAAGTCTTCATCTAGCACAACATGATGATGCCAAGTAAATGAAAGCATTCCTTCCTATTCTATTGCTCACCACTTAACAATTTCTGGAACATGGCATTGAATTTATTCATTTCTGGTCCATTCTAATCTACTCAAGTGGTATATGTTGTCTTGATGTTACTTTCTTGATGTTGGAGATCCATTTTTGGCAATGGATACTCCACTTCCAATAGACATACCAGTTGTTGCAATACCATAAATCAATTTGCATATGTTGTTTAACACACTCACTAGGAGTATAAATAAATGATGTAGAAATACTTCAAACATTCTGGCCAATGCACCTGTCAGAGCATTATTTCCCATTTTTCGAAATGGACTCCTGGAGCTTGTCAATTGTAAATGAGTGTTTATTCCCAAATACTCCTCACTTTCAAGAGGGCCCGCCACCTATTTTTTGATCTATTATCAGATTTATATTTGCTATACCTATTTCCTTGAGTAGAAGAAATAGGTATTACAAACACACGCAATGAGCTATTAGAATGTCATATGTACTTTTTAGACTCATGAAACCTGGTTTGGTTAACAGAGTAAACTAATGAAACTTGGTTGGGTCTTGTATTACAAAAAATGTTGAACCATTGAGATGGCCAAAATTTTGTTGGCACCATATTGGAAATGAGGAATCCTGTCATGTTTGTATCCAATCCTTCTATGCAGTGTAAGTTTCCATAAAATGATGCATTGTGGGGTTGTTAGAGTGAAATTTAAAGTTCCTACTTGGGCACTTGAGGTGCTGTGAAACTCACAAAGGAGCAGTATGTGTAAAATAGGTTCTTTTCGTATTAAATTATTCTGAATTGCTTTTTTCCAGCAACTACAGTAAGTGGATATAGGTACTAGAGATTTTCTTTTTGCAGTTATGGCAAGAGGTCATTGTCTGGGCATATGCATGCTAGATAATAAACATAACAGTAACAAATTTATAGGACAACAAAACGAGAGAAAACCAAACAAATAGCATTAACTTCATTTTGAAAAGCACGATATATAGGTTCTTTGTGATCTAGATAACTCTTTAAACTTTCATTTTTACAAAGATTCATCACCAGATTCTCCAAATCCATCTTTGTACACCGATGCAATATTCTCTCCTCAACAATACACTTTATTATCAACTGATATGCAATCACTAGTTTGTCTTGGCCTATACTGTGAGATCATGATTAAGATCATAAAAGAAAAAAATGACTGAAATATAGATCATATATAATAAACTATATCTGCACTTGGAAAATTGATTCCAACCCCTGCCACCCCACTACCTCAGTTGAAATAAGAAAAGTAAAAATTTCATTATCTGGGATACTGAAGTTCTTTATTCAATGTTGCTTTTCTAATGTTGAAGTGCTCCCATCCATTCGACAATATACAAAATATAAGAAGTCCAAGAAGTCTTCTAGTATATCAAGCATCCCTGTACACCTTGTTTCAATTGTGGAAGAACCTTTCTAATACCTGAAGCTTTCTAAATGCTCCAACTAGCATCTCAAATACCTTCTTATGAAATCAGTCACCTGCTCTTGTCCTGGGAAAAGATATGATGATTTACAATCTCGAAGGAGGAGAATTTCTGGAATTATATTCAAGTATTAGTTGTAACAGGATCCAGTAGGACTCATAAATCAAGGTTTGTTGAATAGCCGTCTCTTGAAAATAAATTATGGCACCTTGTGAAACAACTACATGAAGTCTGCCATATAATGCTCAAATAACAGAAGAAAGTGATGATTTCAATTGCCATGAAATTCGTAGAGGAAGAGAATAAATGGAAAGAAAATAATATTGTAATTTGTGATCGTGTTCCTCCCATGTTCAAGCATATATGAGAGTTTTGCAATAGCTACAATAGATGTGAGGCAGCGTAGAACTACTTTCTAGAGGTGCACGAGGTCTCCATTTTTATTGAAGTATCAATAAAAAGCATATTTGCACTTCCATAGTCTACTAGACCTTCCCAGCCTCTATTCGAATCCCTATAACATCCATGGAACTCATTGCCTTCTCAGATGAGTCTTGTCATGGCATAGTCCTCAACTGAATAAGAAAGAATCCTACCTAAAAAAATTATAGTTCCTCCCAAAATGTGTTGCAGGACCAAATCACGCACTCCTCTAGGTTTCTCTGACCACAAAACCACCTTGAATACAGACAAACAAGCCCACAAAAATATGCAAGTCAGAGGCAGCAACTTGTCATGTTCCCTTGCTGGCTGCTCCATCCAATTTGCTTGACAAAGAAATTCCTGTTTTCAAACCAGTGACCCAAATTTTGGCCTCTGATAGGCAGGCCTATTTCCTTGAAAATGTTTTTTTTTTTTTTGGCTCCACTGATTTTCTATAACCAAGAATTGTAGAAAAACTTGAGTTAATTTCGAAATGCATCAAAACTCCTCAACGGAGTCCCAAAGTTGGCCCAAGACTTGCCTGATGGATTCGTCTTTTACAACATAAGGCTTCAACCAAGACTTGTCCAATGCTTGGAGCTTGTCATGAATATCTATTTCCAGCCACCTTAAGGGTTGTTAAGGAAGTATGCATGGTTGTAACTCCTCCATGTCTCTCCTCTCCATGGTTTTGGAGAGGCAAAATTCAAATGAAGAGGGTGTATTATCATTGAAACTCGAGAACACTGTTGAAGAGTTTCTATGATATATTTCAAAACATCCTAAGTTAGCAGCAACTGCAATTGTCCATGAAAATGAGATGTTAGTTCCTTTTTTTTCAATTCCCTTATCTAACATTAGCTTTCTCACGTTGACTACATCATCCCATAGAAGTAGCATAGATGTTTGAAAATGTCACATATGCTCCATTAAAGCGTCTCGAGTGGCCAAGGAGTTCAACCATGCATGCATGATGCTCCACTCTAGGCTTCACTTCAAACTTTCTAATAATTCGATTGAAATGATGCTAGCCTTCATCTACTGGTCCTGCATGGCCGCCGGCAGATAAAATAGCAATGAAGGTGATATGGCCTACTTTAATGCCTGCTTCTTGTATTTCATAAAAGAGTGTTAGGGCATCTTCCTCATGCCCATGCATTCAATACCCACACTACAGAGCTACTAATCAGCACATGAAGGAAAAATAATTGCTATGGTAATAGAGTTAGGCTTCACCTCTGCAACATGCATTCAACTGCATATTTCCATGGATTCAACACTATGACCAAATTGAGTATACCTCACAACATCTGCACTCCATTTAATTACATATGGGTTCATTCCTGTCATTTTGAAGTTGATAAAAGAGAGCCAACACCTCATCACAATATCCATTCAATGCATAACAAGAAATTACTACATTCCATGAAATCAGATCCCTCTTTGGCATATTGAAAAACACTTCATATGCATCATCCATTTTTTGTTGTTGCAGCACTGCTAATTTTGCACAAGAAGCGAGAGCACTAGCAAATAGTGACTGAATTGGATTTCGCTCCAGCCAGCTACATTTAGAAAAGATCTCACTACACCATTGTTGTGACCATTCAACTCATACTTGGATATCATCACGCTCCAATTTATCACATTGGGTTTTGACCTTCCCAACTACATTTCATCAAGTACCTTTCCTTCCTCTTCACAATTTCTAATTTCGAAATACCCTGTAGTCATGGTGTTCCATGTAACTGTGGATTTCCCTGCCCTGCTCTAGGGCCACAATCTCAGCGCATGACTTGAGGACAATTGGAAAGGTGTGTCTCCACTAAGTCCCCCTTGTTGTGTTTGGTAATATAGCTTGAGGGCTTCCTGGCAGTGTCCATCCCTAACACAACCTCTAATAATAACATTCCATGCGGTAACATTTTTCTTGGGAATTTTGTCAAACACCTGGCTTGTGCCGTTCATACTTCTACAATAAGCATACATGTAAAAAGTGCAGCAGGATCACCCGAAAAGAGGCAAATTAGTGATATGGGAATTTCAATCTGCATGAGAAATTCTGGCCTTGTATCGATCTCAGATTCAATCCAGTACACCTTTATCTACAACTTAAGCCATTTGGGATTAAACAACTCTATCAACATCACATTGGGATTCAAGTACAACTTAATGTGCCCAATAAGCAACACCCTTTGGGTGAGACAGACCCCATGAAAAAAAAGCTACCAACACCTACAAAACCTGGCTATCTTTATATCTCTTTTTTGTTTTCAAATCTATTTAAATCCCACCTTATTTAAAAGAGTCTGTTGATGCTGATGATTGTTGGATGACTCTAGTTTGCCCATCTGTTATCAAAGGACCTTCCAAAACTACTACATGTTTTGATCCTGCTCTTTCTTCTTTACCCTCTGCCTCAAAAGTCTCTGTGCCAGAATTCAAATCTAAGTTTAGCCTGGACCAGATTCTATCATTATTGGGAGTTGGAAATTTTGTCAAATCCCATTAAGAATGTCGGATATGGGGTGGAAGAATTGCACCAGAGGTCAAAATCTGAGAAGTACTTGGAGTGAACTTGAAGAGTCCGAGAAAGGTGCAAACACAGCAGGAAAATAGGCAGAGCTGCATCCAGAGAGGTGCCCAGTGTACAGAAAAAAGGGTGACTGCATTGGATATGAAAATGTTGCAGTTGTAGATGACAACAATCCAGTAGGTGGCCTATATATATCTGCATGGAATGAAGAAATGTCTTGCCCTTGCCCTACACTGAAGAATGTCTGGGGAACAATAAAAAAAATGGATATTTTTGCCTCACAGGTGCATATGCTGGCATTGCAACTACAGGAATTGGTCCTCCAACTTGAGACAGTGTCATATTTCATTTCACCAGCCAGTATACTATTGTGAACATTACCTCAGCTCAAAACCTATTTGGAATAGACTTCCTCTGCAACTTACACCTAGCCATCTTTGTGATAGTAAAGTTTTGCCTCTCAACCAATACATTTTGTTTTGGAGTGTAAGGTGTAGTATATTGTCTTTGGATCCCATGTTTAGCATAAAATTTATTGAAATATTTAAGTAGAATTCCCCACCAGTATCATATCTAAGAGAGGCAATATGACAACCTAACTGTTTCTCTATTAATGCTTTGAACTTTTGAAATTCATTAAACACATCATATTTTAATTATAGAAAATATACCCACATTTTTCTACTAAAATAATCAAAAAACGGAAGGAAGTACCTAGCACCAGTGGTTGATGTCATGTTCATTGGTCCACATATGTCTGAAAGTACCAACTGAAGGACCCTCTACGCTCTCCAAGCTTGTCCTTCATAAAATGGTATTCAATGTAGCTTCCCTGCCTGACAAGCTCTGCAAACTCTGTGGATCTTCTACAGAATGTTCGGAAGTCCATCTCATAGTTTCTCTCATGGAAACTGAGAGAGATAGGTCAAGTTGAGGTGCCCATACCTATGATGCCATAGGGGTGCTAGATTTTGCAATAAAAATTACCTTTAACTTACAATTTCTAATAAGATCAATATTCAAAAATCTGAAGACAGTGAAAGCTAAGAAATTCATCTAAAATGCATCATTATAATCTTGGACATAGAAAGCACTCATCATTGCACAGTTTCCCAAAAGGTCAACATTTTAAGGGCTTCTTTCCTAATTCAAAATCGCTGAAGATATATAAACTAACTATTTCATTTGTCCTACAATTCCAATAGTGCACATGGCAAGCTTCTCTGCAAATCTCTTTTGTTGCATATGGTAGGCCTCTGAATAGACTAAGCTTGTACTAGCATAATGCAAACATGACCTGCAAGTCACCACTGTGTTTTGGTTTCTGAAGACTGCTGCATTATTGAATGACTAGTGAAATATCAACCAGTGAACAAGTTTCAAGCTTTGGAGAAGTCATAGTATATTATAATTTTGTCTTGCAGATTGGCCTCTTGACCAATTTTTTCTAGGAATGCCTCTTATGAAAAAATGAGTTCTTTCCTAACAGGTTATGAGCCTCTTGAAAATACCAAGTTCACTAGAACATTGGAAGCAAATATCTAATGCACGCATCATGCTACCACTACAAGCCATTGCAGAAAATAGAAACCAAGGTGAAAAAGGATCTACAGCTACATTGTAGACGTGTTATAGTGAAAAACTTTCTTGAATGTCTATTCTCCAACATCCATAGCATTACCATAAATAATCATAGTTTGTATTTAACTCCAAATAATATACATTCCAATAAGAAGTTGTCAATCATAGTTTTACCTTGTGGCAATGATTTTCCTTATGCCCTGCTCTCATTTTCAGTCAAAAACTAGATTTCCTATATTGATGACGTTCCTACTGTAATATGACCAACTATCGGACAACTATCTCACTGTAATTCTAGATAAAATGAGCATTGTACCCAAATAATATCTTTGCAAGCATATCATTGTTACTCACAAGCTTGTGCCATGTGGACCACAACCTAGATTTATTGTCATTTTGAGCTTGGTACTCCTACAGTCCCAAGACAATGCTTAGAGATATTGTCAATACATAGAGATCACCATACATGTACTAACCAAAAGGGTCATACTGTGTTCCTCTAAGTCAGGATCATATTTACACTGTAGTCATCAGTGTCAGGGAGATAAATTGTCATGATACATAGTGATATTTTCATACTTTGCTGTCAAGGAAATTCTGTCAATGCACATGATATTCAAATTTATTAGCATTGAAGGTACTACTTTATTGGTGAGAGATTACAATGCACTGTAATCAAATTACTTCAACAAAAGAATTTTGTCAGTCCTTGAAACGGTCAGAAATTGGAATGAAGCTTGAATGGTCCACTTCAATGAGACTGTGACAGAGCGTATATATAGAACCTTCCACAAATTTCAAACGACTCTGGAAACTCCAGAAGTGAGCTTTAAGGACTGAGACTTGACAAATACTAGCCTGAGTGATTTATTTGCAAGATTTGTGCCTTTAAAAAGACATGTTATAACCGGCCTTCTTATGAGTTTGATCACATTAGTCACCCAACCATGTCACTGTCACAGGCCAAGATGAGTTTGGATTGTTAAAACTTGTATGATTGCCACTGAATTAATACAGATTAACCTAGGATGTAGATCAAACAACAAAGAGCTGCAGATCCAATTCCATATGGCCACAGATCAGAGCTTCGCAGATCCAAGAATTATCACAAGGTCACCAAAGATACATTGTGTAGAAAATCTTCAAACTGGAGAGTTATAGTTCAACATAAGTCCACTTCATTCCAGCGATTGACCAAATTCTCTTGAAACCAAGACTAGAATTTGAAAACTTTCAAACCACCAATCTCTTTTAAGGCAAATGATTTGTGATACAAAGAAATGAAGATGGTCACCAGGAGATATAGTACTTTTCCTTTTATTAGACCAATAGTGAACTTCAGATCATACTTGATCTTTAATGAGAAACTAGCCAATATATATGTATGAGGCTTATCCTTAAATTGTCTTAAAGCCTTTGTATCAAGGCATACATCAGCTATCCAATATATATGTATGAGGCTTATCCTTAAATTGTCTTAAAGCCTTTGTATCAAGGCATACATCAAAGTTGACTATGACTAGGTTCAACAGCTACTCTGTTTTGTGCTTAAGGACAAATCTAGGTCTTCCATTAAATCCCTCTTATTTGGACAAATGTTATCGATTGCTGAGCCCAATCATCATAGATCCCTCTGAAGCCTTTCATTGGTAATCATCATGAGCTACCCAGATTAGAGATGAGACTTACATGAGGTAATTGCAACATCAAACTTCTAAGAAGCTTTAGGTCAAAGAAGAGAATGCGGAAGACCTTCTTCAATCAGAGAGAAGAGATATCTACCAATATATCAAATTACTGAATTCATGAAGAGGAGGGGTCATTTTATATTGAGACCATTCATTATAAGATCCTTGCTTAGAGCAACCAAGGATGTCAGGGATCTGTAGTGCACATTTATTGAGGCACCTCTGCTGATAGGGTTAGAACTGTTCCAAAGTGCTATGGACTTTTTCTCCAAGCAGTTCTTCAAGATTGAAAGCTTCAAAGGATCTGTCCATCCAAGATTTCATAGGACTGTAATAATTATTGCTCATTAACTTTGAAAATTATCCTTTTCTACCACTTGGGAGTACATAATGTTGTTATGTTCTGTCCCTCATGAAATATTGTCTCCATGGGATAATATAGCATGTTGTTTTGGTAACTCTGTATCAGGGAACGTGAGTGATAGACACATATCAACCATTGTGGGATTAGATCCTGTTGTCTTGGGCACATAATTTCTTTTGAAAATTTGCATCCACGCCTCTATCAATCCATGCTTTGCCATTATCTATTGCATTAATTATATAACATCCAGTAGAAAATTGCCAACCCAATGGTTGTTGAGACTCTGTATTCACTGTTTTTACAAAGCTGGAAGCATTTTGAAAGAATTTTTCATGAATAGTAATTTTCCCAGTTAACACCTACACACCAAGACTATTGCTTCTAGTAGATAATTCTGTCCTTGTCTTCAAGAATTTAGAACCAATTTCCTTCACGTTGAAGACATTATCAAATCTAAGTCTATTATAAGCACAGATATTTCACTAGCCAAGATCATGAAAATGGCATCCAATATGTCAATGGTGGATATTCAAAACTTCGAAACCACTGTTTCACTAGGATACTGACATTGTTTTAGATTGTATGAAACTGAAATTCCTTGAATGCAACAGAATTGGTAGCACCTGCCTCTTGCAATCATCAAGACATAAATTCAAGATGGAATCGAATCTCATGATCTTTTCCATACACAGATTCTTAGGATAAAGGTTGAGAAAAGACTTAATGAGTAGTGAACTTTCAAGAATCAAATGTTGCTCCCTTAGATTCAGAGAAATGCTCAGAAACATATGCTAGTATCACTTGTAGTGGTTTTATATTAAACCCAACCTCTAGGTCTATAGTGTCACCATTTTTATCCTTTATAGATGCAGAGACAAACAACCATTCCAATTTTTTCTTCAAAGGATGTCATGCCTTCAAGATATTTTTATTGTCAAATTGGCAAGGTCTCCTATGCATATGTGGAAGTCACGGTGCTTGCAAAAGGAGGTGAACTAGAATGCATTAGTTACAAACTTGGCATGAACCCTATATTGCTTCCTAGAATCCAAGAGTAATATAGATAGAGTATATATTAAAGGATGTAGATAAATCATTCTAAAAGTTTTTTATACTAGTCTACCTTGTTCTACTATGTTGAATATTATAAATTTTTCTTTATTTAACTATCGAGGCTAATTATTATTGTTTACATCTGTTTTCCCTTTACCAATTAAATTCTATTGAGAATTTGAACTCCAATTTATGTGGTTGCATAATCATTGAAAATGGGTACCATAATGCATGCATATTGTAGTATAGGAATGCCATTAATGTGAAATAGCAAAAATAGATCACAAAATAGCAAGAAATGAATGACTTCAATACAATGTGTCCTTTAGTTGTGAAGAGTAGTCATTGGCATATTTTTTTGGCATTGATTTCTTTGGTGTAATTGTACTGCAAATGGGAATCTCTTGTCAATATAATATAGTGGTTGGACAATGCCTAAAAGATCTCCTGCTAGTGGGGATTATATTCTTTAGAAACCAGTAAAATTGGTGTCTGAGATGAACTCTTCAGTTGTTGGCATTGTCATAGAAATTCATGCTTGTTGTTTTATACATTCAGCTGCAATGGTGCTTCCAGAGAACAGACATCAGCGTTTGATTTGTGATACAAAGAAATGAAGATGGTCACCAGGAGATATAGTACTTTTCCTTTTATTAGACCAATAGTGAACTTCAGATCATACTTGATCTTTAATGAGCAGCTAGCCAATATATATGTATGAGGCTTATCCTTAAATTGTCTTAAAGCCTTTGTATCAAGGCATACATCAGCTATCCAATATATATGTATGAGGCTTATTCTTAAATTGTCTTAAAGCCTTTGTATCAAGGCATACATCAGAGTTGACTATGACTAGGTTCAACATCTACTCTGTTTTGTGCTTAAGGACAAATCTAAGTCTTCCATTAAATCCCTCTTATTTGGACAAATGTTATCGATAGATGAGCCCAATAATCATAGATCCCTCTAAAGCCTTGCATTGGTAATCATCATGAGCTACCCAGATTAGAGATGAGACTTACATGAGGTGATTGCAACATCAAACTTCTAAGAAGCTTTAGGTCAAAGAAGAGAATGCGGAAGACCTTCTTCAATCAGAGAGAAGAGATATCTACCAATATATCAAATTACCAAATTCATGAAGAGGAGGGGTCATTTTATATTGAGACCATTCATTATAAGATCCTTGCTCAGAGCAACCAAGGATGTCAGGGATCTGAAGTGCACATTTATTGAGGCACCTCTGCTGACAGGGTTAGAACTGTTCCAAAGTGCTATGCACTTTTTCTCCAAGCAGTTCTTCAAGATTGAAAGCTTCAAAGGATCTGTCCATCCAAGTTTGCATAGGACTGTAATAATTATTGCTCATTAACTTTGAAAATTATCCTTTGCTACCACTTGGGAGTACATAATGTTGTTATGTTATGTCCCTCATGAAATATTGTCTCCATGGGATAATATAGCATGTTGTTTTGGTAACTCTGTATCAGGGAACGTGAGTGATAGACACATATCAACCATTGTGGGATTAGATCCTGCTGTCTTGGGCACATAATTTCTTTTGGAAATTTGCATCCACGCCTCTATCTGCCAATTTTTTTGTTCTGTATGGGCTCATTTTGTACCATGCTTATCATTTTCATTATTTAAAGTTGATGTCCAACGTTGGCAACCTGCCTAATGAATCGAAATTTGAAAATATAGTTTACAGTCTATTATCTCTTCATCGATCTCCCAATTCAAGAAAGTTACAGGACTGTAGGAGAGATGGGATAGAACTAGATGAACTGGTTTAATTATAGAGACTGCATTTTTCCAAAGGATATTGGCATTAAAACAACACTTCAAATCCCTTTTATGTGGAATGGTGCCTATATAGTATATATACTTGGTCTCTGTTTTATTAATGTATGAATAGATATAAGAATGGAAACAAAATGTAACATCTTCCTTTACCAAATTAGCTCTATGAAAAAGAAAATTAAATCAGGAACATCAAGATTGTTAAATGTTTTAGTTGTCAGAACACTAAAATATTCAATGAGCAATCTAGGAGATTGCCTTGATTGTTGCAGGTTCTTTAGGCAATACTTCCTCCTCTTTGTGATACATCAGATGTCGTTGGCACTTTTTAAATTCATAGCTTCATTGGGTCGAAACATGATTGCCTCACAAACATTTGGATCATTCACTTTGCTCATTTTGTTTGTTCTTGGAGGGTTTGTGGTATCAAGAGGTATTTGACATTATAGTATATGCAAAGATAGTTATTTACTCCAAAGAAATATACTTTATACTAATATTGAGCTTTTCAACTAGAACTCGGGTTACAAAATTGAAAAAATGGTTCCTTTTATTCATGTTTCTAGAACAGAGAACATACCTAGCTGGTGGATTTGGGCATATTGGTGCTCACTGATGTCCTATGGCCAAAACACCAGAGTGGTTAATGGATTTCTAGCTCCTAGATGGGAGAAAGTATGTGTTATCATGTACTGATAGAGTGTCCTATAATCATAATCCCAGGAAAGAAATATTGAATATTTCCTTTCTTCTAAATATTTCATCTTTGTGCATCCTGTCAGTAACAGCTCCATTGAAACACTTGGACGTGCTATCCTAGAATCTCATGGATTATTTGCTGAAGTTAAATTTTATTGGATTGGAATTGGAGCATTGATTGGGTTCTGTGCACTTTTCAACATTCTGTACACTGTTGCTTTAGCATGCCTCAACCATAAGTATGACATTCCACTATAAGGTTTGGTTTCCGCTACTATTTCTCTCACCTAAAATTATCTTAAGAGTGAGATATAATAAATTCCCCTCCAATTACAGCTTTAGTGAAATCACAGGCTATTATATCTGAAGAGGTTATTGGAGAGAAGCAAGCAAACGGAGCTGGAGAAAGAAACCAATAAAAAAACATCGTTCTGTTCAACTGACATCACAATGAAGGTCTAGTGGTAAGTCGAGCTCTCCAGAAATACTTTAGTAGTTCCCAATATTCAATCTACTACTCACAGATTAAATTACAATGTAAATGGATATGGTGCTAATTGTAACTGATTAAAATATTTGATAGAGAATTAAATGAGAATATCTATTGCCCCAGCCGTCCCCTCACGCCCCCTCCCGTCCCCTCACGCCCCCTTCACGTCCCCTCCCGTCCCCTCACGCCCCCTTGACCCCTCCAGATGGGGAAACGTCCCCCTTGACGTCCCCTCCAAATTTTCGAAAATTGGGAGCGTCAGGAAACGTCCCCTAGAAGTCCCCAAGACCCCGAATCGCGGGGGGGTGAGGATTCTAGACCCCTAGGGGGGGGGATGAGTCCCCGTGTAACACTGATTTTTAGTCTTTGAGTTTTTCACTGCATCACACTCACTCAAATTAGCGATGACAGATTACGAAACTAAAGACATTGTAGAGCTAAAATTCATGTTCCAACAGAGTTCTACTATGCTTGGGTGTTAGATATTTAGTGATCAAATAATTAAGACTTGTAATAGCTCACCTTGTGGAAAGGTAAAGGTTCTATTGAAGTAAAAACTTTTTTAGTCTCTGATTTTTTCAGTGCATCACTTTCACTCAAATTAGCAATGACAGATTTGTCAAACTTCTTAGAATCTGTCAATAATGAAACATTCAGATCCTGGATATTTTCAAGAGTAAAAATATCAGTGCCAAGTGATTTCCTAATTTGTGATCCACTATTATGATAGTGAGTGGCTTGTTCACATGCCTTTTCGACTTGTAAGTTGGCAAGAAGAAAAACATGCAGTGTCTGTGTTGCCACTTCCTCATAACCTGGGTAATTAGAAGTACATGTTATTACACAGAATGCACTTCCAACAGACAAGTGTTTTTCAAGTGATGTTTTTCATTTGTGTGGAGAAGAATGGCCACCTTTTAATTCACGTGCTTGTATTGCAGATAACGCTTTTTTTGGTGCACAATTATCTTTACTTGGCTCAGTAATGTCTTTATTGTATAATATAGTACTCACTGAAGTTGTCTTGAGGGAAACAATGTAGCCTTGAAATATCCTCTGGTTCTTGAACTTGAGAGGCCATAAATCGAGTTGTTACACTGCCCATGTAAATTATCTCAGCTTTCTCCATATAAGAAGCTAGTTTATGGTTACATGTATGTGCCATATTTTCACTAGTCCATGGTAACATAGAAGACTCCTCTTCTCTCTGACTCAAGGTTGTTGATGACAACTTTGTAACACTTACCTGGGCATACTTAAGAGTTTTTTTTTTTTCCAAACACACTCATTATCGTTCACCATTTCCACATCTCTGACTGCAAACTCCTCTTCCATGACATTTTTATAAACAGATCCTGAATCTTTCAACAACTAATTATTTTCATTGTGCCTGTTAACTAGAATTTTGGTCAGAGATTTTCATTTGGTAAGCACATCAGCAGTCTAAATTGAGAGTTTAGAAGCATTTGCACAGATTCTGGAGTTGTTGCTTCTGACCATACATTTAAAGGTCTCACATTGCTTGATTTATATGTATTTGCACCCATTTAAAGGTCTCAAATTGCTTGATTTATATGTATTTGCACCCATTTAAAGGTCTCAAATTGCTTGATTTAAAGGTCTCCTCCTCATATGATGTACTATTTTGAATATTCTATTCTTTGCATATCAAACATTATAAAGCCTCTTGCACACTGTTCTCATCTCTTTTATTTGAACATAATTCCGATAATCATTGCATTCATGAAGAAAAGATATATTCATGTGAAACCCTGTCCAGCTGCTTCTCTTGGCTAATGCCATCACCTACATCCCATAGAGAATCCGACAATTGAATGTCGACTTGACCAAAGGCATTTCTTACTTCCTGTTGAGATTGAACAAGAGAATCAAAATCTCTCCTTCCAGGGGTCATTACTCTGTGCTTTGAACTTGAAGTTTGCCTCTTTTCCCTTCTCTTCTATCCCGAGACTCCAAAAACTTGCTGCAGCCCATCCTTTCGTCTCCTCTGCCCACTGAAATTTCAAAAGCACTTCATCCTCGCCCTTATATGCTCCTTCAGTTTGAAATCCAAAATCATCATTTCCACTATTCTTGTTTTCCGTATTTACTTCTGTTGAATCTGTATTTTGTGCTAGGTTATGATTATATTGTTTTAAATTATTCACTTCAGAACAGAGACCAATCATAAGAATATTCTTATTTTGTGCAGGCCTGCAATCCATGACTGAGGAGGAATTGACAGCAAACAATAAACCACATTGCTCAGAGGCATTCAACAAAATTGGCGGATCTTTGGTGTTTTTTCTCAAATTCACCCGACTGTTCAGACGTTGGCTAATACTTCTTACCTGTATTTTCAAACCCATCTCCCAAAATATATAGCCATTTAGAAGGTAATGACTCTTTGAGCCCTTTGAAAATACACCACATAATAATCTCTGCCCAATTGTTTGAGCTTCTTATCAACTCACCAATGTCTGGTCCAAACAAGTTTCCTTCAAGGATCAAACTAATTTCCTCTTTTCAAATAGAGTTTAGAAGCATTTTCACAGATTCTGGAGTTGTTGCTTCTGACCATACATTTAAAGGTCTCAAATTGCTTGATTTATATGTATTTGCACCCATTTGAACTGAAAGCTATATTGTGCAAAGCTGTTTCAAGCTCAAAAGTATTGTCCTGCCTATAGAAGCTTGAACCCCAATAATCCTTGCAGTGGCCACTTTCACCAAGTAGAATATGTGCTTCATCAACATCATCAGACGTCAAACCTCAATTTCCCTTCCAAGTTTTTCTCTATAACAATTTTTGTGAGTCCTGCTTGCCGGACACCAGTTACAAACTTTCTTTCACTTGAAAATTCACAACAATTGAATTTAAATTAGCCTCACATGGGTTGTATTTCATTTTTAGTGTATTTCGCTTGATTATTTCTTTATACAATCTCCCCACTTCTCTTATCCATGTTCCGACGTTCCTTTGCACCTCTTGGTGCAATTGCTAGTTATAAGAATATTTAAGATTCTGGATCTATCGATCTGAGATGGATATTGCAATATAAATCTGAAGGATTCTTGAGATTACTTCATGTTTGATCAGATTTTTTTAATGATAAATGTTATCTTGCAGGAAAATTTCAAAATTTGAAGTCATATTAATTCAGTACATTGATGCAAATTCATACGCTGATGCAATGTATATTATGGCAATTTCATTTTTTTACAATGACTTTTAGTTTAATTATATCATTTAGCTCAATGCTTTCCATATATTCAACTAAACCTCTGTTGCTTAACAAGACTTTGTCATTTCCATGTTTTCGTGAAATTGTTTATGGTTTGATACTCTCATACAACCTCTATCAAGTTACATGCACCCTCGTTAGAAAAAACAAGAGAATTTTGCTTGCCATGACTATGTTTCTTTGTCATTGTTGACTTAAGAAAGTCTTTTAACTAAGAAACTAGTTTCAAGGTTATGGCATAACTTGTCATATAAATTGAACATAATTTATATCCAAAATGTTAATTTGTAAACTACTTAGCTGGTTTTAGGCTTTCCATTTAAATCTACTTTAGTTTGAACTTTGAACGAGTTGTTCCATAGACTTGAATATTAAGAGATTTTGGTGTAAGGATTAAAAATTAGCCCGTAAGGCCTCTCAGTTATTCATTTATTTTATCTAATATAACATTTACTATTAAATTAGAACCACTCGGCACAAATACGTCATAGATCAAGATCATACTTTGTATAGTGTCGTAGAATAAAAATAGGAGCAAGGACACTGAGTTCTTTCAGTTTTCCTGGTTCTTATTCCTTTGGTGTATCTTTGCACCTTTAGGGGCAATTGCTAGTTTAAAGTCTAATTTTTTAAAGGGTGCTAGCTCAATGGAAGAGCACCTGCTTTACAAGCAGGAGGTTGGTGGTTCGATTCCATCGTGCCCTGATATTCATATATAGGGAATGGCGAAGATCAGTTTTTGGTGACGGATGCTCTTTTGACCATCACCAATGAGCTTATGGTGACATTTTTCGACCCTCACCAAAATATGAAATGGTGACGGTCAATGAACGCCACCATATATACGCATCAATAGTGACGACCATTAAAGGTCTGTCACCATAAATCGTTGTTGTTTATCTGAAATGGTGAGGGTCACTGTTTGTCATTATAGTCATTATTCGTGACGGACCTTGATGTCACCAATGCGTTTATGGTGACGGTCAATGAACGTCGCTATATATATGCACCAATAGTGACGGCCATGAAAGGTCCATCACAAAAAATCATTGCTGTTCATATGAAATGGTGACGATCACTATCCGTCATTATAATTAATATTCATGACGGACCTTGACTGTCACTACAACACATACTTTCGGCGACGCCACCTTTGGTGACGTTCAATTTTTTGGTGACGGAGACTATTGTCCGTCACCATTGCTCATATGAAATGGTGACGGTCAATATTCGTCAGTATAAATCATTATTGGTGACGGACCTTGAATGTCACCACAACACCTATACTTTCGGCGATGCCACCATTGGTGACGTTCAATTTTTTGGTGACGGAGGCTATTGTCCGTCACCATTGCTCACATGAAATGGTGACGGTCACTATCCGTCACTATAAATCATTATTGGTGACAGACTTTGAATGTCACCACAACACCTATACTTTTGGCGA
This sequence comes from Pinus albicaulis, assembly GCA_034641835.2. NCBI lineage: Eukaryota > Viridiplantae > Streptophyta > Pinopsida > Pinales > Pinaceae > Pinus > Pinus albicaulis. The sequence continues at coordinate 492,704,032 of CM076578.1, forward strand.
CGCCACCTTTGGTGACGTTCAGTTTTTGGTGACGAAGGCTCTTTTGACCCTCACCAATGAGCTTATGGTGACCATTTTCGCCCCTCACCAATGTCCTTTTTTCTTGTAGTGCCCCTCACCAATGTCCTTTTTTCTTGTAGTGTCTCAGAGCTAATTGAACCTGGGAGATATTTTATCCCATCCCACCTCCTCATTTCTTCTATAAATACTCCTATAGAAGATGAAACAATGTTGGTTGCAGAACTTTGAAATATTCTTGTGCTCGAAACTTCCTATGTGTAAATAGTGTTCAAAGGCTCTTGAAGCTCTGTTTGTGATAGAATAGTTAGGCTGAGAAGTGAAGATGATTACTGAACTGAAACATTGGACCTGAAGACTGTAACTGGTTTGACATCAATAACAAGCTGTTTCTTGGGATCCTGGTCTATATCACAGGTGAAGTGCTCCTTTCTGTGTAATTGTTTTCCTTTTGTGTATGCCATTTTGTCCATTAATTCTCTGATAAATAACAACAAGCATAGAGTTAGGATTTACTGTTTACAATACCCTTCTCTAACTGATAAGCTTTATCTCAATGTTTTCCTCTAATTTGTTTATTTAAGAATGATTCAATACAGTTAAGTAGTTAGGAATGCTGGCATTCCCTCGTCCTAATATTTGCTCAAACATTGTTCTTGGATGTTATTTTCATTTATTTTCTTAGTAAAGTTGGACTAGAAAAGTGATGGTGAGCCCTGTTTTCTAGCTTCTTTCTCCAAAGGTATATTCTGAAAGTTTCCCTTAGTGTTTGCTGAAAGCAGACTAGATTTAAAAGTATCTTATTTGATCTTAAGTTGCACTTTGTTTCTCTTATGTGTTTTCATACTTTCTGAAGGTAATTATGTCGATTAATGGATTTTTTGTCAATTGAGTTGCTTTTTTTTTTTTTGACAATAAACTAAGCATGTGATATTAATATTCATCTTGGCCTGAATGCCAGAAATCTGATTACATTGAGGATGTCTAAATCCTGATGCATCTTACTGCTAATATTGAAAATGCAGCCGCAGCTTGCAAACTTCTTCCATGACAGACAATCTAAAAATTCGATTTCAGAGATTTTCCCTAACTTAAAGATACAAACAAATTTATTTAAGAGCCAACAGTAAAACATGACCACGGACAGCTTATGGGATAGGTTCCCAAGATTCTTCCTCATCTTTCATCTTGACCCCGGCAGAGAGGAGGGTAGCTTTATTGGCTTCAATGTCCGCCTGTTTATTGTGAGTTCTCAGCACATGATAGTAATTCAGCTTCTGAAAAGCGTTTTCCATACCCTTAATTCTGGATATCAGCCTTGCTAGTTTGAGATCCGAGGCTGGGGAGTTGGAAACCATTGCGTTTATAATGATCTGGGAATCCCTATGACATTAGCTTCACTTATATTTAAATCTTTGAGGATCTTGAGGCCTTGGTAGAGGGCCAAAGCTTCAGCTTGAACGCTGGATGAGAATCCAAGCCCCCAAGCGAAGGTATGGATTTTTTCCCCAATTGGACTTACAACAACACCTCCAGCACTAGCTTTGCCCGGATTGCCCTTTGCTGCCCCATCAAAAAAGAGAGAGTGCCTTGAATGTGAATTGAGCCAGTCTTGAAGGTCAGTTTCGGATTTCCTTATTTGCCAGTCTTTGAGAGGAGGGACGTTTCTAACTGCTGGATGAAATTGCAAGTCAAGGGAAGATCCCCAAGCAATGTCCCGTTGGCTGAGATTGGAATCATCCTTTATACCAGTCAAGCATTCCTTTAGATGACATTTAATCTTGATTTCTAAGACCTTGTGATTCTGTTTAATATTTCTGAAGATTCTTCTGTTTCGTTCTAGCCAGATCTGCCAACAAATAACCTTTGGAAGGACAGCCCATGCAGATTTAATTAGCTGATTTTTAGAAGGGGGGCCAGGATATCTGATTGCCCAATTAGAAAAGAGATCAGCAGTGGAACGAGGGAGCAAAAAGTTGGGATCCAAATTGTGAATGAAGGAGGACCAGATCTGCTTAGAGAACTTGCATTCGAGGACTAGGTGGGCAGCAGTCTCTGCATTTTCATTGCACAGCGAGCAGATCGAGGGACCATAGAACCCTTTTTTCTGCAAGATGTCATACGTAAGGATCCTGCCGTGGCAAAGGAGCCAAGCAAAGAAGTCGACTTTGGGCCATGAAGGAAAACGCCAGACCCCCTGCCAAGGTGCAGGGTCAGGAGGGACGTAAGGCCTCTCTTTCAGCTTGTCATATCCCATGGAGACAATGTAACCTTTGGCATTCGGCCCCCAGCCTTTCACATCTTTTTTCCTCATGCGCGTGGGTGCCAAGCCATGGAGGAGGTCCAGCAGCGTGGACCATTCGAGTGTCAGGTGAGCCGGCACCTCGATTCGTTTCCACCCTGCCCAAGCAGAGTCTTTCCAAAGAGAAATATCCCACAACGAACACAGCCCCTCTCTATCCATCCAGCAACGCAACGCTCTAATGGAGGCTCTGTCTTCAATTGGGTCCTTATTCATAATTTTATCAGCCCAGATATTGATCTTTTTGCCATTTCCTGGAATCCAATAGGAGTGCGCTTTGATTAAGGGAGCAGCTTTAACATACAGTTTGAGAAAAGACGAATAAGGCAAATGGATTACATTGTCTAAACAGGGGGAGCGAGGACCCCTGAAATACTTTTTCCAGAGAGCCAATTGGGCCCAGCCAGGCTTGGGCACTATGATCCTCCAAATAATCTTAGCTGCCATAGCCACGTTTTGCTGACAGAGATTTTTGAAATTTAACCCACCCTCCCTCAGAGGCTTGGAGATGGTTTCCCAACTGATAAGGGGAATCTTGTTTTCATTCTATTTACCTCCCTTCCAGAAAAAACTCCGCATGAATTCTTCCATTTTTTTTAATATACTTGTCGGGGCGAGAAGCACAGCGAATTGAAATAGGGAAAGACTGGAGAGCACAGATTTAATAAGGACAGATTTGCCAGCAGTGTTAAGCCAGGAGAAGCCCCAGGCTTGGATCCTAGACTTGAATTTTTCCAGCTGAGGGAGCCAGTCTTTGCTTGTAGATTTCTTATGGAAAACAGGAAGGCCCAAGTATTTAAAGGAGATCCAATTGGAGGAGGCAACAAAACCCAAACATCTAGAAATAGCGGAGAGCAATCTGGGCGAGGTGTTCCAGCTGTAGATATGACATTTGTTCTTATTTACAACGCTGCCAGAGGCTTCACTGAAGTCATCCAAAACTGCTTTAAATTTAGAGGCGGAGGAGAGAGAGGCAGCTCCCAAAAACAGAGTGTCGTCCGCAAATAGGGCATGGTTTATATTTTTTACCCCTCTAGCAATACACAATCCGTTGATATCTTGATCTTGCATCTTTTTGTCTAACAGGTAGCTGAGGACAGAGGCTTGGATGACAAAAAGCAGAGGGGAAAGAGGACACCCCTGCCTTAGCCCTCTTGAAGCTTTGAAGAAATCAGTGGCTCTTCCATTTACAAGAGGAGCGATCCAAGGCTCCGAGATGTTGTCTATTGAGTTGCTTTAATAACGAACTTGCCCAAGAATTTTATGGTGAGCCCTGTTCTTGGTTGGTTTTAAACAATTAATTAAAAGGCTTTTCTTGTTTTGACAGACTATAAATCCTAGTTGAAATTATTATCTATTTCCACCCCTCCAACACTTTATTGTTTCCATTCCATCTTTTTAATCTTAATGATCTTGTGATATAGGTGACTTGCCCCTTGGATTACTCTTGATGTTGTTGCTCAATTAAAGCCCTATTATGACTCCATAGCCCAATGGACTAAAAACCAACGTTATATCTATCTTTTTAGCCAAGAGCTTTTTTTGATTGCTTGCAACTTCACACCTTTGAAACTCTTTCCATTTAGGACTAATAATCATGCTTAACCATCCAAAAAAAACAAAAACCCTCATTCTTCATAACTAGCCTAATATCATTACCCAAAAGCTTTAAAGATAAATCAATCTTTGCACTTTATTGGAGAGATCCCTCTCCTGATTCAGGAGGGCTAGATCCTAGAATCCCAAAGTGTTTGAAATAATGTTCTCTCTGCAGTTTGACTTTTCCATTCTTGCAAATTACAGGGAGATAACAC